>VXBQ01015620.1:517486-608889 GCA_013400175.1 Phainopepla nitens
TTGGAACGAAATGAAGGACACTCAATGACAGGAGAGCTCCAGCTCAGATTTATCACTGTGTAATGAGAAATGAATAATATGTTCATTTTCTGCCACTAGATGGTAACAAATCTTCCCACTTTTCTCGGGCTCTGAGAACACTGCTGTGCATTCCCAGCTTCCAGCCCAGAGTGGAGGATGTTCTGGAGTGCAAAGTGCTTCCCTGGGGCACGGCACCCTCCAGGCTGGCTGTAATGCCCCCAGGACCATTCCCTGGCAGCTGTGGATGAAGCACCTCCATGCCAGCTGCCCCCAGAATTGCTGATGTGCTGTTCCAAGCGCAGGGGTTGATGCGAGGTGGCCTCCAGTTTGCTGTGGCGCTGACACCGATGAGTTAAGCACAAATAGCCCCGGGGGTGGGCTGTGAGCTCCACTGCTGGGTAGAAACAGCTTTTCCCAAAGCAGCGAGGAGGGCCTGGCTCCCGAGCAATGCTGGGCACTCTGCTGCCAGCCCAGGGGAGCACACCTTGCTGGGGACAAGGACCTACCCCCTGGGAAATGCTGTCTGGCAAGGACAGCGCCCTGTCAGCTGGCCTCGGGAGGACCAGAGGAACACAGGTCCTGCAAATCAGGGATTTTATTGTGTTGGTGTTGGCAGTGAAATCCTTTAAAAAAAATTTTTGTTTTTTTTTTTATGCTTAAGCTAAATCAAATTTGGTGTGTGAGGTGAGCAGTGCTGGCTGGCTGCCAGCTGCAGCCTGCTGGCATCAGATGTGCCAGCTCAGAGCAGGAAAAATCTGGATTTGTCTCTTGCCAGACTCTGCTCCCCTGCACAGGAGATTTCTCCAGCTCTTTGCTTGAAATGCAGAGCCTGAATTTCCACAGAGAGGACAAAATTCAGGCAAAGGACTAAGGCAAACCTTGCAGCCAGTGACAAGGACTGCTGTGACAGCTCCCGGTATCCTCTGTGCTCAGTCCTGGCAAGATTTACAAACAGGTTTTTTATCTTTTTACAGGTTTTCAAAACAAACTCATCTGATTTCTTCCTGTCTGTTCCTCAGCTCTGCTAGGGAAAAAAGAAGGAAACAAAAAAAATCAAAGGGTGCTGAACCTTCTGTTTGCTGTAACAAAGCTGGAAGCTGAAAGCAAAGGTATTTGGCTGTACCCAGAGGTGCCTTTATTTTTTCTGAACACTCAGTGAGTCAAACTACTCCTAATCTATTGAAATAGAAAATTCAGGCACTGCAGTTCCTGTGGAGGGCAGACCTAGGTGAAGGAGCTCTGCACATTCATTGTAGATTGGACTCTGAAGCCATGCTGTGGAAAGCACTTTTCATCTGTAGATTGAGCTGATAACTAATTCAATCCAATTAATCCCTGCATGGACGGGGAGCAAGGAGACATATTTAGGGACTGTTTTTCCCAACCCTGAAATTCTGTCATCTCCAGGATGGCGTTAACAGCAGCTTGCTGGGTGTATTCCCTATATCTCCTTCAAAAAAGGGAACCAAATGCTTTGGGGGAAAGCTGTCAGATCTGCAAAGGACACTGCTGAGGTTAAATAAGAGCTCAGTGCTGTGAGCACAGGGCTTTGCTTTAACATCCCTTTTCTCCTGAATTGGTGAGATGCTCTTGCCACTAAATGTCAGCGTAAAAAGCCCCGAGGTTGTGGCATTCAGAGTGTTGAGCTGATGGAGAGCAGAAATTCTCCCAGGCCTGGATCCTTGCTCTGGTGAGGATCAGTAGCAGAAATCAGGGAAAGAGGAGAAGAAATTGTGACTGAACTCTCCACTAATGTGTTCTTGCAGCTTCCATCACTGAAAACAGAAGTAATCACCTGGCTTTCCATGTTCAATACAAAGACCTGTCCTGCATGAATGTACCTAATTATTTTTTTAAATTAATTTAGATTTTGAGGCTTAAGATCCAATATTGATAATTTGCACAATTTAATTTTATGCAGATGAAGGGGAAAAACCCTCCTCTCAAGGAATTTGTCTCGAGGCTGCTGACTCATTCCATGAGCTTGGCCCTGGTCCTTGTTGGGAAAACATCTACTCTAGTCACCTCCTCTGTGACAGCTGCAGGTTTACAGTGGTGCCCTGTCCTCTCAGGAGAAGTTTTAGTTCATCTCCCTGCCCGTCATCCTCAGCTTTCCAAGCACAGCTCCATCCTCAGCAGTCCTGGATATCCCTGGCTGCTGTGCCCTCACTCTGCTCCCTTCATTGTTTCCCAGGCTTGAGATGGGGAGAAAATATATTTTTAGTAGCTTCCCTTCCTTTTTTGTGTGTCTTAAGTGGAAACATTAATGTCTAATTTAAAGGGCACGTTTTACAAGATTATTTATGGGAGAAATAAGGTTTTTTTCTCCTGTGCTTTTCATGGAAGAATCTGGCAAGAGCTGAAATCCTTTACCTTGTTACTATAAAACACTCTCAGAATTAGAGCTGAGTATTTTTATTTTTATTTTTTAAGGAAGATAGTTATTTTCCAGTGGCTGAAGATTATTATCCAATGATTAAAACAGCAGCAGTTCCTCCATAGCTGAGGCAGCGCTGTGAGCAATGGGATGGGCACATTTGGGGGGCTCTCCCCAATGCATTCATGTTAGGAATGAGGGATGCTGCAGCAGGGCAGGGACAAGCCCAGCCTGCCCTGGGAGCACCTCAAAGGCCTTTTAGCTGAGACTGGCACGGAGCGGCTGCAGGAGCGTGCCCGGGGCTGGGCGCGGCTCAAGGGGAGCCTGTCCCGCCTTTCTGGGCTGGCCCGACACGGCCAGAGCCGCTCCGGAGAGCCCGGACAGAGGGAGCCTTGTGGGCACAGCCCCTGCTCTGCTCCCGGCTGTTTGCCTTGGAGCCGAGCACCGGCAGCGAGGTTTGTCCGGCCCCGTTTGTTCCCCTGCTGCTCCTCTGCCAGGAGAAAACCAACGTGTGCCTCCTGTTCCTTCTGGCCCCGGCCGCTGCGTGCTGCACTTCCCGAATCCCCAGCCCAGGTGGTTGGATTTAGCAGCATTTATGGGATGAGGGGATGTAAGCCTGGAAGTCTGTGCTGATGGAGACAACGACAAACTCACTGCCTGTTGCTGAATTACTGCTACAGAGGAGCTAATTAAAGACAGCATTTAGTTTATCGATGCTTTATTAGACTTGAAATTGAAGCAGAACCTCCTTAGCTGGTAACATTTCCTTCCCTGCCCTCACACCCATCTTCTCCACACTCTTTTTGGTAGGTTTCTTTCGTGTTTCTGAGCTTTGGTCCCTTGTGCCAGGCAGTATTTTTCACTCCTGATTTAACTGATGGAAGTATGATTGCACAGGACTCTGACAGCAGTGATGGATGTAATTACCCCTCTCCACATGCCAGTTCCTCTGCCTTTTTCTTTGCTGGCCACCATCACTTTCGGGTCAGCTCTGGCCTTAAAAAAAGTTCCTCAAATAATGGGAATGATGAGTGTAGCTGAGGCAGGTGCCAGTGCCTGGAGGCAGATTTTAGAGGTGGTGTCAGTGTCAGCTTGGCACCAGCAGAGCTCCAGGCTCACCAGTGCCAGATCTTGCTATTCACAGCCTGTGCTTCTCCATCCAACCTCTCCGGCGGCTCCTGCACAGAGGGAGGGCTCAGGCTGCTCTGATCCCCCTTTTAGCAAGTGCTGGCCGTGGTGTTGGGTGCATCCCAACCTGTGGAGAGGCGGAGAGTGCTCAGCAAGGAAGATGGAACAAGGCACCCGGCTTGCGTTGGGGAACGGCGCATCTTGAGCCCCTGCAGGAAAGTTACAGCGTCAGGAAAGAACTGCTTTGTCCATCTTACGGCTCGTGCTCCAGCCGTGTGTGCCCGCAGCCTGCCAGAGTCACCCCCCGGCAGAGGGGACACTGTCCCAGCCTGCTGGGAGCATCCCGGCACCTTCCCGGAGCCAGGGCCGAGCAGCAGGCAGAGCCGGGCTCGGATTGCAGCAGGCTCCTCCTCCGGAGCCCGCCGGGAGGGAAGGAGAGGCGTGGAGCCGGAGTCGCAGCTCGGGGCTGCCTCACCTGCGCGGTGGCAGCGCGGTGGCAGCGCGGGGAGCAGCATCTTCCCAGCCCGCAGCCCCTGGGAGCATCGCCAGCCCGGCATGGAGAGCCTGAGCAGCGGCCTGAAGAAGAAAGCCACGGAGCACCACTACAGGGCTGAGGTGATGATTGCTGGAGAGCAGCTGAGGTAGGAGGTCCTGGCGTCCTCCTGCAGCCCGGGGCAGGGCTGTACCCGGGGCTCTGGGCTGGATCCCGTTAGCAGCAGGCTCAAAGCTTTATCCGTGAGCGAGCTCTTTCTCCCGGGTGCTGGTGTTCCCCTCTCCACTGCCTGCTGGTCCTTCCTCTGCCCACCAAAGAGTGCTGAACCAGCTCCTTGGCTGTTGTACCTTGTCCTGCTGCTCCTCTCTGGCATCTCCCACCCTTCACCCCCATGTTTCAGGGGACTGAAGGGTGAGTTTAGATGGCAGCAGATTTTTTTTTGTCCTTTTCTACCTTGCCCAAAGCACGGAGAGTGATGTGGTGGCACTGACAGACTTTTGGGGTAACCTGGAAGGGTGCCACGTGCCTGAACTGCATCTTCCCTTTCCTGAAAGCCTCTTTTGGGAACTTCTGAAGTTCTTCAGCAGCTTCTGAGGGTTTTCTGCTTATGAAGACCGAAATCCATTCTCCTATGCAATGTGTGGCTGAGAAAATGTGTTCCTTGTGTGTCTGGGGCCAGAACCCCCTCCTTGCTTCCAAGCAAGGACTGTGGGCTTTCCTAGCTCGAGAGCAGAGTTTGCTTGTTTGTTTCTGCAGCCATTCTGGTTTGTTTTGAAATGTGGGTGGAAAGTAGGAAATATATCCTTTGTAATGTAAATAGTCCAGAGCCTGAGCACACTGTCATCAGATCCCTAAAATTAGCTTGCTGTAGGTATGTTGTCCATTCTCAGTGAGCACTGTTAGCTTTAGCTTTATTTGTAGTCTATCAAGGATTGATAACTTCCACCCAAAGATTGGGGCCCCATATTGAAAATACAGCCAAGGGACAGAGCAAGTTTATTCATATTTATATTTCCAGTATTTTACTCATCTGGAGTGACTGAGGTTTAAGTTGAGCCCCACAGACTGGGCCAAAGGAAGGGGTCAGGTATTCAGAGAGAAAATAAAATAATCAAGCTGTGTGTTGAAACTCTGTTCCATATGTTAGGGGTGACTTCACCATACCTGTTGCAGGACAGGAGCAGATCAGACCCTGGACCATTTGGTGATTGTGACTGTAAGCACGAGAAGGGGATACAGTAAATTTTTTTGTGAACAGAACTCTTCCAGTACACTGAACACTGGGCTAAAGTTGAATAGGAACCCCAAAGTTTATGTAGTTTTGGGGGCATCTATTTTCTTCTTCTTCTTCTTTATTTTTTCCCTGTAGCTGCAGTGCCTTAAAGTTTCCTGGTTTAGGGAGCTCCCAAAATCGGGGAGTTCACAGTGAGGCAGAGGACGGTCCTCTTTGCTTCGGCTGGGCACACAGCAATTGCATCCTCCTGCTTTGGTCTGGGCAGGGGCCTGTTCCCAGTGCAGAAGAATGGGGAGGAGGTGTTGGAGTAAAACCTGGGGAGGAGGAGATGGACACCAGCCTGGAGCTGCTCCTTCCATTGCACCTCTGGCTGGAAGGAGAATTGAGTGAGGCAGAACACACAGAGTTTGAATTTCTCTCTTGTGTTCTGGGGATCTCACAGCCCAGCAGGTAAGGAGTTAGGGGTATGGACCTTCCTGAGAGCTGGGTAGCTGGTGGAGAGCAATGGGGACACTGAGGCAGAGAGGCTGGTGATGTGTCAGACAACAGGGCTAAATGTCCACGCTGTCCTCCCCTGCATTTCCCCAGATGTGGAATACAGAGGCATGGAAAGGAGCCTTGCAGCTGCCCTGACTCAGTAAACCTCCATCAGCAAATAATGCTGCTGTATCCACACGAAACATCAAACATTTGTTTTTCCCTGCTCCCTGCTTCCTGCCCTGCCTCCCCACGGTTACATTAAATCAAACAAACCTTTGCTCCATCCTTACGGTTCTTTGGCTTCCCTGCAAGTTTGCAAAATCCCTCAGAGTTTGGTTTGGCCAGAGGGGTGAGTCTGTTCAGTGTCAGGATGTGTTTCCCAGCCAGGAATAGCTGCACAAGGGAGGAATGCTCCGTGTGGATGGCCGAGAGCGAGGCAGATCCTGAAGGAATCATTGGGAGATTGGCCAGTGTGGTTTGGGTTTGCCAGGGTCCCTCTGCCTCAACGGCTGCCTGGTCCAGGGAAACGGAAAAAGAATTTTATGTTTTGAGTCTCTCTCCACTAGAAATACAAAACATAAAATTTTCACTGATATTTTGGCCTTGAGTCTGACAGAGCTGCTGGCTTGGGCTCGCTCCTCACGTCTGCTGTCATTCCTCTTGTGTCAGACATACAAACTCGCATGGAAATCACGTCAGTTTTACTGGGCGTTGTGTATTCCTGGGTGGCATTCTGTAAGAGAGGCCCAATTAGTCACTTCTAATTGCAACAAATGGCTTATCTACACAGAGAGGTTCTGGAGCAGCTTCCTTGCTTTGCATTCACGCCCTGCTGTAATCAGAATTCCTCAAGTATGGACAAGCCCTGGTGCACTCTTGTCTGGATATTCCCATGGTCAAGAGAAGCAGCTGTGCTCTAATAGCTCTTTTAGGCTGTGTTAATCATTCCTAAACATCAAATACACTCAGTAAATTTATATCTTGCACAGAAAAATGAGAGGAGAAGGAAGCTTTTTTCCTACAAAGAATAAAATTTCAATTCTGCCACCGTCCAAAACTTTCAGAGCTGGTGAATGTTTTATTTGGATACTCAAACTGCAGTACTGTTAAATGAAGTGCTCATACTTTGGTGCTCTGGAAATTTGGCTCACTAAAAGTGTGTGGCTGAAAGTACCAAAATTTGTATTCTTGCCCAAAATCATTTGTCTGCAGGAGGATTGGTGGTTCTCTGTTGGACTTGGATCTCTTGTGGTGACTTCCTTGAGCAATCATGGGGCACTGCTTGATGTTACAGTGAACATGAAAGATGAGACTTCAGGGTCAAAATGACCTTAAAAAGCTAATTATTAAATTTCTAGCACTGATGAATGGGAGGGCTGGGAAGTAGACTTGTGCTTGCTGGGATTTCTTTTTGAGATTTAAGTCTTCCTATAATTATACTTAAATACAAGGAAAATAAAACATCTCAGAACCGCTTTGGGCTGTCACAGGCGTGCAAAGCCCTCCCTTGTCCCCAGATGTTCTGATGCTTTTTCAGACTGGGGGTGATGAAAACTGGGCTTTGCTGAGCATGTTTGCAGTATCTCTTGTGCCTGAATGTGCCTCTCCAGCAGCAGCTGCTTTGCAGAAATGCTCCTGTGTCTGTTGCTACCTTTTAGTGAGCACTTAGTTGTTTGTTGTTTTGGTGAGGGTTTTTTTATTTGTTTTTTTTTTTGGTTGTTTGTTTGTTCCTGTGAAGATAGGAACAGAAAAGATCTTTTGGATGATGCATCTTTCCAAGGCCACTCATTTGTGCTTAGCTGCTGTGAGAACGTGAACTGGAATTAATATCCTTGAAAGATCCACCTTGTCATTTGAGATGCTCAAGGTCTGTTTACATGGGAGGTGAGGGAGAGTTTTTTCCTCTTCTCTTTGGATGTCCCTTTCAACAAGGTTACCCAGGATGAATAATGATGGCTTTGTAGTGACCTTGACAAAGAAACAATTTGCTTACCCAACACAACCTACCCAAAGCAAACGCACGTGGAGGCTCTGGCTGCCAAGCCAGGAGTGTTTCATAAGAGCCCATTCTCATGTTCCAGCAAGTGTTTTATCCTGACCTTATTCTGCCTTTTTGTTTTTATTTTTTTTAAATCCTTTTGAAGAAGTAATATGTCCACAGGGTGGATTTTGCCATCTAGAAAACTCACAATATTGCAGACTATTTTATATTTCTTTAATCTTTTTTATCTGGAAGCTTGATTAGAACCTGCTCATGGTTTCACCACCTTTGTTTTTGTATCTCACAAGAGCTGTCACGTCCTGTGGCTGAAGGACAAAGTTTGTCTCTTCAGGGTTGACAGGAAACAGTAAACAAGAGGAAAGTGAAAAGTCCACAAGGACACTTGAGCCGAGCCTCTTCCGCTGCCCTGGGTCTGCAGGACAGAGGGGAAACTTGTCACAGGCTTAAAAGAGCCCTTAAAGGTGGAAGATACTGCCCCAGAGGTGCTGAAATACCACTTACTTCCTGTCCTGGCAATTGCTCCCAGTCTAATATTTTCAGAAAAAGTGTATTTTTAATTTTTTAAATCTTAAGCCTTACCAGCATTGCGTACTCAGAATATTTTTTTAAAAATGTTTTTATTTTATTTATATTCTTCAAAATCTGTGCATTTTTTTCTGTATTCTGAAACATGATTAAATAATAAAATAGGGGAAATAGCATTCTCCCAACCAGTTTCTATTCAGGCCTTATGTGATTGTGGTCTACATGTTATTGTATGTATAGGGGGTGTGTGTGAGTGTAAATATATATATATATTCTTTCTAGACTTCTGCAGACTCTTGATGGCAATAGAGCACTCTTGGAACATTTCTTATCTTTACTAAATAGTTCTCTAAAATACCTTCCCACTTGCTGATTGTGAAGGAGAGAAAACATAAAAATTGGTCGTGTCTTGCCCCATAGGTGGGGAGCCTCTGTTTGCAGTCACTGCTGACTGTGTCTGGTTGTATTTTGACAGTGGGTAATGAAATAAAGGAAGAAAAAAGACGAAACCCCTAAAAATAGCAAGGCAGCTATCTGTGGACTGTTCTTTCCAGGTAAAATCCATCTGCAGAACAAGAGCTGGTCACATGTGGGAATCAGCCTGCCAGGTGAAGAGTGAAACACTGGATATGGACCTCAGGATTTGAGGGAGGTCTGTGCAAGGCTGGGGCAGGAGCTGGTTCTGCACGAATCTTTAGTTTAGTAT
Organism: Phainopepla nitens; assembly: GCA_013400175.1. NCBI lineage: Eukaryota > Metazoa > Chordata > Aves > Passeriformes > Bombycillidae > Phainopepla > Phainopepla nitens. The sequence goes on from VXBQ01015620.1 coordinate 526,453, forward strand.
TTTAATTAGCAGGAAGTTCTGAAAACTTCTGTCAACTTCTCGGCATTAATAGCAACAGTCAATTACTAATTATTCCTCTAACAAAATGTTTTATGGTAAAACTTTTAGGAACTTAGTATTTATAAATCCTACAATATAGGATAATCCATTATTAGCTGATAGTTTTTTAGAGTATTTAAACTTCTTCTGAGGTACCTAAAAGTGTTGTCCAACAGCCGTAACTTATCCAACAAGAGCAAAAGAACTTGAGGCATGAAATAACAAAAGGCTGCAGTGTTTAATGCCTTACTAAAACTCACTGGCCTGGGGGAAAACTGGGAATTGAGTTGAATAATTTGAAACAAAAACCATCCTGGAGTTAGGGCGATGTTTAATTAATATCTCCCCTCGGAGCCTGCTGCACACTCTGGGCATTTTCCAGCACGGGTGTTCTGGGAACGGTCATGGCTACAGGGCAGAAGTTTGGCCCCAGGACAGATCTGCTGCCAAACTGGGCTGGCTTTGGCTGGAGCACAGAGGAACTCTGTGCCTGTGGCTTGTTCGGTTGTTAAGGTCCTTTTGAAAGTCAAAGCCATGCTCACCTGAGTAACCTTCCCCCATATATCTTCCCATGGGAGCTGCAGACCAGCCGTAACATCAGGGTTCTGGGGATAGGAGGGCTGTTGTTTGGGTAAACTCTGTCCCAGCCAATGCCAGCTGGAACCAGAAAATGTCAGGACTGTTCGCTGCTGCTGTGGGTTAGTGGGTGCATGGATTAGGTAGTGCTGGGATCCACCTGGCACTCTCTGCTTGGACAGAAGGAAGGAGGGCTCCTGTTCCTGCTCCCACCTGGAGTTATGAGTAAGGCTCTGTCCTGGGGGCAGCTTTATTCCTGCTTTCGTGGCCAAGGGGAAGGAGAACTAGACACAGAACCATGCCAAGATAACAAATACACATACTGCTGGTTTTCTTCTGAGTTTTGTCCCCTCTTCACCCTCTTTGGTTGGCTGCTGTGGGTTTTAGAGGCCTGTTTAGAATGAAAAGACACGTATGGGTCACGCTATGTCTGTTCAGGCAACCTGAGTGGTGGCAGGAGGAGAGAAGGGGATGGAGGAGAAGCTCCCTGGGATAGGCTGATGCAGCCTGGCAGTGCCAAGGGGTTTGGCTGAATCAATCAGTCCCTGGCTGCCTGGCACCAGTCCCAGCACGTCCAGAGCGGTCTCTGCAGGCTGGGCAGACTGGGCCATCGGACCCAAGGTGCCCCGAGAGCGCGGCCGTGCTCAGTGGCCGCCTTTCCCCGCAGGCTGCGGCTGCACGACGGGAAGCTGGTGAAGGACCGGCGCTACCACCTGCGCACCTACCCCAACTGCTTCGTGGCCAAGGAGCTCACGGACTGGCTCATCGACCACAAGGAAGCGCCCGACCGCGAGACCGGCATCCGCCTCATGCAGAAGCTGATGGATCACTACATCATCCACCACGGTGCGTGGGCGGGCTGGGCGTCTGCTCGCCCTGCGTGTCCCTCAGCCCAGCACCCAGCAGCGTGGCCAGGCCCCCGTGTGCCACCCTGCCACGGGAGAGGGCTCCTGGAGAGGCTGGATGGGGCTTCATGGGGCTGGATCTGTGCGAAGCTGCTCTGCTTTGGGGGATGTGCCAGTTCCCTGCCCGCCAGGGAAGGGGTTTGGGCTGTGCGCTGGTAAAATGACATCTAAAGTCATTTGGAAAGCAAGCTCGGTGACGCCTGACCTGGATTCCTGTACCCAGCCAGGGGATGTTTGTACAGCAGCTGGCCTGGCTCACGTTTATGCTGCACAGAAATGGAGGCTGAATTACAGCATGTGCTTCACATCTGCAGGAAAATTCATTTTCTTACCATAAGGCCCCAGTATTCCTTAGTTTCCCCATGAAGGGATAAATAGGAATGTGGAGTCCACATCACTCCAAGGAAAATTTAATCTGGCACTTGTCAACCTGGAGCTGAAGGTATCCTGCCTCCCTTGGGATTTAAGTGTGTGCTGCCATTACAAAGGCCTGGCTGTGGAACCTAATTTAAAAAAAAAAAATTAAAAAGAAGGGAAAAAAAGGAAGCATGGAGAAAAAGCAGCTTGATGCTGAAGCCCAGCTCTTAGCAGTATTCAGGTTTTTTTCTTTTTAAAATTTCTTTGGAACTTTCAGGAGTTTTGAACTAACTCTGGTCGCATACTGAGCTCTGGGCTGCAGAGCAATGTCCAGCCCTTGGTCCCGATACAACAGAAAAAAAAATTGCACTTCAGATGGGCAAAAAGCAATTTCTGTCGATGTGGTTTTTCAGACCCAGCCAGGAACAAAAGCCCCAGATTGTCAAACAGCCCTGGAACACCTCTGCCATGGTGGGAAGGGCTCTCCTGCTTCCAGGGCTTTGGGACAGAAGCTGTGGCATCCTGGAGCTGGGTGCTGGTTTGTCACACGAGCATGTAGCTGAGGAGGCAGAGGTAGATGACAACCACACCAAACCAAATCCTCTCCTCCCCCCTTTTCCCTGGGGTCCAAAAATAGCTGCCTTTGACCACTGCAATGCAAACACTCCCTGTTGCCATCTGCTACTTGCAGAGGGTAAAGCCCTTTACATTAAACTGCCTTGAATAAAAATAAACTGCTACTGGGCTTTATCACAAAAAGCTGAAGCAGGGAGTTCTCAGTTAACCATTAACACTTACACCTGATTATTTTTCCTTCTCTCCAGCTGATAGTTTCAAATAAATCCATTAGTTAATTAAACCAGTGTAGTGCTGGGTACCAGCACAGTTTTGATTGCATATTGAGACATGTCCCTCCTGCTCCTGTGACAATTCCTGGCAGGACACTGAAATTCACTTTCCAACTTGCCTTGCATCCATTAATTTTGTTAGTCCTGTGGAAAGAGGGCTGCCAGCTGCAGCACAGGGCTGGGTGCTGGGCAATTGTCTGGCTGAACTGTTTGCCCTCTTCTCCCCTGGCACCCAGATAATTATCTCATGAAGATCATCGTGCTGCCTCTTAATTGTCTGGTGTGCTTTGAGCTTTGGTTCTATTACACACTGGAAACACATTGAAATTGCTCTTTACAATAGGAAAACTGCTTTGGTTTTCTATGGGCGCAGTGCTGTAGCATTTTTGGTTCTGTTCCTGGTTGCAATGGCTTTGGAATAGTTGCTCCTTGGAATTGTGAGGCTGCAAACTTTCACTGTTGAAGCAGCCTTCTCATCCTGGCCTCGTGCTCGGTGAGTCACAGGCTGTAGAGTCCTGATTGCACCTGAGACAGCTGCTCTGCAGGAATGATGAGCCCGAGATAATCTGACAAGTTTTGGCGTTTTGCTGCTCACCTGAAAGAGAATGTGGTTTTGCCAGTCTGCTCAGAGGGATGAAAAAGTGTTAAAATTTCTGCAAGAAGTCTCTTGAGTCTTTTGAATTTCACTCTAGTGGATGATGTTACTTAAGTGAGGAAACATTTGTGGTTTTCCTTTTTCCCTTTGACTAATTTTCTTTGTTTCCCAGGCATATTCTTTATTCTGGATTTTGTTGGTTTTTGTGTTTGGGGTTTTTTTTTTTACAACTTAAATTTCTTCTTCTTGCTTCAGATGGGTGGAACTGAAGGCAGGCTGACTTTTATGAGCTGAACTACGATTTTTAGGCTGGGATTTTTTGTCTTTGTTTTAGGTTTTTGGGGTTTTTTTAGTCTAGGAGTCAGTTTCAGGCAGGTTTATCTCACATATTTATTTAAATATTTGGTATTCCAAATATTTACCTGCTAAAGGTTACGTGAACTATAAAGCCATGCATTTACAGACTGTGTGCCCATCCCCAAGATGAATCTGAGGCTTTTCACACAGATTTAATTATTCCAGTTATATTGCACCTGGCTTTCAAGGAAATTTTCTCTTGAGGTCAGTTTGCCATGCAAATGAATTGGGCAGGGTTAACACAAAATGATGTGGAAAAGTTTGCGCCATTTTTTTTATTTTTTAGCGTGTGAGTATTTTTGATAGACAGAGGTGATTTTGTGGAGGTTTGGGTGGAGTGTGGGTTTTTTTCCTCTGTCCTCTAAGTCTGCTTACATGTGGCTGTAGCTTTCTTTAAAGAGTTGATTGAGGCAGTTCTGGTTTAGTTTAAATCTAAACACTAACACTTTAATTAAACAAAACAAAAAAGCCCTGTTTTTTCTGATGAATATTTTAGTGTCTGGAGCAAAATGCAGACCCCAACTCCAGCTTTGCCAAGGTCTGTGCATTGGGATTGACCTCTCCCACCAGCATGAGCTTCAGGTATTCATAAGCAGGTGATTTTTGGGGACTGAGGGCTCGGATGCCGATTGCTCCATGGGACGAGGGGCACAGGGAAGGACATGGCATGGAGCCCTCCTGGCTGAGCTGTGTGTCCATGGACCGACATCCCTGCCCTGTGTCCTTCCAGTCTGTGACGAGCACTCGGATTACAAGGACGCCAAGCTGCTCTACCGCTTCCGCAAGGACGACGGGACCTTCCCCCTCAGCAAGGACGTGAAGGTGTTCCTGCGAGGGCAGAGCCTCTATGAGAAGTACGTGAGTCCTGCCCTGGCACTGGGGCACTGGCACCGTGCCCTGCTGGCTCTGCTGGCCGCTGGTGCCCTGCAGCTGGGAGCCACAGCTCCTGCTGGCTCTGCTTTTCCTTCTCTGCACTCCCTGCTGTCCCACGGGAAAATGCTGCTTCCTGAGCCCTGCCGCAGCTGCAGGACAGCCAGCGTCCTTGGGGATGGGACAGGAGTTTTACTGGGAACCCATGGATGCTTCCAAGGGCTCCAGCCCAAGTGCAGGATCTGGGATCTGGTACAGGGAAGTGCAGTCTGAGTGCTCCTGGGATAAGCACATCCAGTGGCACTGCTCCAGCCTCCCTGTGAGAGCTGCTTCTACCAGTCTATTAGGACTTATGTTCCACCAAAGTCAGCAAGGTATGGGACTTCCAGGATCTGGGTCCCTGCCCCTTGCTTCGCCTCTTTGCAAAATTTGTAATGGAAAAGGTTATTCCCAGAGAGTAGAGAAACCTCCTTCCATCCCAAAGTGTTCAGTTTTCTCTATGTTGAGTGTTTCTGGTTCTAAATCGAAGTCATGTTTCCAGAGTTTAACCCCAGCCTACTCTCTGGACCTGTGTCCTTTAACAGCCTCTTCACAGCTTCACATCTTCCCACTCTGGCAGTGCGAGCCGCAAACTGGCCCTGAAGGAGAGCCCTCCATCCGGGCGGGTGGTGATTTTGGGTGTGTCCCTGCCCCTTTGCCAGCTGTGCATCCCTTGCACTTTGCTCTTGATCCGCAGCAGTGCCCGTGGCGTGGGGAGCGCGTCTCGGCAGTCCGCGATGGCTCAGATGGCTGAGCCGGCTGCACCCTCTCGTGGAGACGCTGGATTTAGCTCTCACACGCTGCCAGTGGAACACCTGCGGACTGAAACCCACCTTGTCCTGGCCTTTGGACTGTCTGCCGTGTGTTACCCGCACCCAGCCGCTTGCTTGGCTTTCCCTGTGATCTTTAGCTGAGCTCACAGCCCTGCTGGTGTTGCTGGAGCTGCTGCCTGGCTGTGATGAAGATTTACAAAGGTGCCCGAGTGCAGCTCCGTGCTCCTCCCTCCCTTCCCGCTGCTCCCTGGCAGGAATGTGCTGGCTGTAATGCTTTGCCCGCTTCTCTCGGCCTTGCTTCACCCGGCTGCAGTTCCCGTGGGGATTGGCAGGGATGTTTGGCATCACGGGAGCCTTGTCCCACCTCTGTGCCAGGCTGGTGAGCGTGGAAGAGTCAATCCTGAAGGTGAGGGAGGAGAACTCGGTGAAGTACCAGAGGACTTTCCTGGGCTCTGAGATGATCGACTGGCTCATTCAGGAGGGAGAAGTGAAGAACAGGCAGGAGGCAGTGGAGCTGGGACGGGCACTGCTGGAGCACGGGATCATTCAGCATGGTGAGCCAGGGTCTGGCTGGAGAGCGAGGGATGAGCGTGGCTGTGCGAGGAACAAATCCTCATTCATGCCACGCAACAAGTACTGGTCAAGTGCCCACTTGGAGATGGCAATGCAGCCTTTTAGTTCTATGTTTGGAGCTAGTGACCTTTGAAACTGGAGCAATCTTTTACCATCCATAAAGGCTTTGAGATGAAATCTGAGCTCTTGCTCTTCAGTTCTTCAAAGCCACCGACTGCAGGGCTGGGCTAGACCCCGGGGTTTGGAGGACTGGGGCTTGAGGATGTAATGTTTAGCTCCTCTTGGCTGGAGATCATATCCATCTGCTATAATTAAACTCCCAATTCGGAAGGCAGGGGGTCCTCTGAGTGTCTTGGGACAAGGGCAGGTGGCTGTGACACCGAGTGCACCCCTGGGAGATGGCATCTCTTGGGGGATGGCCCTGTTGTTCCTTCCTCCCTGCAGGCAGCACTCCCAAACAGGCAGGAAAGCTGCAGTAGAGCACAGGGACACTAAAAGCAATTCATGAGGGTCCCTCAGGATATTTGTTTTATATTTTTCCACCCCCTCAGCCTCTCCCTCCTCCCCTGTTCTCTCCTAGTCTCCAATAGGCATCACTTCTTTGACAGTGACATCCTCTACCACTTCTGGATCAACTTTCGGCGGCGGCGGCGCCTCACGGAGCTGCTCAATGAGAACTCTTCCCGTGCCCTCTCCGAGAGCCCCGACAGCCCCTTCTGCCTTCGCAAGCTCAACCCAGAGCCCGGCAACACCAGCTTCCTCTCTGGTAACCGTGGGTGTGAAAGCAAGGATTACATTGCCAGAGTGTCCCAGGGATGAGGGTGTCACTCCAGCAGAGTTTGAGAGGTTCCTCTGGGCATCCCATGAAGTGAACACCTGTCCCACTGGTTTGTGGTGGATGTCATAATGCAGTGACAGTCTCTAGCTCAGCCCCCTGTCCCAGGAAAATAGCTTAGCATCAAATCAGCTCTTGATCTTTCTTTGAAGCTGGTGTTACTCTTTCTAAGCTCTAATGCTTTCTTCAGTGCACACCTTTCAAGTGCAGGTCAGGCCTCGGGGGAAGTTTGTTATTTTAAACTATTCTGTTTTTTTCATAGAAAAAAAATTTTATGTGTCTCTTTCAGTCCAGACCAACAAGGAGATCAAAGTTGTCTCAGCAGTTCGAAGGAGCAGCATCACTTCCCTCTCTGGAAACTCCAACGCCTACTTCAGTGCTCCTCCTACCTTGGTATTCCCTCCTGTGGCTGAGTGCAACCCCAAATCAGGTCTGGGATTCTGCATTGCCTGTTGTTATATGGGAAACACTTATTCCTTCAGGGCACGGGCTCAAGCCCAGGTCCAAACCCATCAAATCTATCAGCCTCCCCTCTGCATCTTGATTTGAAAAGTTGTGCGTGTGTCTGGAACGCCACTGAGATGAATGCGAAGGTTTCTGTGTGCAGGAACTGTGGTTCTAACGTCTGTTTTCCAGGGTAACCCCCAGGCTGCCTTGTTGTGCACTTTGCTGTACAAACCCCTTGATTCTGATGGAATCTGTCACCTTCTGCTCTAGTGTTAAAGAGACCTGTCACCAACGAAGAGCTGCTGTCCCCTGGGGCCCCCTATGTCAAGAAAACGCTGACTGTGAGTGACCATTGGGAATGGCATTGCTAATCCAGCAGTATCCAGCTCCCTGCCTGCTCTTTGATGGTTTTCTGTTGGCTGCTCTGACCTCTCTATGCTAAAACTTTGACTGCATGTCACATCATTGTGGCTTTTTGTTGGTGACTCTCTAGAGGTCAATGTCTTCACATATCCTGTGGGTGGAAATGTGCTCAGCCCCTCTGAGAGCTTAATGTATGAGGTCGAGGTATGAGGTAGATCAGGAAAAAAAAATGTTTTCTGGCCAGAAAACCTCTCCCATTTTGGAGGTTTTTTTGCCATTTTCAGGCCCTGGCACAGGGTGCCCACAGAAGCTGTGGCTGCTCCATCCCTGGAAATGTCCAATGCCAGGCTGGACAGGGCTTGGAGCAACCTGGGGCAGTGGAAGGTCCCTGCTCATGGCAGAGGAGTGGGATGAGATGAGCTTTAAGGTCCCCTTCCAACCCAAACCATTCTGTGATTTCTGTTCCATACAGCTCCATGCAAACTGTAGAATCAGTAAGTCTTGTGACCCTTGGGACTGTGACACTCACCCTCTGTCACACAGCTTTATGCACAGCTTTTTGCATCTTTCAGGTCCCTCTGCAGATCAGGGTTTGATCCATCAGCATCTGATGGAGCTGCACTGGATGGGGGAACATCCAAGGGCCAGTACTGCCTTCCTTGTGATGGGCTTTTTACATGGACAAATCTCCAGGATGCTACAGACAGCCCAAGTTTGGGGCTTTTGCTTTTTGAATTATTTCTAAAGCTGTAGGACTGGTCAAGTCAGGGCTGGTGGGTGTTGTGTGGAAATATTGCAAGGCAGATCCTGCCCTATGGATCCTATTGAACTTGGTTATTTCTGTGTCCCGTCCCTTCACTGCCCACCTCTGAAAGGGGTGATCTCACAGAGAGCAGTGAAGGAAGTGTGAGGGCTGCCTTGCCATGCTGGCTTGGCACCAGGAAATGTGGATCAGATTCCCAAATTAAGTGTGCTGTAGAAAGTGATGGGAAGGAGCAAGAAAAATCAAGCTGGTGATTAGTGTGGCACGTCTGAGGACGTGCTGTTCATTCTCCTCCTGAACGCTCTTGCCCTGCCCTTCAACTCTGCCAGCCTGGGCCTTTCATGGCTCATTTCCTCTTGCTTAGCTCTGCAGTTGCTGTTATTTATTTATATGGGTGATGTGCAAAGTCCCTTGGGAATTCCTTTTCTCTTTTGGTCACTTCAGAGGGCCGCAGCACCGCAGCAGACTGCTCTGGCAGGCTGACATCAGCGTGGGGCAGGGCAAGAGCAGCCCCTTCCACCCAGGAAATGCTCTGCTGTGCCAAGGAAAAGGCGCCCTGTGTGACTCTGGGAATGTTCTGAAGCATGCCCGTGGTGCATGCCTTGCACTTCAGCTTGATGCTGCCTGTGGTTCTCTTTCCTGCCCAGGCTGACAGGGAATTAATCAGAAAGCAGCTTTGCAGGGAGCAGTTAATCAGTTCTGCATCTCACTTGGTGCACAGCCCCTTCTCTCCCGCCCATAACAGGTTGGGATCATGAGCTCTCTGTCTCTCTAGGAACTCTTGCAGCTCCTCTCTCCAGCCCATCACTTGATTTTTAAACCCCTTCTGTTTTCCTTGCAGATTGTGGGGGATGCAGTGGGCTGGGGGTTTGTGGTTCGAGGAGGAAGACCTTGCCACATCCAGGCAGTGGACCCAGGAGGACCTGCTGCTGCTGCAGGGATGAAGGTACTTCTTAATCATGGAGAACAAGCAGGATTTGTGTCCTGTTAGAGTTTTTTGAGCTGAACACATCCTCCATGATATTCCCAGCTCCTGCCCTGAGGATCAGACTGGTGGAATGGGCACATGGAGCTCTGGGAGAGGTGGAGGGAGGGATGCTCTGCAGGCAGAGTGCCCTCTGTATGGTGGCAGAGTGGAGGATTTGCCTTTTCCAAGGCAGCACAGCAGCTGTGGGCAGCTCAAACTCCAAAAACTCTGTCAAAAGTAAACCATCCCCTTGCCAGACCTTGGAACTGTCAAAACTGGTTGAGCTACTAAAAACAAAGCAGAGAATTCCCAGCTCAGTTCCAGTGACCTTATATAACCCCAGGGAGGCAGGGAAGGAGCAGAGCTTTGTCCTTAATCACCTGCTCTCGCAGTTCCTGAAATGCTCAGCTCTTGAGCATTTTGTTTCCCTGCTATTAGCAATGGATTCCTGCATGGAGCTGTTTTCCATGTACACAAAACTGTAATAATATTAAATTGATGCCTTTATATGATTTATCAAGTAACATCTAGTATTACCAGCTCAGGAGAAATTAACTTAGAGCTTGGAACTCACTTTAGGCCCAGGCACATGAGTTTGGTGTGAAGTCTTAGGCATGAATGAAAGAAGTGTTGAGTTTCCCAGTTCCCTACAGAAGCTCCAGCAGGGAGGGAGTAATTTCTAAAAGCTGATATAAGTCTAAAGTCACATGAATATTTGAAATAATGGCATTCTTCAGAGGCAGAGTGTGACTCCTTGTTTGCTTCAGGCAGGATTGGAAGGGGATGGATGAATTTGTTTCATTTACTCAAGAGCCCAGTTAATTTCTCCTTACCTAATCTCATTTGCCACCAAATTGCTGGATGTTAATATTGTGCTTCATTCCCATCTGTGAAATGAGCCACTGCTCATAAATGAGTCTTTTTTTCCTCTGCTAGCTCACAGCCTAAATCCCTTTGGTCTCATTTTTATGGCACAGTGATTGCAGCACTGTGTAGCTATGGGGTGGTGATGCTTGAGGGTTTCCAGGATTTTGACACAAGTTATTTGCATCACAGCCCCGGGTTCCAGTTCCAGGCAGGAGGTGCTGTGGGCTGGAGGTAACCTGTCCCTCCTCTCTTGCAGGTGTGCCAGTTTGTTTTCTCAGTGAATGGGGTGTATGTTCTGCATCTGGACTATCAGACCATCAGCAGCCTCATCATGACAGGACCACGGACTCTGGTGATGGAAGTCATGGAAGCCATTGAATGAGCCAAGGAGTCTCAAAGCACTGCTGTGAGGAAAGGCAGGACTCTCCACGTGGCAGGGATGGACTGTGGGGAGGGACCAACCTTGACCGTTCACTGTGATGTGTTACCCGGGCATTTTGATGTATTTTCAAATAAATACATTCTAAAGGACAAATCTTGGCTTTTTATGCTCTTGAAATATTTGTCTCTACCTACTCTTAGAGTGTCTAAGCTCTTGCATCTCCTTTTTAGTGCCAGTGTGAGAATTCAGCACTTAATGAACTCCACCTTGGAGCAAGCCCTTCACCAGCCAAGCTGTGAGGCAGGTGGCAAAGCTGGTAAGCAGCAAGAAGTTTATACCAAGTGAGTCTGTCTGAGCTGCCCTGAGCTGTCTGTGCACTCTTCTGAGAACACAGTGTGCTCTCCAGATGGCCCCATAAGCTGTGCCACCGGCTCTGTCAGGAAAATAAGGAAACAAACACAGGAATGTGTGTTCCTTGTAAAGTCTAGGTTTCCTGTTACTCTCTTGGCTTAGGCACGCTCACAGCCAGGGCTGGTGGCTGTTCCCAGATGTTTCTTGAAAAGGTGACACTTCCATGTTTGTGCACTTTGTGCCCCCACCCCTTGATAATGCCTAATTTCATTAATCAGCTTCACCTCAGCAAGGAGGCAGGCAGAGATCCCCAACACGATAGGCTGCTACCAGCCTAGTGGGGAGCAGTGGGTAAAGGAGGGACCAAAACCAGAGAATGCCCAAAAGGAAATGTGTCCTAGTCTGGATCTGGCTCTGGGAAGGAACAAAAATGAGTGAAAGCCACCCAAATCTGTCTCTGCTTGCAGGATGACTGTATTTGCAGCCAGTGCAAAATATTCCTTGCAAACTACCCGGAAAGTGAACTAAATATAGAAAAACAGGTAATTACAAGAAATTAGGGAGGTCTCCTTCTTTCCAGTTCACAGAGCATCCTATTTATGATTAGCCTGCGGTGCTGTGCATAGACAGGATGATTGCCAGCACTTCTGCTTAGGGCAGGGTCCTCAGTGCAGCTCCTTTGGCCACAAACCAAGTTTTAAAAAACCCCAAAATGATCAAAAATAGTAATTTTGATTTTTGTTAAAATGGGATTAACTTTCTTGGAGAATCTAGTGTCAGCTGTGTACCAGGTGTTGCCGTAGTGCTGGCTGCCTTTTCTTCCCTTGGTATAAATGGATATCTGCTCCCCCAGTGCTGGTGCTGAGGTAATGGGACAACTTGGAGCACAGAATTCCTGGAACAGGGTCCAGGCAAGATGTTTGCCTTGATAACTGGGGTCCTTCCAGCCCCTAAATGGAACCAGACCATCTCCTCAGCCGTTTGTCAGTAAACTCACAGTTGTTATTTGTAGCATTCAGTGCCCGAGTTCAGCAACCTCCATCTGCCTTTTCGCTTTTTAAATTTCTTTAGGGAGAGTTAGGATGTCTTTGAAGTCCCAAAGGTTTTACCCAGGGTGCTTGGCTTTTACTAAGGTCAAATCCAGAAGATTTAGGCATGATGTGAGCACCTTGGGAAAGGCAGGTCAGGAAACAACACCCTGAACACAAGCATTGAAAACAGCTCCAGATTTTTCTGTGTCAAAGCAAGAGTTTTTAATTCTGGATCTGAGTTCCTTGAAAGCACACAAGATTAGTGGTCATTTCTTTCTCTCCTTCTACTTTTAAAGAAAATGTAGCAGCTGTGAGCAACCTCAGAAACCCAGTAGGAATTACATAGTAGGTAATTTGTGGTATTTGCACATAGGGTAGTGACAGGTCTCTCTCCATAGGGTACAAAATGCTCTGTGCTTTGATTTATTAAGATTTGTTGCCCACTTTTTGCCCAGGGAAGCTGTGGCTGCCCCATCCCTGGGAGTGTTCAAGGCTGGATTGGATGGGGCTTGGAGCAACCTGAGATAGTAGAAGGAGTTCCTGTCCATGGAGGGGTTGGAATAACATTCTCTTATGTCCTTCCCAACCCAAATCTGTTTGTAATTCTCTTATTTAAGTGTTTCCTTTTGGTGTTATTCTTCAGTCTGTATATTGTGATGCTTTTAAATACTTACAAGATTATAAAACAAAACTGCAAAAAGCCAAAAAATGTTTGTTTAATGTGCAAAATATTTTGAAAACTATGATTTTTTTTTCCCATTTAACCTGACACTTCCAAAGGTATCCGTGTTTCCTCCTGAATGGCAATGCAAGTGTCTTAAACCTCAGCTGTGATGGGAGACTGATGCTGACAGTCCCTGCAGATGCAGCTGAGAATCTGGCCTCTGTTTGTAACGAGATTGTCACTGTCAGTCATTCCCTCCTGGCAATGAGGATAAAATCTGTCCAGAAAAGGTTTTGGCAGGGAGCTGGGCGTCTCTCCCAGGTGCTGCTGGTGCTCAGGATCCTCCCGCGGGAGCTCAGGGCTGGATCCCACAGCTGAGCAGCCCGCAGCACCGTTCATGATTCGAGCTCCAGTTCATGATTCAGCCCCTGGCCCTGCAGACCTCACAGATGTGCTTCATTTCGTTAAGCAAACGAAACGCAGCTCCCTTCAGCGCACACGTAGGGCTCTCAGCTATTCCCTGGGATGTGAGGGAGGCTGGGCTGACTTCATCCCGGCACTCTGAGGGTGGGCGGGAGCCAGGACTTGTTGCTGCGTTCTAAGAAATCAGCCTGCAGCCTCCCGGACAGAGATTTTATTTTATTTCATTAGCAAAGCCCCTGAAAGCTGCTTGCTCCTGCCCATAGAAGCAGCCTCCTGCTTTCCGTGCTTTATTTGGCCGCGCCGAGGGGCCAAGCCGTGCAAGCGGAGAGGGAGGTGAGGGAATCCCATCCCTCTCCCTCTGTTCTCCCTCCCCTTCCTTATCCCTCCTGACGTCTGGGAATTGAAATCTTTAATCACGCCGAGGAGCAGATGAGGCGCCAGGGCAGCTTGTGCCAGAATTTCAGAATGTAGCCGGAGCCGCTGCCTCCAGGGGAAGCCGCGCCGCTCCGAGAGGTCTGTGCTTCGCTCCCCTCCGGGGCTGGGTGTGCAGGGGTGCCGACGAGGGGCTGGGCTGTTTTGGGGCACGTGTGGGTACGCCAGGAAGGGAATTTCTGCAGGGTTTTGATCTCTGGGAAGCTTGGAGCTGGTGCGGTGCTTGGGGCAGCGCTGCTGGTGCCGGGCAGGGGTGACAGGTCCCATCCTTCACGGTGAAGTGGCTTCAAGACATGTTCCCTGACAGTCACTCTAAACACTGCCAGGACTGCCTTGGCAACTCCGCAAGGGCTATGGCTGTGAGAAACGCACTTTGTTTGTTGGTTTGATTTTTTTCCCCCACCACTTCTGTTTTCTGGTTGATAGTACAAAACTGCATGACACTGCTGCCAGAGAGTACAAGGGTTTGTTACCTGTGTGGGTTTTTCCCACCTGGAAGTGTGGGTGGGTTCAGCCTGATGGGCTGGGAGAGTTGCAAAACTCAGCCTCGAAGTGGAACTTTTTCCTGACTTTTTTTAGTCTGGTGCTGCGACGTTTGAGACCTTTTGTTCCATAGTGGAACTGAAATAGAGGAACTTTCCCGGAGAAAACAGAAAGAGGTTGATGAATTCTTGGTTTTTAGTCTGTTTTAGGTCCTTTAACCAGCAAAGCACTCGGGGAATGTGGGACAGATTTATTCCCCGCAGTTGGCTGCCTCGGGCAGGTCCCTGTCTCTTCTGCAGGGCTGTCCCTGCTCATGTTCCAGCAGTGAGTGGGACGCGAGGTGACATTGCTTCTGCCAGCACTTCTGTGCAGAGTGATGACCTCTGGCATGAGGAAATGTCCCCAAACTGTGACTGTGGAAATAATTCACAGTACCTTAGGTTGTGCTGATTTAAATATGTGGCAGGCATTTTTTTTCTTTAACTAAAGAGACTACTTGCAAAACTTCCTGTACAAAAAAGGGGATCTCTGACTTGCCTTAACCTCCAAATCTCCTCTGAGCACACAGCTGGATCAAGTGGAAAGTGGTGTGTTCCCCACACTACCCTTTTTTCCAGGCCCTGGAAATACCACTTGCTCCATGTGCTGTTGTCTCCACATTCCTTCCCCAGGGTGTGAGTAACAGGAGAGAGGCACCAGCGTGCTGGGGGCTCCCTGCCTGCCTGCAGGCTGCTGTCACTGTGGTCCCCTCAGTCCCAGGGTCCACACTCAGCCTGGCTGGCTGGTGGCACCGCTGGCTGGCGGCAGAGATGGAGGGGAGGGACCATGGAGTTCTGGAGATGGGGCTTGGGATGTGGCAGGTGAGTTGTGGAGAGGGAGCTCCTCCAGATGTGTGTCTTCCACCACTTCAGACAGGTGCATTTGTTATTCCTGATTTACAGGTAGGAAAATGAATGTTGGAGAAGAGGCAGAGTTGTGATGGGTTTGCCTCTGAGATGGCAGAAGGATGAAGTTCCTGTTTCTTGTTTTAGTCACAGGAAAGATCCACACTCTGGGGTCTAACTTTGCCCAACCTGGGTTAAAACCAGGATTACTGTGAGGATGAGGAAGCCCTGGCACAGGGTGCCCAGAGAAGCTGTGGCTGTCCCTGGATCCCTGGGAGTGCCCAAGGCCAGGCTGGACAGGGCTTGGAGCAACCTGGGACAGTGGAAGGTGTCCCTGCCCTTGGCAGGGGGTGGCACTGGATGAGCTTTAGGATCCCTTCCAGCCCAAACCAGTCTGTGATTCTGTGATAATATTGAACTCATCCTTACTGACACCACAGGGTGGAAGCTCCTGCCTGAATCAGAGCCTGCAGTAAGGCCAGGTCAGTGCAGGTTGCAGGAGTTTATTTTTCTGGACTTCAGATCCCACATAACCCTGGTTAACATGAAAAGATCACACACAATCCAGAGTCTGGCATCCTGTTTGTCAGCAGTTGCACAGAAGTTTCAAGGAAATCAAGAGCATGGTGGCATTGCAAAGTGGCAAAAAATGAAATTTTAGTTCAAGGAATTTGAAAAATGCTGACTTTTTGCTGCTGTTTGGCACATGCACCTCTGCAGCCAGGGCAGGCTCTGCTTTCCTGGAGGTGACAGTCAGGGTCCTGAAACCCACCTATAAAATGTTTGCTGTTTTTTATAAACAATGACCTCATTTTATTAGCTGGAAAAATAAAGCAAGTGTTCCCCATGGCAAAAGGCTTCGGTTACACTGCAGTTGTTCCATTCATCTTCAATCAAAAAAAAAAAAATCACAGACAGAGAAGGGTGGTTAACAACTCCTTGTTACAACTTGCATGTTTTTCCATTCATTCTTCCAGCAATTTAGATCTGATTTAAACAGATCATGCCTGGGTCACTCACGTGTATATTTATTTTTCCTTGAAATCACTACAAAGCTGCTGTGTTTGAAGGGAAGGAGGCATTTGCCAGGAGCCTCTACACACCTGTGCATCAAGGTGAATGGAAGTGAAATGTCACTGCAGGAGGGAGCGGGTGCAGGGGCTGGTTCTGCCAGAAGCAGTGAGGCTGAAATGTGGAGCACAGAGATGACAAAAGGCTAACAAGGTGTGCTTAAACCCTGTTTGCTGAGACCCAGATGAAGGGGTAGCACTGCTTCCATCAGGGTGGTTTTCTGCTGAGCTGAAATTCTGACCCAAACTGAATAGCACTGGAACCCAGGCTGGCAAAACCAGCTGTGGGTGCTCGAGGTCTGTGGGCTGAGGCTGGCAGTCAGCTTTGGCCATGCTGCAGAGGTTATTTCTGAGTCAAACTGATTCTCTGCCATGATTAAGTCTGTCCCGTCTGCTTTCAGTCTGTTCAGGTGAACAAATTAAAGCAAAACTGTCCCAACAAGTCCTGGATATAACTTCTGGGAATTAAATAAGAAATAAACCCCTTCTTTGTAAACTGTTCACATACGAACTCCACTGGGTCTGTGGATCACTCCTGCTGCAAAATTGCTTTATCACAGGAACTGATGTCATTAAATCTGTGTTTGAGGAGCCTGGCTGCCACAGAGTGCTCCTCTCCTTTCTTTTCCCCTTTGATTGGTGTGTGCATCCCAGGACCATGAGAAACCTGCTGTCTGTATACCTGTAATGATCGTGGTCATGATAATCAGAATTAATTACTTCTGTACAGTTTAAATCAGAAGTTGTTCTGGAATCTATTTCCCCAATCCTTTGCCAGTGTTGTTGATGTCCATGATCAGGGCAGAGCCCATCGCTGGGAGCTCCACTGCTGAGACTCTCCTGCCCAGAGGGCAGTGCCCAGGCCCAAGCTGGAGGAGAGGAGTGCTCCCCACCAGGTTTATAAACACAGTTTACTCCAAGGCATTGAACAGCTATATTGGAGAGACCAAAAAGATAAAATAATTTGTAGGGATTGCAGGAAAATCTGTGTGCTCTTCTCCACCCACCCTTTCAGTGCCATCAATGGTGCCTGGAGCTTGTGGTGCCTTGAACGGGGATGGAAAAAACCTGGATTTTGACGTGGTGAAATACAACTTTTACTTCTCCTTCCTGACATTTGCCTTTTTGTAGGTCCTGGTGACAATGCTGATTCACACTTGGTTCTTTCTTGCCTGCCTGCCTGTGGTGAGCCATGTCTGGGGACGAGTGGGCCAAGGTAAGGAGCCTGCTGCCCTTGTGGGGCTGTCCCCTCTGGTTCGTCTGTCCCCTGGGATAGCCCAGCCCTTCAGGCTGGCAGTGGCACCACTGTGAGGGGCATTCCCAAAGCCAGGCAGGGTTCCAGGGGGCTGCTGTGCTCTGGTGTCTGCTGGTGAAGCTCCAAACAGCCTTTCCCAAGCATGAAGAGCAATGAGGGGTCAGGGGGCCCATCTGGGGAGAGCCCCTCAATCCCTCCCCACCCCGCCAGGCCTGAACTCATCTCTGGCAGCAGTTCAGCCACTCCCATGCATCAGGGATGCATTTCAGCCTGTGCAAGCAATGAGGGGCTTATGTGATCTGTGGGAGCCTGAGAAATAGGAAGAAAAAGGGTGTTGCTTCTTTAGTCACTGAACCTTCCTGCTTTGGTGTTTGTGGTGAGACATGGTGCAACATCTGGATGAAGAAGGATGTGGTGATTCCTCCTGTGGTGATTCCTCCTGTATCATCCTGCTCCCCAGAGTGACCAGAAAATGCCTGCAGCACCTCAGCACAGCCTTACTGATGTGGAAGAGTCACCTTAATGTTACGTCTGAACGCTCTGTGGAAGAGCACAAAGGTTTCTAGAGAGGTGGTGGCACTGCAGGGCTGGGACAGATGTGTCTCCCTGCTGTGTATGCTCCAGACTTCTGCAGTTAAGCCTGGGCTTAACTCCCTGTGGGCTGGAGAGCAAGGTTACAGCATCAAATAGTGCACATCTAACACAGGGCAAGGAAACAGTGGAGCTTTCATGGCACTGGGGATCATTTGCATCCAGCACATAATGGTGCTTTAGAGGATGATGTCTCTTCTAGTCAGTCTGGGGACATTCTTGTCTTTTTAGCTTCTGGGCTCCTAGAGTGATGCCCAAGGAGCTGGACCACACTTGGCCAAAAGAAGACAGCTCCATGTTTAATAGAACTATGAATTCCCCTCATTGTTCCATGATCTTTTACCATTTCTCTTAGGCGTGATTTTGGGATATGCTTTTTGCCCTTCACCCCTCTTTCCCCTGTTTTCTTTCTTCCTCTTCAGATTTGCCCGGGGTGAGATGTGAATCTGAGCTTTGTTTCCCCAAAATAGTTATCTGCTTGTTGGGCAGCCTGCAGGAAGTCTCTGCAAGGAAAGGTTAAGGCACAGATGTTAAGGCTGAGACAAGCAGGAACCTCACTGCCAGCTCTCACTGCTTTCCTGGGTGGTGACATCATGGCAGGGATGTCAGGAGGTGTATGGGCATCATGCAAAACCAGATTAGGGAGTTGAGGAGCCCTGGGTGACAGTTTGGCAGCACTGAGCAGCAACTACAGGTCACCCTAAGATTTATTTTTTTGTGAGTAATTGTAAAGGGAAAGAGATTGGTAGCAGCTGCAAATGAGGGGGAGCACTTGGGTGCAGATGTTTATAGTGTGCTCATTCACTGCAAATTAGGGCATCCTGCTGGAAAGGCAGCTCTGGGCACAGTGTCAGAAGGAGGGGAGAGAAATCTGCTGAGTTGCCATCCTGCATCCAGCCAAGTGAAAAAGTTTCATATGGTGACATTTGTGTGACAGGAATCACTGATTCAAGGAGCAACACATGAGCTCAGACATCTAGCTGGGGTTAGCAGATAGCTGTGAAATCAGGAGATGATAAAGGAATGTGTTCTTTCTTCTCTTTACCTTCTTAGCCTGATACTATTTTTTTCTCAGGATTTGTCATTTAGCTTTCAGCTCCCTGCAGCAAACTGATACAAGCTGGTGCCCATGAGTTATGGTCCTGCCAGGAGCTGTTATTTACACTTTATCAGGTTTTCTTTTTTCTTTTTTTTTTTTCCTTCTTTCTAAACCCAGCTGGTCCTTGGAGCTGCCTCTGAAATGATCATTCTGCAGAAATGTGGGATCCATCACTTGGGGAATTTCTGTATTTCTCAGCAGCCCAAGCCTATTGAAGAGCCTTGCTTGAGCCCATTTATCTGTTTGCTGCCCTCTCATTTCCCATGTTTGCACTGAACACACGTGCTGTAAGAAAACGTTCAGCATGAAAGCTCCTGGGAGAGCCCTTCAAGACATGAAGGGTTCAGAGAAAGCCCCCACCCCTGGGGAGGCTGCTTTACCTTTCTGCAGGGACATAGAATGAGCACCTGAGAAACTCCTCTTTGACGGGAGCTCCAGGCCTGCAGAGGTGCAAGGGGACTGCAGGAGCTGCCCTGCAGCCCCAGGGGATGCTGAGGACTTGCCTGGGGTGGGGAAGGTTCCCCTTGCACTACAACCAGTCCCATGTCCTTAGAGGAGACAGCACGTGCGGGTTTGGTGGGAGGAATCGCACCCGTAACAGCATGGACACGTCTCCTCCTCCCCAGGGTCAGGGCGGCTGAAACTCACTGTGCTTTCAGAAGACAGGCTCCAGATGAAGTGGAAGGAGACTGAGGGGAACATCAGTGGCTACAAAATTCGGGTAAAGCCCATGGCAGGTACGTGCTGGCACCCTGGACATGAGTCCCAGCAGAGATCCGGGTGTGAGAGGGGGACTGAGCTCCACCGTTTGTCTGGAGCACAACAGGACCTAAGCACGAGCATTACTTAGCCCTTAAGGGAATAGAGACAAGGCAGAGGGAGTTTTCCACAGCCTGTTCTGGTTCCAAGTGTTGGTTTCACTGGGCTGTACGTGCAGCATGGACAAGGAGCCTTTCTGGCCGCTGTGGGAGCAATCTGTAGTGCCACCCAATGCAGGCACAGTCAGTCACTCATTCACAGGAGAGAGATGAAATTCAGCCCTCCTCAGCCTAGGGCAAAGGTTTAACCAGAAACGCTGTTCTTTGGGACTCTGTGAGACAAAAATGAAAAAGGATCATTGCCTGGCTCTTCTGTGGGAGCTCCCAGCTCTCCCACCACCTGCGGGGGCACGGAATGGGAAGTCTTTGACCCATTTGTGTGGGTAGGCTCATCCCTCCAGCTCCCCACCCCTACTCCTTGATTTCAGATGTTGAACCTGGTGGTGTTGGAAGGACACGACGTCCCTCAGCGGGGAGGAGGGGCTGGAGGCACCCTTGGTCGTGGCTGGCATTCGGTTCCCGGTCACTGCGGCTTTCCCAGTGAGCCGGAAAAGGGAGCTGCCGGGCGGGAGCGCGGGCGGCAGCTCCTGTGATCATCCACCCGTTTTTAGCTCAGCCCCCACCTGTTTCCCAGGCTAGAGCAGGAGGTTTCGCATTCCTTCCCTGCCCTGCTCCTCCCCAGAGCCTCAGCTCAGCAGAGATTGATGAGCATCCCGGGAATGCAGGGAATTCCCACCGGCGCTCCCAGCACATGCCTGAGGCTTTCCCTCTTAGGCTGGGGAGTTTCCAGCCCTAGGCAGGAGCGCAGGGATGGCTGGGTCAGAAACACATCCATCTCCATCATTTAAAGCTTGCAGACCTTTCCTAGTCAGAGGAGTTTAGGGAGTTTTGTGCCTCTCTGTTTCGTGCAGCATAGAGCCCATGAGGCAGCAATCACCGCCTTGCTCCCTCTGCTCACTGCCCTGCCAGCACGGAAACGCCCAGCTCATGGCTGGTCATGGCATCCCAGTCCCAGGACAGGGTCCTACAGCTTGGGACATGGCTGTGGAGGGGTCTGGAGGCAGTGCCAGCCCCAGAAATGAGCTGTGCCCTGCAGGCAGCAGCTGCCCTTGGAGACAGATGGGGCAGAGACAGCACAGCTGGGATAAGTCAAATGAGTCCAAGTGCCAGCGGTGACCTCCAGAGACACCGAGTCACTTCTTCATTTTGTCACATATGACCTCAATCAGTTGGATGTTTTCATAAGCAGTTGCCAGTCTTTACACTCTCAACACCAGCTTTTTACTCAACAACTCATTGGGAAGCTGGTGGGAGCTGTACTAGTGCTGGGTGGGAAGCAATTTTCTAATTTGGGCACGTACCAGAGATTCAAAAAACCCACCTCAGTCTTCCCAACTCTACATTGAGAAAGAGTAAAAATCAGAGCTCCTCAAAATTTAGAGCATAAATAGGAGCTGACTGCGGTCCCTAGGCAGACATTCCCTGCATTTCAGTGCTGCTTTTGCTACTGTCAGCTTAAATTTAAGCTCTGACAGGCTCTGAACTGTGGCTTCATCCCACCTCAGGGGACTCGGAGCAAGAAGTCATGCTGAAAACCAAGACTCCCAAAGCCACGGTGGGAGGGCTGAGCCCCACCAAGGAATACACCCTGCAGGTCTACGTGCTCAACGGCTCCCAGGAAGCTCTGTTTGCCAAGAGGAAATTTGTGAGTAAGTGGAGAGGGCTAAATTTTACCACTCAGAGCTCCTGAGGCTCTTGGAGATGTGGGTGCTCAGAGCCCATCCTCTGGCACACGCCCTGCAGACGGTTTGGCAATCACAGAGCCTGGTGCTGTTTCGGTTGGAAGGTTAGAAAGGGAGACGGGGAAGACCCAGGGGATGAGGGAGGGACTGTGGCTCACAGGCCTTTCTAGCTGGGTAATTTCTCTGTTTTTGGTCTTCTTACAGTAGAAGAACTCAAAAATGCATCCCAGACTAGAAATAACCGAAGGAACGCAGGAGCTGCATCAGGGAAGAATCTCACCTCCTCGGGGAGCTCGGCAGCCGAGCACAGTGGCGTGGCAGAGGCCACCCCCCCACCCCTGAACACTGCCCTGTCACAGACAGGTGGGTGCTCTCACCATCCTGGAGTCACACAGGACTGATTTTGAGCCACGGTCTGTGCCAAGCTACTGCGGCTGGAGCATTCAGTTGTCCCTAAAACCCTTCCCATTTTCTCCCTGCAGCCTCCCTTCATTAGAGATATTCTTTCAGTGAGTCATGCTAGCCTGGTCTCATCCTTTGCATACAATTCTTAGCTACAGAAACACAGTAAACCACGTAAAAATATTTGCCCTGGCTGCAGGTGCTCTACAAGAAGGGTTTCCTCAACCTCCCTGGCTGAGGACTGTATGTAACTACAGAGTCTCACGTTTCCATGAGCTCAAAAGGGAATTACACCTGTTGATGGAAGAAAGATCCATCAGGGCCTTTATCCAGAAAGTCTTGCCCTAGCTCAGGGTGTTTGCAGGTCACAGATTGCTGAGCTCTGGAGAGCAACTGGGTATGAGGTGCCATGGGATGTTTTCCCTGATTTATATTTTATAAACATTCATTGTTTTTCATCATCAAAGGTAATAGGAAGGACAAACTTGCTGATGGGATCCATTTTTAACATTAGCTCCTGAGCACACATGCAGCCCTCTCAGAGAGGTGTGAATGAAGGTGGTGTCAGTCTATCCACCTATTTCCATAAACCTGTAGGAATTTTACCCTCTCTGAGTCCCCTACACCTGTGCCAAATGTGGCTTAAATCAGCTGAGGAGTGAGTGGGGTTGCATGGGGATAACAACAGCTGGGGACAATGGGATTTTTCTCTTTGGAGTACAGCAAAGGACAGAGCTGAAAAGAAAAGGCAGAAGGGGATTCAGCCAAAGAGCTCAGGAGAAATGACAAGAAACCAGCCCAGTGTGGAGGCCAGTGTGACAGAAACATCAACATCCCCAAAGTCGTCCCCGCGCACTCCCACAAACACCGAGCGAGAGTCTCCAGGAAAAGAAAAACCCCCCAAGGATTCCCTGAGGCGAGGTGAGAGGGGATTCAAACATGTCTTGCTCCTTCTTCCCTGCTGTTTTCCCTAACACTCATTGGAGTCAAGCTTTCCAGCCCACCCTCTGCCCCCCCAGAGTACAGTGCTGCTGGTTGTGCTTCCAATCACTAGGTCATGCTTTGGGAGCTGTCAGAACTCACTGGAGAAATTTGGAGTTCTGTAGAGCAACATGAATTCTCAGGAAAGCTGGAGTTAGGCCAAAAATTCCTTCCAGATGATTTAATTTATTGATTTTAATTGATTTGGCACCATTCTCTCTTCATGTTGTCATCTCCCCCTGCTTCTGGCAGATTAATGTAAGCATTTGTGTTCGTCAGCAGAGCACCCCCAGCCATGGACCTTTCCAAGGTGTTTCCTTTCCAAACACCAGAGGTGTTTGTTATCTGGCCTGCTCCTCCTTCTGGGCTTGTTTTTCATGTTTCACAGATAACTGATCCATGAGGACCCTTCAGATTCTATTGAGACTGTGATGGCTCCCAGCTCTGCTGGAATGGTGGGAATAGGATTGGCCAGAGCATCCCCTTTGGCCCAGTAGAAACCCATGTCTGTGACAGGAGACATACCTCCTTGGAGCCTGATAAATCTTGCTGGGATCATCTGTTTCCCCTCCACCAAAGATGGAAAATTCCCTATCTGAGAAATATTCCAGGAAGATGTATTCAATTAGCAACATGCCTTATCTTATCCTCTGTTGAGCTGAAGGCCTGGGGTGGGGAGGAAGGCAGAGCTGGAGTATCCATGGTGCCAGCAAGTTTTTACAGAGAGATTGGATTTAATATAAAGCCATGAAATAATTGTAGCCCACAGGGGATCTCGTGATGGAATGGAATTAAGCAATCACCTGCAATTCTTGGAGACTTAGGCTAGATAAAAGGAAGCACTGGGCTGGGGCAGAGATGGAATGGAGCTGACAGCTTGCAGAGAGCAGTGCTTGGGTTAGCACATGCTTCCTGACAGCTTTAACCCCTTCTTTGCAGAGGTGCAGCTGCACACCACTCCATTTCGAGGTGCTGAGATGGGTTATCCTTGTCTCCATGGTTTTCACAGGATGCTGGCATGTGCCAGACTGGCAGATGGTCCATTCCACCACCCAGACAAGGCCTTGTACAGCAGATTTGCTTTTTATCTTAAAACTGAAGCAGGTTTTCCTGCTTACAACTGCTTCTCTCAGTATGAAACCCTTTCCCTGCAGGCTCCCAGTTTCAGTGTGACACACCTGCAATGATTGATATCGTCCTGCTCGTGGATGGGTCCTGGAGCATCGGGCGCAACAATTTCAAGCTCATTAAGGAGTTCCTGAGCAGTTTGATTTCCCCATTCAGTATTGCAGAAGACAAGATAAGAGTAGGTAGGACATGCTCCTGTTTCCTGACCTTGGGATGTTGATGTTTGAAGGGGCCTTGGTGTCTTGTCCCTGTGGTTATGAGCTCCTCTTGGGAGCTGTTATTTCTTTAGGATGGGGTCCTAGAGCTGCTCTGGGAAGCTTTTCCCATCTGGCAGCAAGCTCTGGCCTCTAGTGGCAGTGAAGAATATCTGCATAGTGAACAGAAGGGCTGTCTTTGGGCAGCCCTAGGCTGGGTGGTGATGCTGAGATACTTTTGAGATTTGCTGCCATCTCTGTCGAGGTGCTTAGCCACCAATGCACGGGGTACAGTGGCAATGCCACACTGGGGCTGCTGTGAGCTCAGCAGGGAACGGGGCTGCTTCCAGCTCTGAGTGATGCTGACACACAGGCTGTACATGAAATAGGATGGTGTAAATCCTTCTCAGTCCTTGTAGCTGATTGTTTGACCTGGATTAACCTTATCAAATACTTCTGCTCATCATGACAGGGGTGTGTACCCCTGTACCTGGGGCTCTGAGGCATCGCTTCGCTGCCGGCATGGCAGGGCTGTAGAATTATAGAATTGTGGAATATCCTGATTTGGGAGGGAATCACAAGGATCCAAGTCCTTACCCTGCACAGAACACCCTGAGGATCCCACCCTCTGCCTGAGAGCATTGTCCAAACATTCCTTGAGCTCTGTGAGGCCTGAGACTGTGACCACTGCCCTGGGGAATGTGTTCAGTGCCCCACCAGACTCTGGGGGAAGAGACTTTTCCTGATATCCAGCCTAAGCCTCCCCTGACTCAACTGCTATTTTCTCAGAACCATGCAGAGAAGTGGAGCTAGAAACCCCATCTGCTCACCCCCAGTCCCTGTCATTATTTTGTGTCATGCTCCCTGCCAGTCCTGACCCCGGTTCCCAGAGTGGGGCTCCTGCAGCTCCCCTGGAGTGGCTCGATGCCCATGGCTCCTGTTGTCCCCAGGGCTGTCCCAGTACAGCAGTGACCCCCGCACAGAGTGGGATCTGAGCACTCACTCCACGAGGGAGCAGCTGCTGGAGGCCGTGAGGAGTCTGCGGTACAAGGGTGGCAACACCTTTACAGGTAACTCCACCTTCTGGGCTCTAAACAGGGTGCAGCCACAGTGGGGGAAGCTGTTCCCATGGATAATCTGCTCTGTGGGGACTGTGGCCACTAGGGAGCAGAGAAAACAGTAAAGGTGTGGGGGTTTTTTGGAAGGCTGGGGCACAACCTCCATCTCTGCCCCTCCCCAGGTCTAGCACTGACCCATGTCCTGGAGCAGAACCTGAAACCAGATGCTGGTGCCCGGCTGGAGGCTGAGAAGTTGGTAATCCTCCTGACTGATGGGAAATCCCAGGATGATGCCAACCTGGCTGCTCAGACCCTGAAAAACCTGGGCATAGAGATATTTGCCATTGGTAAGATCACAGCTGATGATAAGCTGTAGGACAAAGCCAACCTATTTTTGGTCACCTTCAAATTGAAAGTTATGTTCCCTCAACTTTGACAGAAGCGTCCTGAGGCTATAGAACTGAGGTAGTGCGTGAGACCTCATTACATTGTGGCTCAGATGAAAATTAACTCATTTATTCAGCCCAGGCAGTGTCTTCAAAGGATTTTTATTTTTTTTTTGGAGAAAGTATTCACATAAGAGATTTCACACCTCCCATCTAAAGACCTTTGGGAGCCTCAGGGACCAGTGTCATGAAAACAATATTCTCAGCTGTGGAATTAGGCAAGAGAATGTTGTACTGAGGATGGCTGGAGACATCCTGTATAATTACTGCCTCTCACAACTTCCCATTTCTCTGAATAATAACATTATCTGCTTTTCACTGTCTGGTAGCAGCACTGAGACACAGTATAGCCTTGAGCAGCTCTGGCCTTGAGAACCACATGAGGTCTGCTGAAGACTGATACATGAGCAATAAAGTTACACAAAAACTCCCCTAAAATTGCAATCTCCAAAAGTTTAAGTGCTAATTCATGTTGGGAACATGCAAGTGAGGGTTTATTGCCTAGGGTTATGCAGGTAAGAGGCTTTTATGGAGGGAGGAGAGCTGCTGAGCCTCCTTGGACAGTGTTAGGGAACCTTGAACCTAGCTCTGGGTAGCAAAATGAGTTGTACTGTGGAGCTTGGTCAGCAAAGAGTTAATGAGGATGGGGATCTGAAGGATGGGGATGGAGGATGCTGTGTGATGGAGCAGTTCTGTTACATAAACGGGCTGCTTTTTGCTCATCCCTGGCTCTGTTGAAATGCAATGTGATGTTCTGATGAACAACAGGCTCTCTGTGGGGAGCGCTGGCACCTCATAAATATAAAATGGTTGTTTGTTCATTCAGTCCCTCATCCATTTATGCCAACTGCCTCTCGGGCTGAAAAATATCTACCTTCCTGCTAGCAAAGCCTGCAAGTGGTGAGGAGGCAGGAAAACAGAGGGAAGCTTCCCCAGGCTGTCTGCAGGCCACTGAAGGCCTCCTGAGCTGAAAGCTCTTCCCAGGCTGGGCTGAGGTGGCTGCTGCAGGAAAGCCCAGGGCCAGCAAGGCACCACTGTGCCAGTGGAGTGCCTGGAGGGGTGTGCTTGGAGAGCAGGGTGGTGGTGAGCTCCTCTCGGGGGCTCGCCGTGCCCATATCAGGGGGTCCCTGTGCCCATCCATGGAGCTCCCTGTACTCATCTCAGGGGGTCCCTGTGCCCAGCTGGAGCGGTCCCCGTGCCCATCCCAGGGGGCTCCCTGTGCCCGTCTCGGGGGCTCCCTGTGCCCATCCGTGGGGGCTCCCTGTGCCCATCTCGGGGGCTCCCCGTGCCCATCCATGGGGCTCCCTGTACCCATCTCAGGGAGTCCCTGTGCCCATCCATGGGGGGCTCCCCGTGCCCATCTCAGGGGGTCCCTGTGCCCATTCAGGGGGTCCCTGTGCCCATCTGGGGGGTTCCTCACCCGGCTCTCTGGTCGCAGGGGTGAAGAATGCGGACGAGGCGGAGCTGAGGCAGGTGGCCTCGGAGCCTCTGGAGCTCACTGTCTACAACGTGCTGGACTTCCCCCTGCTCAGCTCCCTGGTGGGCAAACTCACACGGGTCCTGTGCACCAGGATCAAGGAGAGGAGCCGCAAGGAAACCCCAGGTGAAGTGGGACCTCCTCGGTGAGAGCTGAGCTTCCTGCTGCTCACCACCCCCCTTCCTCTTGGAGGATAAAATCCCCTAATGACAGCAATGATGGTTACAGGGCTTCCCTTCCCTCTTCCTTCATCATATGGGGTGATAAATGTGTTGTAACTGTCTCCTTTTCTGAGTTTCTTCCAATGAAAAAGAGGCAGAAAAAGCAGAAGGACTAATATGAAAATATACTAGGGAAAATGTATGGGGTAAATGTGGAGATAGGATGAGGAGAAGATAAAACACCTAAACATTTTTTTTTTTCCCCCCACTAAACTTTGAATGCTTGATCTCCAAGGCATTTTCAAGTTCAAATCAAGCAGCCATTTCTTTCCTTTTCTGGGGAACAGCTTGGATGATAAAGAGCATGAAGAACCAGTCCAGATGTTAGCTTAGATCCTCAGGAGAAATATCATGTACATATTTCTATCTCTTTTTGCTCTAAGATTGACCTAAGCGGAATGTGAACATCTAAATTTCAAACATAATTGTATTTTAATGCTCTGGACATTCACATAAATAAATTCATTTATTCTCATTGATTTGTATTTGACATAACTAGACATTTTACAAAGGTGAAGGTTAGGCTGAAGAAAAATGAGCTTCCCCAAAAAGAAACCAAAGTAGGTTTTGCCTGTTAATTTTGACAAATTTTTGTCATTGAGGAATGCAGATTTGTGCTGAATAATTTGCAGCACCCCGCAAAATACACAGCCTGCTCTTTGTGGAGTATTTATGTTCTCTGTACACCCAGTTTTAAAATATTTATTTCAGAGCAGTCTGGAACAGTTTCTATACCCTATAGAGAAGAAGACTGAAACTTGATTTGAAAAATGTCACTCATATTTACGAGCTGGAAAGTATGTTTGGCATGAGAAGTGTGAATATAAGAAAATAACTGTGTTTTTAATTCCCAGGCAGCGCTGTGAAAGACACCCCTGTGAACACGGGGCCCCAGCTCAGCCCAACTGACCTGAAAATATCTGCTGTGACCTCCAAGAGCATGCACTTGGCCTGGAGCCCTCCTCTGAGACCACCGAAGAAATACCGGGTTGTGTATTATCCATCCAAGGGTGGGAGCCCCAAAGAGGTGAGAGACCCTTCCCTGGACACCCGAGACTGCCACAGCTTCCAGATGGGGGCTGGGAATTTAAGTAGGCTTGGATGGACAAAAAGAGGGTGGTAGTGGGACATCAGTTTAGCCAGAGATGAAATTAAATGCACAATGAGTGTAAATGTGACGAGGTACTAGGGTGACAAGACAGAAGATGTTGATTTTTCTCTTAGCCAGTGTTTTCTCCTCCCTAAATCATGTATTTTGACTCAAAGAGGACACTCAAGTACAGACAGCTGTCCAAGGATACTCTTCTGTGATAGATATGATTTAAAAAATATGAATCCAAATTGTGGATGAATTTCCATTGATTTCAGTGAGAGCATGACTAGAGTCTTGTGCTCAGTGTTTGCACAAATCCCAGGCTTAGAGGACAGGAATCCTTTTTTCCTTTCACTTCTCTGTTTTGAAGATATTTTAGCTAACACAAAGCACAGAGAGCAACTGGACTTCACATTTCTGGGCACAGATCTGCCACGGAGAAGCCAGGGATGGCCAGTTCAGCCCTTCCAGTGCTGAAGAGCAGCAGCAGCTCCCTGCCTTGACAGCCGTGCCTTGTGCTTGCAGGTGGCTCTAGAGGGAGCAGAGTCCTCCCTGCAGCTGTCCAACCTGACCTCGCACACCGAGTACCTGGTGTCGGTGATCCCCGTGTACGACACGGCCGTGGGCGACGCGCTCAGAGGCGTCACCTCCACACGTAGGTCGTGAGTAGAGAGAACTGTGCTGATGGCTGGGGATGGAAGGTGAGCACAGCTCGCTCTCTGACCATCTCAGACTGCAGCCTGCCTTGTGTACTTCCCAGCTCGAGTTCAGCCTGCCTACAGCTCTCTTTGTCTGTGCAGATGCTCAGAACTCAACCAGACAAGACCCTGAGCAAGCTGTTCTTTGTTTTTTGTTTGGGCCAGAGACCTCCAGGGGTCCTTTCCACCTATGTCATTGTGCAAAGCAGAATGTGGCAGTAACACGTCCTGCTAGAAATATATTGCAACTCTTTGCTGTTTTTTTGCGTTTCGGGTTTGGTTTTGTTTTGTTTTTATCCGTGGTCTCCATGTGAATTAAACTCTGTAACATAGAGACTGTGTTAGACAAGGGGTAAGTGCCCACCAGCTTGCAGTAGCTGTTGGAAAGCCAGGTGTCCCCTGGGTTTTGAGTTGTTTCAGACCTCATACACTGAGGGAACCTTTGTGCCTTATTTTTCTCTTTAGTGCCTTTGTCTTCCCCTCGCTCCCTGCGCGTCTCTGAGCTGAGCCACAACAGTCTGAGGCTGAGCTGGAAAGCAGCCCAGGGAGCCACACACTACCTGGTGCTCTGCTCTGCAGCCCCTGATGGAGCAGAGGACTATACAACAGAGGTAGAGTTTGTGGCAATAGTGATAATACTGTTTTTTCTCTGTCTGGGCTGAGTTTAGTGTTATTGGTATCATGTGGTCAAAGAAAAAAATGTATCAGAATTATTGCCAGAAAAAGCTTTCATAAAATATTCTTTTTTCATGGTTTGTCTCGAAATGATTTATAACTGCGAGGGTTTCATGTGGGAAATTAAGGCATGAGAGAGATCTGGCTGCCTCCTGGGGCCCTGGAAACTAAGGCACTGAACTCACATCCTTGCATCCCCAAGTGTAATCTCTGTATCCTTGAGGTTGTACATAAACATCTTGACTGTGTGTATCTTTAAATGTTAATTGAAAATGTGTTAGAGTGGATTTTGCTGACATCTGAAAACAGACCTACGACACTGCAGATGAATAAAACAATGCTTGATGAATGGAAAATCTTTAAAAACAACTAAGAACCCTTTGTTGTGCATTTTTAATGCCTTATCTGGAGTACCTGTAACTGAGGGTATGAATTTTGAAAAAACAAAGTGAGTGGGGAGGAAGATTTATTGCCTCTTTGACTAAGATTCCCCCTTTGAATGTACAGTAATAGGGGCAGTTGCAGGATGGTTTTCAAAAACAGAGCAATTCATACTCTGCTTTCAGGGCATAATCATGGGATTTTTATCAGATCCAGGACACTCGAAGCAACACCAACATTCAAATTTGTATTTCAGCATGCTAAAACATACTAAACTGACCTACTCCCTGCAAGAGAGATCCAGACCTGTGGGATGTCTGCAAAAGCAGCGTTAAAATGTTCCCATCTTCTTATAAACTGTGCTCCGGTGGGAGCGGACTCCTCAAGGTCCCCGCGGTGCCTTTCTGCGGCGGGCAGGCTGCGGGAGCGGCGCGGTGCCCGTGCCCTGCTGGCAGCAGATGGCAGCAGCCCGGCTGCTCTGGGGCTGCTGGCAGCGCTCCTGCCCGAGCTTCCCGGGATCGCAGCTCTTGAACCGCCCCCGATCCCACCCACAGCAGCAGCATTTTGGTGTGGGAGCCTCGGGGCTCTGCAGAGCGGGGTTAGGAGGAGGTGCTGTGCATCCCCAAGGGGTTTGGTGTCCCAGGGCAAGAGAGGCAGAGCACTGCAGAGCGCCTGCTCGGGTGAGGAAGAGGAGAATGAGGGGAGACATCCTCGAGGTCTGCAGTTTCCTCATGAGGGGAAGTGGAGGGGCACCTCCCATGTCTGCTCTGTGTGACCAGTGACAGGACCCGAGGAAACAGCTGGAGCTGTGTCAGGGCAGGTTTAGGTGGGAAATCAGGAAAGGGTTCCTTACTCGATGGCTGTGCCCTGAACAGACTCCCCAGGGAATGGTCACAGCACCAGGATGACAGAGGTCAAAGAGAATTTGTACAATGCTCTCAGGCACATGGTGGGATTTTTGGGTTTTCCTGTTCAGGATCTGGATTTTGATGATCCTTGTGAGTCCCTTCCAGCTTGGGATGTTCTGTGATACTGTGATTCTGAGACCATTCTGGAGTGGAGATGTCCCCTTACTGTAACCAAAGGATCCTTGGCCCATGTCTCTGTAAAGTCCTGCTCTCTTAAATGCATTGAGAAGTACCCTAGAGCTGAAGGGTACCCTAAAACCCCTCTCTGTTGGCAGGTGAAGGTGACCCAGCCTGAGGTGCTGCTGGAGGGGCTGTCCCCCAGCACTGGGTACTCTGTGGCAGTGTATGCCATGTACGGAGAAGATGCCAGTGATCCAGCCAGCATCCAGGAAACCACCTGTAAGTGCTGCTGCTGCTGACTGAGATGTTATGAAACACTCAAGGAAGGAGAGACATGTTAAATGAGGTGCTTCCCATATTGTGCATGTGGCTTGTACACATGCTGCCTCTTTCCTGCTGGATCTGAAGTGAATATTGGTCCCCAAGGGGATCTCTAGTTGCATGGTGAGCTGTGAAAAAGGAATAGTGTTCCCCTGGTAATAAAGGACTCCTGAAAGAGGTGTTCCTTGAAGTCTTTGTTGTCTGGGAGGGGAAAAGGTGATCATCTGGCTGTTTCCTCACCTAAATCTGTGGCAGCCCTTCATAACCTCTGGGATGTGCGTGGTAGAGAATAAAGGAATATTTTCCTGCGTAATAAATGAGCCTCTTAGTTCAAGGTGGGATCATATGAGAGCAGCAGGAGGCAGCGGGTGGCATTTCCTTTGTGCAGCCTGGGCAGGCTCGGGGTGCTGTCACTAACTGTCGTTGCAGTGGCCTTGAGTCCTCCCAGGTACCTGAGCTTCTCGGAGCTCAGCCACGCGTCCGTGCGGGTCAGCTGGGAGGCGGCAGCCGCGGCCGTGCGCGCTCACCACGTCACTTACGTCTCTGGCAGAGGGGGCAACGCCGGACAGGTGAGTCCTCGAGGACTGGGGGGAGGAAAAGAAACTTGGGAAGTTGGATAAAGTTGGATAACACCCTGTTCTCATTCAGTTGTGTGGTTCAGGGAGAGCTTGTGTGCTGGCAGAGTTTTAACTCTGGAATGGGCACTTTTGCTGCAGTTGTGCTGACCTCTCTGCAGCTGTACCCTCTAGAATCAGAGGATGGTTTGGGTTGGAAGGGACATCCATAACCTTCTAGTCCAACTCCCCTGCAGTGACCAGGCACATCTTCAACTCGATCAGGTTGCTCAGATCCCCATCCAATCTGGCCTTGAATGTTTCCAGGGATGGGGCATCCACCACCTCTCTGGGTAACCTGTGCAAGTGTTTTGCCACCTTTGTTGTAAAAGTCTTTCTTATATCTCATCTGAATCTCTCTCTTTTAGTTTAAAGCCAGGACTCCTTGTTCTGCAGCAATAGGCCTAGCTAGAAAAGTCTGTTCCCATCTTTCTTATAAGCTCCCTTCAAATACTGAAAGGCTAAAGTGTCTCTCTTTCTTCAGGCTGAGCACACCCAAATGTCTCAGCCTGTCTCTTACAATACTCACACAACTCCCCCACTGCAGGTGGAAGTTCCTGGCACTGCAACATCCACTGTCCTGAGACCTCTGTCCTCCCTCACGCAATACTTCATCAGTGTCAGATCTACCTACGATGAAGGGGACTCCTTTCCAATTACTGGCAATGTCACCACCTGTAAGTAAGGAACAGAAGTGCTTCTGGTCTCAGTAAGAGGTGACAAAGTTGGTTTGTGTGTCTCTGAACTCGGATGTTTTGAAGACTGGCCCCAGCAGCTTGTGGCCAAAACCCTTGCACAGAGCACAGATGGCTGCTGTTCTTTGTGTGTGGAATTTGTCCAACTGTGTTATGCTCAAAATGAGGTGGAGGGGATAAAGAAAAGAAGCAAATGAAGAAAAGCATGATGTATCACTAACCTCTGCATCCTTGAGAGCTCTCCTAGCCTTCTTCCCTTTGCAAAACCAGTATGATATGTGTGCTCTCCATAAACAAGATAACCTGTCTTAATTAGGGCTTTAAAAATAATTTACCCCTGTCTGTCCTGATGAGTGTTGTCATATGGATCTGCAGAAGCGACAGACAGGCTGGTCTCAGACATCTGCTTGGTTGATGTTTTGCTCCCCAGCCATCTGCTCTCCACCTTGGCTCTGACAAGGTGCTGTCAGAGCCTGAACTTCAGCTCCTGTTCCTTGTGCACCCCCAGTGAAGGTCCCCCCTCCACGCGCTCTGAAGGTCACCGAGCTCTCGGGGAGCAGCCTCCGCCTGCAGTGGGAAGCTGTGGCTGCCTCGGATGTGGTTGTCTATCAGATCAAGTGGAGCACAGCCAGTGGAGAGCAGCCTCAGGAGGTATGAGCCCACACACAGCTCTGGGGAGGCTGGGCTGACTCTGAACTCACCTGCTGGAGTGGCAGAGAGCTGTGTAAAACTATTCAGGAAAATGCGCTCCAGCAATTGAACAGTTCAGCAGGATCTCTCCTGGGTCTGGCTTTCAGTGGAGCAGTCACCTTGAGGGCTGGAAGCAGGAGGGACAGCAAGGCAGAGTCCTACTGGCTCTGGGAAGATTGCAGAAGTGTTCTGGGAAGCCTCAAGGATGAAATTTAATAGGGACAAGCAGAAAGTATTAAGCTTAGGCAGGAATAATTAACCACAGGTATACAGGATGTAGAACAAATAGCTAAGAAGCAATTCAGTAGAAAAAGATCTGGGATTGCAGAGGATCACCAGTCCCCAATGTCAAGATGCTGTGGATAAGAAAAAGACAATACTCAAGTATTTATAGCTGGAGATACTGTTTTTAAGAAGAGGAAGCATTTTCTCTTCTCAGTGCTAGGAAGCACTGATACATCTGGGATACTGCTCTTTGGGAAAGGTGAGGTCCCAGTGAGGAGCACACAGAGGAGAATGACCAGAGACAGAGCTGGTGCAGGAGGGGCAGGGACGGACCAGGTGCCCCCATTTTCAGTATGAGATCAAACAACAGTTTAAATGGAGGTTTAATGAGCAAGACCAGATATGTTCCATTTGGGCTGGAACAGAGGGGTACTGGGGCTTCTGTCCCCAGCTCCCCTAGAAGCTGGAAACTCAGTAGAAGGATTCTGTGCTCCTGGCAGGCCCTGCCTCGTGTCAGAGCTCTGTGTTGGGGTGCTGAAGGAGCTGCTGATTATAACTGGGCTGCCATGCACAGGTATCTGCTCTGCAATGCTCACAGCTGGGATTTTGCCTTTGCTTACACGTGTGCAACCCCAAACATTAAACTCTGTCCCCAAAGCCCAGTGCTAACTCATAAGTGCCTACAGACAATCTATTTGGGTGGCATGAACCAGCCTGGAGGTGCCTGGGAGTGGGACTGACTCCTCTCCTCCCTGCTGCAGCTCTCCCTCGCTGGCGATGTGGCGACGGCTGTGCTGCCCGGCCTGCAGAAGAACACTGACTACAAAATATCCATCTGGGCCTACTACAAAGATGGTGCTCGAAGTGACACCGTTTCTGTTCACCACAGGACCAGTAAGTGACCAGTGCAGGGACCCACAGCCCAGGGATGACAAACAGGGCTTGGGATGCCTCACAACTCGGCACGCAGCAGCAGCTCAGACTGGGCACCTCCAGCTCTGAAAACTCAAATCCAAACATCTGAAAAAAGCAAGAGATATTTAGGCTTCTGTCTGAAAATGTTCTCAGTCTGTCCTGAGAACAAGAGGCTGGACATTCACATCAGGCTGGTGCATTTTAGAGGCAACTGATAATCCCTGCATGTTCTATGTAGAATACATTTCATACCCTGCCTCCGTGTAGTGC
Source organism: Phainopepla nitens (assembly GCA_013400175.1). Classification (NCBI taxonomy): domain Eukaryota; kingdom Metazoa; phylum Chordata; class Aves; order Passeriformes; family Bombycillidae; genus Phainopepla; species Phainopepla nitens. The sequence goes on from VXBQ01015620.1 coordinate 561,364, forward strand.
ATGGATGGAAATGAATTCTGAGGGTGTTCAGCTGAACGTGTCACTGTGCTGCCTAAGGAATGGGTCTTGTTAATAAAATATTGCCTGTAAGGAGGGCAAGGATTTAGGATTTCCTGAGCTGTGTCATTGCTTGAGCTGTGCCTCACTGAGGGCATTTTCAAATATGGGGGGAATCCTGCAGGCACACTCTGCCTTGGAAACATTATCTAAATCTGGCTTTGTACAGGCAGGATATGAGGTTAAAAAGTGGCACTCCCAGAGATCCTGGTAATTAATATTGCCCGTAAAATGGCTTTGTTGGAAGTGAATGGAACACAATCCCTTCAACACCAGCAGTCCTCCCTCCCCTCTCAGATCTCCTCCTCTGCAGAATAAACTCATTTAGGCTGATGTTGAGCTGATGAAGCTCGAAGTAAATGGTAATCTTGGAATAAGAAGCTCAGGTTTTATTAATAATAAATAATAAAACCATTTTTTATAGGAAGCTAACTCAGACAAGTACCTTGGAGCTGCATACTGACAAAAGAAATGAAAAGCAGGCATCTGGTTGACATATGATGACAAGAGGACAATTAGAGCTGTTTGGAGGGTGTAGGAAAATTAATTACTATGTTTTAACCTATGAATTATGAAATGTCAGAGGAGCTCTCTCAGCCCAACAAAATGACACGTGACAGAGATCTTCTAGGCACATTTGCACAAGCCAGTCCTTGCTGCTGCTGGCACCCCAGCAGGACAGGGAAAGCAATTTGATTTCTGCTTGTCAGGTTCTGTCCTTGTGCAGGAGCCGTGGGAATTGTCAGGCTCTGCCTTTTGCATGGAGAAAATAAAATTCTCCAGGTGTGCAGCTGGGCAGCCAACACAGAGTTCAGTGCCTGGGAGCTGCTGGTCCCTTTGCAGGAGCAGTCAGGACACTGCCACACTTCTCCAGCCAATATTTGCACGTGAAATCAATGGTTTTGATGCTAATTCTTTTCTAGTGCTTAAAGTAAGAAGTGCCCACACTTAAAGAGGAGAAGTGGCACAGAAGGGGTGGCTGGTGATTTCCAGTGCTGCTCCGGGGCAGGTCGGGAAAATTGGGGTTGCCAGAGAATTGCTAAAGGCTTGTGCAGTGGATGTATGGGATGATGTGGCACTAGGCAGGACTCTGGGAACTCTGGGGATATGGTTATATTTCAAATCTTCAGTGTTTCAAGCAAAAACTGCCCCCTTGTGCTGTGCCTGGTCAGGATGTCCAGTGGTGTTATTCTACTGTCAGAACTGGTGGATAACAACTCATTAAGACACAGCATGGAAATCTCTGATGTTATCTGAAAGCCCAGACCCCTTGGTCTGAGGTTTGAACCCTCTCCCTCTTAATTTTCATTATAAAATGAAATTCTGAGGGTTAAAACAGTGATGAGAGCTCTCTGGTTCTCCTCAGGATGGCAGACTTTGGGTTGCAACGTGGTGAGCAGCATTGATCAGGCTGTGCTGAACAATACCAAAAGTGTGCTAGAGGAGGCTGTGGGAGGGAGGAAGTGCTTTCTTTTGCTTTCATCATTGCTTTTCTCTTTTTCTGTCTTGGCAACATCCCTTTATATAAGGATAGGTCAAGTCATGAAGTTTTTCTTAAAAATGTCTTGGTAGAATTTACAAGAAATGCTGAAGTTTAAGGGTGATGACGGAAGTGAAACTCAGCAGGAACTGGTAACACAAGATTCTCTCCCTGTCCTCCCTGGAATACTTTCTTCTTTGAAGGTCAAGGGGGAAAATTACCAGGTCAGAGCAATGCTCCTTGCCTCTGGTTTTGTGAAATGGAACCGAGTTCCTCCCCAAGGTGAGGTAAAAACACCAAGTTCATTTTATTCAGGGCTAGTAATGCCTCTTGTCTCACCTGAAACACCCATTTTAAGATTAAGTGTTTTACATTCACGGGACCCTGCAGACACCAATCCCTCACAAAATACATGGCACCAGAAACGTCATTTTCTTATAAAACCCCAACACTCATCACTGTGATGTGTTATTTGGAAGGACTGGGATGAAGTCACTCATTTTCTGGTAGGAAAAATACTTGTTTCAAAGGTATGGTTTGAGATTTGTCATTTTCTGAACTCAAAATCAGTGAGTAGCTTTAGCTGGAAAAGAAAATTCAGAGACAGTGATATGGTGCAGGTCCCTTCTTGTCTTAGAGAAATTAGATTTTTTAAAATTCTTTGTTTTGACTTAGAGGAAAGAAAAAAGTTTGGGATTATTTTTCAGTAACCCAGTTAGCAAACTTTTCCCTGCAGACTTTTCCAAGAGGCAGAGCAGGAACAAAAGCATGCTGATGTATTTCCCACAGACAACAAAATTGTCGAAGTGTGCTGCTTACCCATGCTTCTGATGTTTCTTTTCTTCTCTCTGTTATATTTAGACTGAATTCTCATTTGAGCTGAGCTCTCCTTTCAGTCTGTTTTATAAATTGTCAAGTGTGGCAAAGTCCTTATCCCTTGACCAAAGGCTTTCACAGTGATCACTTGTTGTACTAATAATACCACAACCTTAGTCTGCTTCAAACCCACACAAACCTTCCAAGCAAGCACAGGGGAGTGCAGATGATGCTTTCCTGAGAGGAATCTGCTGGGACATGGAGGTGCTGCTGAATGGTGATCCTTGGAAAGTGCTGGAAGGGTTGGCTTTGGTCCTGCTGAGAATCAGACAAGGACCTGCTTTTGTACTGAGGGAGAGTTCTTTCATCCAGGCTGGGGAAAAAAAAAAAAAAACTTGAGTGAAAGGAAAAAGTCCCTTGACAGTCTTGAAGGACAAGGAGAGGGAAGTTTGGATGGGAATTGCTGCTGAAACTGGGCTGAGCCACCCTGACTGGCTTTGCACTGCAGTGTTTTACAAAGTGCTTGTGTGCCCAGCTCCTCCAGTTAAGCTGTGGGGAAATCTCTTTATCCAGCTCCTCAGTGAGCTCTTCCTAGCAGAGTATCCATGGCAAATAAAAGAGGTTGAAATGTGGGAATGAAGCTTCAACCCATGGCAGGAGAAAACATGGCTTGTAGGTAATATATAACAATCATTGCAGGTGAGCATTTTGATGGAGTGGAGCCCAGGGTTTTATTCTTATTTGAATATTTGTGTGCCTGTGATGCTGGTTAGACCTGAGAGCACGCAGGGATTGCTCCTGTGGAGGAGCAGAAGTTGAAGAGGTAAACAAAGACACAGATGGTGGCAGAGATGCTTCTATCCTCCAGGGCAGCTTCAGGAGGTGCCTGTCCCCTGTCTGTCAGATCCATGCCATCAAATCCTGCCAGACCTGAGGGCTTTCCTGAATAAACCTGTCTCTAAAGTTCACTTAAGCAGTCTCTCCTTACCTCAGGTGAAGGAAATAGTCAGTGCAGGTAGCAAAGATACATCACTGACTAATAAAAGTGCTGCTGAAGTGACTTTATTCCCATTCTTGTTCTCTTCTCTGCTTTACCTCGTGGTGGTGCACAGCAACAGGCACAGCCTGATTCAACTGCTGCAGTCTTGGTTCAGCCTCAGTAAAAGTAAGCTCATTTTATAAACAAAAGGGAAGGAGGATCAATGAAGATGCAAATGATCTTCACTCAACCTGTGCTTTAAGGTCATCCCAGGCTTTGCTGGGTGGGCAGAACATCCTTACTAAAACTGCAGAATAAAATCCTCATTGCTTGGGTGTGTTTCTTTGACTGTCTGAAGGGCTCACCCATAATTTTTAGCGTCTTCTGAATAAATTCTTCTTTTTCTCTACCCGGAATTTTCTGGTCTGCACACCAGCATGGATTTAAGGACAGACACATGCTTCTATGCCTGGAAACAAGCCCCAGGAGCAGATGACCCCATGTTCTCGAGCCTCTGTTTGAACCGATTTAGCCCCTCTGCCTTTCCCTTCCTCCCTCTCAACCTCTGCTCAGAGAAATCCCTCCAGCATTAGAGCCTCTGTCGTCAGATCCAGTTTGCTGCTCAGCAGAACCCTAGGGAAAGAAATGCATTTATGTAATCAAAAATTGCTCAGGTTTTGTCTCTGGCAAACTCTTTTCTGGTTGTCTGGCTCAGCCCATCACCTGTTTGGAATCTATCCATCCAAGGACAGGGCCAGAAAAGAGGGGGTAGCTCAGGCACCATATGTGACCCATTCCAGCGCTGTGGGTGTTGATGTCAGAAGCTCCATACAGAACTCTGGTCTGCTGGATGCTCTGGGACTTTAAAATATTTTTTTAGAGTAATTTTAAAACATAAAAATCTGAAAAATATTAGAAATTATGATTAATTAACTCTGATGTGTGATCCAGGTTTAATTGCCAGGAAGGCTGTTTTTCCAGCTTGATGCACCCTTGGTGTTTGTTCATGCTGTGTACAATGGGTCCCTTTGCCTTGTGCTTCCAGGACTCCTTCACCTTCCAAAGAATTTTTCCCATGTCCTAGGCTTGGGATTGCTGAATGGTTGAGTTGTTGTGTGTGGTACCTGGGCAATTCTCACCCCTCCAGAATCTATTTTCCCTCTTGCCTGGTGCCCAGGGTGCCTGTGTCTGCTGTGAGTGTTGGCTGCCTGCAGAGCAGAGCACTGAGGTGTTCAGAAATGGGCCTGGAAGCAAACACTGCTGGCTCCATTTACAGAGATTCCTCCCTGCTTTTCATGCGGCTCACCTTCCATCCCTGTCACAGATTCCCGGAGCCCCCCCACCAACCTCTTCATCGACTCTGAGACCCCCAGCAGCCTCCAGGTGCACTGGACCCCTCCTGATGGCCGTGTCCAGCACTACAAAATCACCTACAGCCCTGTTTCTGACGCTGCTGCCCAGCAAACTGTGAGTGTCCCCTCCTCTGTGGGGCGCAGACACTGGGCTAGAGGCCCATGGGGACAATATGGCCAGAGGAACTGTGCTCGTTCCAGTCAGGTTTACCTTTAGGATATCCGGGCTCAAAACCAAATCTCTTCTTGCTGATGTTGCTTTGTAAACAGAACTCCAAGACTCCTTTGTAATTAAGATATTTTTCTCTATCAAAGCCACTAATGACACAGCTTTCTCTGCTCCCTGGACTGGGGAGGGAATTCTTGGAGGCAGAGGGGTGGGGGGTGAACCTACTGCCCCTCTGGCTTAGGGAAGTTAGATGTAATCCTTTTAAAACAGATTCCCTACTTAAGCAGCCCGGTTATCCTGTTATAAGGCACTTCTGCTGCATTTCCATGGGGAATACTGGGGAATTTACTGGGAATTAGACTTTATATGGGAAAATGCTTTTCCTCTGGCCATTACTAGTCCAACAGCAGCACACAGCCAGGCTTCCTTGGCTGAACTGAGCAGGAATGCTGCTCTGAGCCTCGCACCCCAGGAGCCAGCCCCACCTAACTCTGGGCTGTGAGTGAGAGCTGGAATGAGAACCCCAAATGCTGGGATCTTTTTTTTCCCCCGTTGTAGATCATGGCTCCTGGCAAAGGCAGCAGTGTGACCCTGCAGCCCCTGCTGCCTGATCGAGCCTACAAGGTGACCATTTCTGCCATCCACTACACGGGAGAGAGCGAGAGCACGTCCACGACGGGACGGACAGGTACAGGGCCCAGCTGGCACGTGCACATCCTCCATGGCCTCCCTCTGTCAGCCTCGAGGCAACCTCTGCTGGGACAGTAATGGCCTCACCTGCACTGGGCTCTGCCTAGGCCAGGGTTTGGCTCAGCAATAGATTATTAGCCTTGAAAAGCGAAAATCCTGCCCCAATTTCTGTATTTCTGCGCGTTATTGACAATTCTGGGATGAGTGGGAAGGGCTGGCAGCCCTTTGGGTTTCGAGCCAGGCATCACAATCTTGAATAGCAGAGCTCAGGTGTGGCCTCAGGTTGGGCCAGGAGAGGTTCAGGTCAGATATCAGGAAATACTTCTTCACTGAAAGAGTGGTAGAGTCGCCATCCCTGGAAGTGCTAAAATCCAACCAGATGTGGCACTTCCCAATATGATTGAGTGGATGTGGTGGTATTGGTCAAAGGCTGGACTTGATGATCTTTAATGTATTTTCCAACTCTTTGATTCTCTGATTGCTTTCTCTTTCAGCTCCGGTGCTGTCTAAATTCCCTTCCATCCGAGGATTCATCCCACCTAAAACAGAGGGTAAATCACCTCCTCCAAAGTCCTGCTTTGTTGTTGTTGTTGGTTGGTAATTCAGTTGCAAACAGCACAGCATGGGCTCTGCAGAGCAGCAGGAGGGGTCCATCAGCTCTTGACAGATGCCCTTGGGGACAATCCAAGGACAACCAGAACCCACAGAACTTCTTAACATCAGGTTCAGTAAAGAGACCGACAGTATTTTAGAGGATTTCTGCACAACTTGACCAAAATGTAGTGCAGGGAAGTGTGACATGTTTTAAATTAAAATTCCCTGTAAAGTCCCTTATTAAATTTAATGAGCATATGCTCTCATAGCTGATAGAAAGCAAACTATGAAATGGATTAGTGAGAAATGTTAAATAAATGCAGTTATAAAAAGTTTTTAATAATCAAATATGAGAATGCAGATATTTTGGCAGTGCTGGCTTTTCCTGACTATTTGAAACTATTCCAAGCAAAATTTCAGTTTTAAAATTTATTGAGTGAAGTCAAGATTGAAGAATGAGGCAGCTTAGATATAAAAAATTTAGTTCATAGCCAACAAAGGACATACCAGATCAAGTTTTCAAGTGTTTTTTTGAGGTGTTCAGATCACAGTGGAAAAGTTCTGTGAACTTTCAAGCAGAAAACAATCCTCTCAAAAGGCTGATGAGTCACCTTGTAGAATTTAATATAGCTGTTTGGCTATGGTAACTGAAAAGACAATGGAAGAAATACTAAATTCTTTATGTTTTATAAAGTATCTTTTTTTTGAAGAAGGAGACACAATATGTAACAATGCCGGGAAAACAGTTGATGTGCAATAAAAGAGTCCAATATTGATATATAACCACATTATTGAGAGAAATGGTGTGACGTTGCAGGAGTGAATGTTCATTGAACAGTGAATAACTGCATTGGGCTGGGATTTGGAAAGAAAAACAAAAACCAAAGAAAAGAACAAGACAGCAGGAATCTTAGGCTGGAAAGTCTGGGGAAAAATCTTCAAAGCAGAAGTGAAACTGCCAGTATCAAGGATCCTTGCCCTGAGTCTGAGAGGCTTCACCCAAGATGAGCATTGCCTGATCAAAGAGCTGTGAGCAATCTCAGTGCTGCCAGCAGGGAAGGAGGGAAGGATTGCCAGGGATGTAAGCAAGAGGGACTCTGGGGCCTGGGCAAGGGTCAGAATGAGCTCACTGGCTCCCAAACAAGAAAGTCAGATTCCTGGAAAATGGACATGGTTACAGCCTGCTTTGGGATCATTTCTTTTTTGGTTTTCATTCACCGTGCTTCAATTCCAAGAGAGCTGGAGAGGGACTTTTCACAAGGGTGTGGGATGACAGAACAAGGGGGGATGGCTTCAAACTGACAAAGAGCAGGTTTAGATTTGATGTTAGGAAGAAATTCTTCCCTGTGAGGGTGGGGAGGTGCTGGCCCTGGTTGCCCAGAGAAGCTGTGGCTGCCTCATCCTTCTAAGTGTCCAAGGCCAGGCTGGATGGGGCTTGGAGCACCCTGGGATAGTGGAAGGTGTCCCTGCCCATGGCAGGGGGTGGAACAGGATGAGCTTTAGGGTCCCTTCCAACCCAAACCCTTCTCTAAGATTTAGGAAAGTTGGTTTCTGGAAGGAGAAGGGGAAGAGCAGTGTACAGGTTGAAGATCCTGCATCCAAGGGCTGGTCAAGCTCAGCACTGCAAGGCTCAAGTTTCAGAAGCTGATTTTTTAATGGATTTCCATATATCACTTCAATAGTTTTACACTCAGTTCTACAGGAATTTTGTGGAATATAAAAAAATAAGCATCTCTTGGAACAATAGAGGTCACAGAACCTTGTAAATCTCTGTGGTTTAAATCCTGGCTTTAGTGGTCCTGTGGCCATCAGAGTCAGAGGTTTGGGTGCCCTTTCTTCACCGTGAGAAATGGCATTGAACCTCTTACAGGCTTATGAATCTCAGGTCTTTTGGGGCGAGTGAGTCACCTCCTTCAAATGTTTTACACATTTTATAAAAGTTAGGCTGCTGATGAGGTAGGAAATGGCATTGATGCAAGAATTGCAAGGCTATGCTGAAGCCTCAGTACAATGATCTCTTAGATTCTATTATCCTGATGACCTAGAAAAGCCCTTGTGAAATAGCTTATCCTGTCAAGTATCCTTGATTTTCAGGGACATTTCTCATTCTGCATCAAGCATTCCCTTTGTCCCAGCTCCATCTGGCATCCCTGGCCCAGGATTTACATGGCAGCAGATGATTGATAGTGGCATTCATGAGCTGTTTTCTAAACCACACCTTTACCTGAGCCCTTAAACAGAGTGCTCAGAGCCCTGGTACCTGATGTTCCAGCTTCACATCCCCATCTCTTCTCTGTCTCACCTTTTGTCCTGTGGCATCTCAGAGGATTCATCAAGAGGATTTCTGAAGGACAAACTGAAAAACTTTCCAAAACTCTCTGTGTTTTCCAAAAGAAATCGAAAGCCAGACACTCAAGTTGAGATACATTTTTTTTTTCTGTGTGTATTTTTAATTGCAGGTACAAAATTTGAAACTGCATGTGTCTTTATTTTACCACACTACTAAGGCACTGTTAAAAGAAAAAAAAAAAATGTTTTGATGTCTGTTTTTAAAAAAACTTGCCAAAAAAGATGCTCTCTTGTATCTTATATCATCAGGTGCCAAGTGAGTTAGGCAAAAGAAAGTGCTCATGGAGATGTTTGATGATGAAAGACACTATTTTTATTTTGGTGATAAGAAAGCCAGGAAACAGCTTTCATGTTTGCATAAACATCAATTCTCTCTTTCCCCATATATATATATAAACAAGGTTGAAGTCTAAGCTCTGAATGAAGCTGCAGGATATTCTAAGTTTTGCTATGTTTTTCCTTTGCTCTGTCTAAAGGAACTGTGCTCATTCTGCTTCCATAATCCCCTGCTGTCTTTTTTTGCCCTCTAATAGTTTTCTCCTTTTATTCTATTCTCACAGCCTGCCCCACCATCGCCTCCACAGAAGGTTCCATAAGAGGTACAGTAGCAGATCCAGGCCCTGGTGCTGCTGGGCTGTGACTGAAAACACTGCCTGGTCATGATTTGGAGACACATGCAAGAGCTGAGTGTGGGGAAAATTGTCCCAAGAAAAAGGGGAGAAGTGTGAGAACCAAAACTGGAACATACCTTTTATCAGGTAGAAGAATATTTTGCAGTACCTAAATTGTTGTGCCTCTGCTGCTCCACCAGCTCGTGCTCTTGGCTGTTAGTGCTTAATACCAGGATTGTCACCAGCCTTAAGGAGGTGAAGCTTCAAATAGCCCTTGAATTTCAAGAGGATTTGAATTCCTAACTCACAAAGGCTCCTCAGACTGTCCAACTCCAAACGTCTCAGCGTGTCCCTGGGATCACCTGTGCATCCTCCAGAGGAGCTCTCTGCACTCAGGCTGCACAGGTTTTGCTGGGGCAGGAATTTCCCCTTTCTCCTGTCTGTGCCATGGGAGCTGTTCATGCTTTTGGGTTTGCTGCAAATGTTTCTTACTGAGGAAGCAGTGAGTCCTGCTTAGGAAGGGGTATCACCTCCTTCCCAGAGGTACAGGTGAGGCTGAGGAACTGCTGCAGTTCTCAGGGCTGGTTACTCCACGGTTGAGTCACTTCACCTGTGCCCAAGGCCGGGTTGGATGTGGCCCTGAGCAAACTGATCTTGCAGGTAACATCCCTGCTCATGGAACTAGATGATCTTTAAGGTCCCTTCCAACTCAAGCTGTTCAAAGATTCCATGACTCTGTGATAATAATGGGATTATATTTCGATACATTTTTAATTGTGCCTTGTCTTCCCGAGCCTTTTAAATGAATGTCAGTGTCAGAAGCTCCATACCAGAGATGAATGGTGCTCAAGTAGGTCGTTTATTTTGGCAAACTCCCTTGTACTGCTGGGATATGAAAAAAAAATAATAAAAGCACCCTGGGCCAACCCCCAGGTGAAATAAAAACTCAAGCCAAGAAACTGCAGAAGATTGTGAATGGTGAAGATGTGAGGGAATCCAGACTGCAAGCACCACACTGAAATGAAGCCCTTCCATTTGCTCAAGGAGGAACCATCTCCTTCATCCCAATCTGCTGCAAACTCAGATAAACAGAATCCAAACACTGAGATCTTGTCTTACTGAACAGAAAACTGAAATGAAAATGACTTGGAGGCTTAATGATGAGCTGGGGCAGAGAGATGAGATGAGATGAGACAGAGGAGATGTCAGAGGTGTCAGAGGAGAATCTCTGTAGCCCACACAAGGCAGGTCAGCCCAGGGTGTCTCCTGAAAATAGAGAGAAATGAAAAAGTTCGTATTTTAAAGTTTTTTCCTATTTTTTTTCTGGCTCTTACACATCAGGCATTTCAGAGTAGAAATCATTTTCTCTCCCTGCTAGCAATTACTGGACTGATTCCATGCCTTTTGAAGATAATACTTTGTGTGCAGTTGAAAGGAAGGAATCGTTGGAGTAACATCTTTCTCATTCGGGTTTTTTTCATTCTGAAGGTTTGAAATCACAGTGAAAACACAGAAAGTCTTCATCTTTTGTCCACTCTCCTCCAAGAGGAAGAGATTACAAAAAATGTGCACACAATCTTATTTTCCTTGGCTGCCATTTGAGGGGTACACTCGAGCTGATGTTGTGCCATTAAGGGCATTTTCCCCTGTTGCCTTCTCTGTGCTGATTCAACCTGCTTTTCAAACTCACGTCCTTTGCACTCCTGCCTAACCACTGATTTTTCTCTTTTCCTTTATTCCAGGATTTGATATGATGGAAGTTTTTGGCTTGGTAGAGAAGGAATATTCCTCCATTAAAGGCGTAGCCATGGAGCCCTTTGTATTCAGCGGCTCCCGCACCTTCACCCTGTTCAGGGACATTCAGCTCACCCAGAGGACCAGGTGGGAGCAGAGCTCTGGCTGTTGCCATCCTCATCCTCAGTCTCATGCCATGTGCACGGCAAAGGAAGGTCATTTAGCGGGGGAAGGGTGCAGCCCCACTGGCAACTTCCAAATGAAATTATAAATATGATGAGCTAAATCAAACCACTGGTAGATTGAAAAAATAGCCAGTGCTTTTTACTTAATGTATTAATAAATAAACCCCTGACTTTCCTCAAGATGAGTTGTCATGTAGAAATTAAGGGGATACAGTAGTATTTATTATACATTTGTACAGCCAAACATTTTCACAGTGCTGTTTTTGGGTTCTATAAAATCACTTTTTTTCCAGCTTTTTAGTTGCTGTGATGGACATGAGGATCATGTCATGTATGGACACTGCACCAGTCTTTAGGCATTCTGTCCACAGCCACCTACCCTTCAGAGATGGCAGTTTGAGGTCACATTTTCATCTTCAATCCCTTCTCCCAAATATCTCTGCTTTGGAGAAAGATCTTTGCTTTAGAAAATATCACTCTTGTAGCTGCTGTCTGCAGCCTGGGCTGCATTGATGAGAGGGGATAACCACTGGCTCTGGGTTGTGGTTTGACCCCATTTCATTGCATATGAAGCTTCTCCACAGGATCCCAAGCAAGCCAGGCAGCTCCTGTGACCTCATTCCTTTTTTATGATTATGAATCAGGAGTGATCTGACTCCTGACATGCATTGCTGCTTTGTTTAAAGCCTAATTACTGAGCCATTGACTCTGCTTAATCTTAGTTAAAGAAGCAAAGCTTCTTAGAGTAAACAGAGTGGGGGAGATTCAGAGAACCCTTTGGTCTAAATACTCAGGAAATTATGGACAAATCCTTTTGTCCAGCTCTTATAGATGCCTTTCCAAGGACACTACCCCTTCAGAAACTGAGAGAGAAAGAAAAAGACCTGTGTTATTTATGAATCAGTCCTGAAAAGATGCCTGATGGGTTGTGTTTATGCTGTGCCAATGTGTCCTGTTTCAGATTACAGGCAGGTTACAGTCAAAACCAATTTGACCTTTCCTTACTGCCCTGTATCCTCTCCCTGCTGCTGAGCCTAAATCCTGCAGCTGGCATGTGGGGACCCAGAGGGGGCTTTTCTGTGGTCTCAGTGCTTATCCCTGAAGGGCATTTACACTGATTTAGGATAATAGAACCATTTAGGTTGGAAGAATCACTGAGTCCAACCGTTACCCTAATGCTGCCAGGTCTGCCACTAAACCATGTCCCTAAGCCAAGAGTTTTGTGCCAAGGTTTAAAGATTTATCCCATGATATATGGCAACCATTCCTCCTTCTTGAACAGGAGACCTGGGGGAGTGCTTTGGAACCTGGCAGGGATATTTTGTAAACCTCCGCTGAGCTCTCATCTGAAAAGCACTGAGGCTGCACTCACAAAGCTGGCATTGCATTCCCTGAGGCAGCTCTGGCAGTGATGGATGGACACCAGCTGTTCCACCTGAGCACCCCCAGGCACGAGGAGAAGGCCCATGAGTGCTCATCACTCCCCACAGACTTCAGCACGTCCAGGCTCTTTCTGGGCACATCACCATCAGCTCCTGGGAGCAAAGCTTTCCCAGGCCCCCCTGCCCAGCAAACACCAGGATGAGGCTGCAGGATGTTGCCTGGTGGTTTAAATCCCTGATGTTCCTTTGCTTTTTGTGATTCCAGTGATGTCCACCTGTTTGCCATCCCACCTGAGCACACCATCGTCCTCCTGCTGCGCCTGCTGCCCGACACCCCCAAGGAGCCCTTTGCCGTGTGGCAGGTCACCGACGAGGACTTCCAGCCCCTCCTGGGTGTCAACCTTGACCGTAAGATTTCTTGCTAAATACCTTAAATTCGGGTGCTTCCGTACATCTTGCAGGCAGCAGAACTCACCTGGAATGTTTTAATGGTTTCCTTACTCAGCAGCAGTTTCTTAGGAAGCTTTGTCATGGCTGCCAACCTCGCCTTCAAAACACTGCCCAGTGCAATTGAAAGACATATTTTCATTTTTATTCTACTTGTCGCATATTCTTTAATTTTACATATCTTTCCCATTGTTTAGAAATACTTCTTGATAACATAGGAATTCTTCCACCATGTTTAAGCCTAATTATTTACTATTGTATAAGTGTGAAATCAATTGCTAAGCTGTTATTTGTCCTATTTTCCCTGCAGCCAGTAAGAAATCCTTGACCTACTTCAATCATGACTACAAGGCTGATTTACAGGAAGTCTCCTTTGACCAGCAGGAAGTGAAGAAGATATTCTATGGGAGCTTTCATAAGGTCCTTATCAAGAGGGGGAGAAATGTGGCTCAGGATCTCACTCTGGTCTGGGAGTATTGTTCAAACTGAGGAGTGATTATCCAAATGCTTTGCATCCTGATTGCCAGGGAAGCGGCCAACCTCCTTGATACGCTGAAATTCATAACTGTAAAGAATTTAGGTGGATCTCATGATAAAAACATGATTTCCACAAATTGATTATCCCCTTTTTCCCCAGGCTCCAAAACCTAAGGTGTTTTTTACGTCTTTATAATCAGGAAAATTTGAAAAATAATTTTTTTTCTTTTTTTTTTAGAATTTAGAATTTTGGTAACCATTTAGTTCTGGATGAAAGGAAAAGAGAATCCAGCCTTGTGGGAAACCCACTTTATCACTCATAATAGGGTGGGGGTGTTGGCTATCTATGTCCTCATAGCAAAGGGATTGCACCCAAATGAGCAACAAGCTCTTTCTGTGGGTATTTGTGGGCAGGTTTATTACTCAGCTCCAGAAAGGCTTCTCCTAAGGAGAGGTGAGGGGATCAACAGGGGAAAGCACATACTAAAACCTACTCCTGAGCCCCCTCCATCCATTCCCTCATTAAAAACACCCCACCATGCCAGCAGCATGGGACAGAGGTGTTGCTGTCAGTAGGAGACCCCCTCATCCCTCCACGGAGCTCCAACACATTTTTTTCCACCTGCTGCCCAGGTGCACGTGGCCGTGAGCCACTTCAAGGTCAAGCTCTATGTGGACTGTAAGAAAATAGCAGAGAAACCCATCAGCACCCTGGGCAGCGTCTCCACCGCCGGCTTCATCATGCTGGGAAAAGTGACCCGGACCCGGGGGCCCCGCAGCGGCTCCGTGCCGGTGAGTGCTGGTGAGGCCTGGAAAGACTGACCTGGAAACACAGACTAGGTAGAATAAAAGGATAAAAAGGTATTTATGGAAAGGATCCAGCTTGGGCAGTGCAAGAGCCTGGGGCTACGCCCAAGCCGAATCCACAATGGTCACAAAATGGCCACCCGGTCACGAGGCCTCACACTTTTATAGGTTTTGGTCCATCAGCAGATTGGAGTTAATTGTCCAATTACAGCTTCAGGTTATGAAGTGCCATCCTCCCTGTTTTTCTCTCTTTTCTTCACCGTTGTTTTTACTCTTGGGCCTAAAATATATATTGGTTGTCCTTGGTCCCAAGCTAGAAAGGAATTGTTTTGTCTACCTACTTTGTGAAGAGAGCTCACCAACACTTAATATGAAGCCCAGAACTACACACTAAAACAGCACAGAATCTAAAAAATATAATAGCTAAAACTTAAGGCGTCACTGGGAGGGGCTGCTGGAGCTGGCTGGGCCGGCACACGGGCAGCAGTGTCACATCAGCCTCACCCTCACGCCTCCCAGCACTGCTGTGATGCACAGCTGTGTCCTGATCCTGCTGATCCCTGTGGCTTTAATGAGCTTTCCCACCACTGGGACAACGTTTTTCTCCCTCCTGCCTTGGTGTGGGGACTGTGATGGGAGTGGCAGCAGCACTGTGTCCCAGAGGAGCCTTCTGCTGGCTGCATTCCCTGGGGCTGGGGAAGCACAGCTCCTGCACTGAGATGCTGAAGCAGACAGGAGGGTTTGGGAATTGCTTCTGCAAGGAAATTTGGGCACATCAGCCTACACAGAGCGATGTTGGGAAATGGTGGTGGCTGAAGGCAGCAGAGCTGAGTGTGCCTCACTCTCCAGTGTATTTGGATTTGTCTATCTGAATGCAAATAAGGGGGAAATAATCTCCAGTAGAGAGGCTCTTTATCAGCTGCTACCTGAAAAAAAAAACCCAACCCAACAGTGAGTGCTGGCCTGCGGGTATGTCCTCACTGCTTCACACAGCTCTGCAGGGAGCTGCTCCCTGCCAGGGGACAGGAAAAGGGGATGTGTGGACTTGGTGTCCTGGCCTGTGCACAGTTCTCAGGGCAAAACCACCCTTCTTCTGTCTGTCTGTTCCATTCTTACTCCCCAAAGCAGGAGTGTTAATTATGTGCAGAATCAGTGGCAAGTTCATCACTCACAAGGTTCTAGTGTGGCTGTAGGAAATCATTCACCACTGATATGAAGATCTTGCTCCTTGGCTCTGCTTCTCATCAGGTGATTTATAACTCCTCTTGCCTCAAAGCAGCACCATAAAAACACTTTGTCCCACATGCATCCCCAATTGCAAACTGAGAGGCAGAGGTCTGGGATGCATCAGGAAAAAAGTGGAATTGCCTGTAAGAAATGAGGTCTGCTGTATAACAAACCAGGGAACAGTGTGCTCAGTCAGTATTTACTTGTTTCCTAGATAAATTCTCTAGCAATTTGATCACAAGCCTCTGGCCATCAAGGCAGGAATCTGAGCTTTCCCTGTCCCTCCCAAATTCTCTCTGCTAGCAGCTTAGCTAGATAGGTCTGGCCAAATAATAAAAAGCCTTGTGCCATCCCTGCTTCCATTGCCTTTCAAGCACAGCAGCGTTTCACATCTTCAACAGTCCTGCTGTCCTTGAGAAGACAGAGTGCCTCATTATTGGTTATCATGGAACCTTATTTAATTTAAGAAATCTTTAAATGCCACTTGATCTGCAGAGCTCATTTGTATCTGTATGCTGCCTGTCACCCTCCCTGGGCTGTACAGCTCGCTCCTTGTTAAATGCATGGAGTGAAAGAAAAAAAAAAAAAGATGAGAAATGGTGTCAAGGAAAGAAAAAATTAATCTTTACCTCATTATTTGTTTGGCTTTGTGCAGTGTGTGCTTTTTTGTTAATCAGAATGGAAAGATGTGGCTGCTGCATGGGAGGCAGCGAGAGACTGGTTGGGGTTTCTGGGGAGGGGATCACATCTGCCCTGGGAAATGCTGCTGCCACATTTACCCTTCTCCCCATGCCCCTAAGGGGACCCAATCAAAGTTTGCTTTCACATTTTGGTGGTGCTGAAGCCCAATTAGTTGAGAACCTGCTGCTAATGCAGGGCTGTGAGTAAACTGGAGAGATGATGTGAAGCTGCTTTGTTGACTTGCTTAGCAAGACAGAGGCCTGAGGGCTTGTGGAACACTCAGTCTGGGGTTACTTCTCATGTTGTGGCTTTTTTGGGGCACAGGTATAATTGGGATCACACAGAAGAGTCCTGTCAAATCATCCCTGAAGATTATTTTTATCACTTGAACTTCATAAGATTTGGTGATGAGCAGTTGGAGCCAATGCTACTTTCTTACCAAACTCTCTTTTTTCCCCCCCAGTTCCAGCTGCAGTCTCTGCAGATCTTGTGCAGCAGTGTGGGGGCAGAGCAGGACAGATGCTGTGACCTCCCTGCACTGGTAAGACAAGGGGCACTGCTCTGCTCGTGGACAGGGAGCTGGGCAGGATGGGACAAGTCCATGGCACTGAAGTGACGCTGCAAGTGATTTTGATAGACTAAAGAGGGAAAGCAATTTTTTTTCCTCTTGGGAATAATATCAGTGTGTTTCTTGGTGGAGTAAACAAAACTATGTTTGCTTCAAAAAGAATGAAAACTTCCAATCCTGGTGCAGTGCATATTTTTCCTGTCACTACCTCATCCAGTGAGCTCTGGCAGTCCTACAGCTTTGCTGCCATCTCAGCCCCAAGGCATAACACCCCTCACTCTTCCTTTCACTTCTCAACACAGAGAGCTGCTATGTAGGGTGTATAAATATGTAGAAAGAAGAAAATTATTTTCCAATATGTGTTTTGCACCTTGCAGACAGGGCTGTTTCATAGGTTTTTTTTGTCTACATTTGTTATTCAACAGAAAAAATAAAGCACTCCATTGCTCACAAAAATCTCTCAGTGGAGTAGGAAAAAAATTTTGCTTCTCAGAAAAATTCAGTAAAAGACTGAATTTTGAGACACTGAGTGTTGTACTTGTGATCCATCCTGCTCTTGCTGTGCAGCTGCTCATGACTGTTTTTGGCTTGATTTTGTTTCAGAGGGATGAGGACACCTGCCCTGCCTTGGCTCCTGCCTGCTCTTGCACTTCTGGGCGCCCGGGCCTGCCAGGACCCCCAGGGCCCCCTGTAAGTTCCCCCTCCCACCCGGTGCACTGCACATGCTGCTGCTGCTGCTGCTTCATTTTCCATGGCATGCTGGGCTCGTGGGTAACACTGAGCTCTGAGAGGTTTTAGAATCACAGGATGGTTCAGGTTGGAAAACATCCTAAAGATCATTGAGTCCACCCATTAATCAGGGCTGCCAAGCCCAGCTCTAAACCATGTCCCCAAGAGCCACATCTGCCCCTTTTAAATCCCTGCAGAAATGGTGACTCCACCCCTGCCCTGAGCAGCCTGTTCCAGGGCTTGGCAACCCTCTTGGTGAAGAAGTTTTATCCCCATGTCTAATCTAAACCTCCCCTGGTGCAACTTGAGGCCATTTCCTCTCATCCTAACTGAAAGAGCTTTTCCAGGGCAAGGCTGAGAGTTTCCCTTTGGGTTTTGGATGGTGATGAAACGGGGAGATGGAGAGTTGGCAGCACAACAGCTGCAGCTGGGAACAGGCTAAGCAGCTCCTGGTTCCACATTAATCCTCTTAGGAGAGGAGGACAGGTCACCCTCAGTGTCTGCGGAGATTTCATGGATTGGAGGCTCTGAAACTCTCTGTAAATTTAAGGAAAAAAAAACTCACCAAAAAAAAAATATTCCTATCTGGATCCTATGTTAAATTGGAGCCTTGTAAGTGTCTGTGTGGGTGGACAGTGTAAAGAGAAAAGGGAGACTTTGCTATCCTGTCTGTCCCCAAAGCTCTCTTTCTGTTCAGTGAATGTCACTTGCAAGAAAACCCTGAAGAAATGAGGGGGAAGAGAAAACAGCCATTACATATGCAGTATGCTCAGGGAAAAGGGCATAAATTCTGCCCTATCCATTATGGATGCAGGAAAGCCAACATGGACTTAAATCCCAGGAGAAAATATTCCTGTTAAACACTAGGAAGCAGTTATAAAAAATTTGCTTTTTGAAAATCTGGGGAAGAATATTTGATTTGCACAAGCCAGCTGAAACCTGACAGCCTGTCCAGAGCACCTCAGTTCAACCACTCCAGGTGATTTTCTCCTGGAAAATAACCATAATGGAAGCATTTGCCTCCTTTTTCAAGTGAAAGGGTCTCAGATCACCTCCTGCACTGACCTGTGGTTTAGCTGTGAGTTCAGTTCTGAGCAAGGAGAGTGCCTCATTGCAGAGTAATTACTTGCTTGTTCTAGTGGAAGTTTAATTAACAGCACACTCCACTGTCACAGTTTGCTCCAATATCCTAAGTGCATAATTACCTGCTTGCATTGCCCTATGGTTTAAGCATCTCCTTAAAGAGGCAACTCCTTAAAGAGCAGGACTCTTTAAAGCATTAGAGGAAATCTGGTTTTGACACATAACCTTCTCCTCACACCACTGAACCCTTGGTAATTTGCTGCAGTTACAACAGCTCTCACTGCTATTTTTAAAACTCCAGTTAGCAAGATGTGTCCCACCTTGTATTTATCACTGTCCTTAATGAGTGTGTCTGACTAGACCCAGCTGGCTTCTGAAATGAGTTTCTGGGCACTTCTGAAAGCACCTTGCCCAAAGTTCCCTGCCTGTGCTTCTCAATTCAAATCCACGGGGTTTTTTTTGGATTCAAGAATAGCAATGCTCAGATTAAGATGTCAAAAATTCACACAAAATGAGTTCATGCCAGAAGTTGGTTTCTTCTCCCCACCCAGAGTTGGGCAGAGGCAGAGCTAAGCCAGGTCTCCCAGAGCCAGGTCTGTCCCCGATCTCAGCACATGTCACTTCTCTGGGGTGGAGAGTGTAAAACCCAGCTGAGTTCCAAAGGAATGTAGATGTGAGCACCCTTTTTCTTCCTTCTCAAGTGTGTTCCCATGTCCATATGAGACGTTGTCTCAGCATGGATCCACTGAGAGGGAGTTGGAGGGAGGTTGAGCAGGTTGAAACTCCATTTCTCTCTGCTGGATAGGTGCTGTATTCCCAATGCTTGTGATGGAGGGACCGGGCTGTTACTTTCTTCTTCCCTTTCCTGCATTTCCTGGACAACTCAGTTAATTTTTTTCTTGTCTCTATTTGTTTTAAGCTCTGTGGGGCAGGAAACATCTTTCAGTGTGAGGCAGTGAAGTGCACAGAGTTCTGTCTCCCAGGCTCCTGGTTACAGTGCAATAAACATGATGATGTTCTTTGTGTCCCACTGGCAGGGCAGCCCTGGGAGGAGAGGACCTCAGGGGGAGCAGGGGGAGCCAGGACCCAAGGTGAGTCTTTAGGCTGGAGATTATCTCACTGCACCAAGCTGAGCCCAAACAGAGTCTTAACAATACATCGAGGAAGATGGGATCACTTATTATTAATTAAATGCTCAGTTGGGCTTTGGAAATTGAGATGATGAGCCTGATTGTGCTGAATTAATGCACTGTACATGGTCAGCAATGTCCCCTGAGAGCAGCCGTGCTGGGACAGGGTCAGGCTTTGAGCTGCCAAATCGCCTGACCAGACACACTGATACAGAGCAGAGCAGCGAGAGGAGGGAGGCAGAGAGGGAACCACAGCCCTGAGGTGAGCATGAGGAATGGCTGCATCTGAGTCCCCCAGCCCTGGGGACTGTAGCAAACCCTGGTGCAAGTGTTCACAGCTCCATGGATCAGCACAGGGCAGAGCCAGAGCAGACGACTAGTCTCGTTTTTTGGGATGACATCTGGGAAAGCAGCATGGTTGCAGGGGAAAGATTTGGGAAAAGGAATGACAATGGACACAGATCTCAGAAATGAGCTAAGGAACGTTTCTCTTTGCTCTCTGACCACCTTGAATAACAGGAATAACTTCTTGGGAAGGTGAATTGTGCTCTGCAAAGTACCTTCTGCAGCTTTGCTGTCTGCTCTCAAGATGGACTAAAATCTTGGACCTAAAATACAAAGGCAGCTGAGGTTACTGGAGATGCCCTCAGTGCCCCAATTTAATCTTGAATCCTGCTGATGGTTCATGCTGACCCATGGCAGCCCATGAGGAGAGCAGGCACCAACCACTTCCTTCCCCTAGGATTGTTTCCTTGTCTTTGATTTCAGGGTGAACCTGGCCCACCTGGACAAGTAGGACCAGCAGGTCCCAGTGGCCAACAAGGCTCTCCAGGCTCCCAAGGAATCACAGTTCAGGGCCCTGTGGTACGTGACCTTTTCCATTGCCTTTTTTTTTTTTGTCACTCACTCCTGGCTCTCAGAAATGGATGTCAATACTGTGATTTATGTTTTTACATCACCCTCACTAACAGCAAACAGCTGCAGAGGGAGAGATGACAATCAGTGGGGTTTATGCTGACGAGGCCCTGCAGTTAATCATTCTGGCCAAAGCCTGCTTTTGTCCAGACTCTCCTTAATGGGCTTTTATTGAAAGCAGCCCAGTGGGGTCCCTTCCAACTCAGGATATTCTATGAATATTCAGGCATTTCTCTTTCCAGTGATCATCAGTGCTTGGCAGGGAGTAGTGGCAAGGGCTGCCACATGTCTAGGATGGCAGAATCCCTGTGCACATGCTGTGGCTGTAAATTACCCTGGAACACTGCAGGGAGCAGGAATAACCTGGGACATGCATGTGGAGCAGCAGGATGCTCTTTACCTTAAAAGGTTCTGCCACACACCCAACTGTGTGCTTCTGTTTTAATCCAAGGGGCCACCAGGAATTAAAGGAGAGAAAGGAGACACTGGAATCCCTGGCATGCAGGTAATGGTAAACATCACTCCTTCTACTTGTCCCAAAATTTGCCCTTTTTTTTTTCTGAGTAACTTCTTTAAGCAAGTCTGAAAAGTTGTCGCACTTGTCTACTTGGGAACTGTCTGTCATTTTGGAATGCCATCCCTTTCCCAAGGGAAACTGAGTCACTTGTGTAAGAGAGACAGACCTATCTGGAAGCTGGATATGATGGAATTAAAGCTGGGATAACAGGCTTTGCACTATGTAATGAATAACTCTCTTTTTTCTTTGACCTTTCTCTTCTATCCTCTGTTACAAGATGAATTAGGGCAATGATAATCAGATGCTGACTATACCCAGCATTTCTGATTTACAGGGCATTCCTGGTGTGCAGGGAGCTCCAGGCAGAGATGGACTTCAAGGTGCAAAGGTAAGACACCTCACCCCTGAGGTTTTAGCATGGGTGCCTAAAAATCTGCTAGGAGTGTCCCAGCAGAGACCCAAAACCTGCCAGTGCACTCAGTTCAGAAGTGAATGGTCTTTTCACAAAGCCAGAGGGATTGGGGAAAAGAAATGGGATCATTTCAGGTTTGGCCAAATTTGAGCAGATATTGCCCTTCTTGCTGCTGGACAGATGCTTTTTTTACCCATCTTTAGAAAGTTCCTGTTAAAAGGAGCAGATGGGAAAACATCTCACTGGTGATGAGGTCTCTTAGCATCCTCTTGTTAGTAAAATGTTGACTGGATTTGGCTTTGCAGGGGGTGAGGGGACTAGAAGGCACAGCTGGGCCTCCAGGACCTCCTGGACCAAGGGTGAGTACTCCCTGTGAGTGATGCACTCTGAAATCTGCTCCTCAGCAGAGTTTTATGCTTTCACCGGGGAGTGTCAGGGCAAATCCCCTCCTGGGGTACCACGGGGAACACCTGGCACATTGTGCAGGTGCTCCCTTTCCCTGCCACTCTCAGTGCGAGAAGAAAATCCTTGGCTTCCTCTGGCAAGTCCTGAGGAAGCTTCATCCCAGTGAGGGGATTCTTATTTTGCGGTTTTCACTTTTCTGACACTACTGTTTTCCAGCTGTTGGTTGGAGGTAGTTTGGCTTGTTAGACTGAAATCAGCAGGAGTTGGAGGCAGTTGAAAGGTTTGTCCCCATGTCACAGCCAGTAACTGCTGCCAGGGCTGGATGTAGATGGGTTTAGCTGCACTCGGTTGTGCCCAGGGTAGCAGAATTTTAAGATCTGCTGATTTACAGCTCCTAATTGGAAGGCACCACAGGAATACTTCATTTTACTTGGGAAATTGAACCAAATTTGGGTTTAGTTGATGGCTGCTGGACCTGATAAGTTACTGATTCTCACAGCTGAATCTCACAGCTGAGTCTCACCGCTGAATTATAAAGAATTTGGCAGTGGTTGTGCTAAGTTATTTATAGGAGCCAAGGTTGAATTAGGCTCATAACTTTGACTTGTTCATCCTGGGAATATGTGGAGCTGGCAGGATTGAGCCTCAGCTTTTTAAATATGAGAAAAGCACTGTCACCTTCAGAGAAGGCTCTGAAAGCTGTTCTGGTGCTGCCTTAAAAACTTTCCTTATTTTCACTGTTCAGAAAAGTTGCTAATATCTACTGAGTTCAGATGTAATAGCTGGAAAATTCTAAAACAAAGTATTTCTGCTAGTTGTCTTTGGCTGATTTTTTCTTCCCTTTCTGGCTCCAAAAGGCACAGACAGTTCACAAAGAGGAGATGACCACACTTCCCACTCTCCAAACTGCTCTTGATATTGTAAAGTATTAGAGAACAGCACAGGTTTTAAAAGAAAAAGAAAACAACCATGTGGTATTGGGAGGCTGAAGAAGAGGGTTGTGCTCTAGGCTATGTCTAAATCTGAATATATAATGAAAGATCAAAAGCCTGTAGGGTATAAACTACACTGCAGTTTGTTGGCAAAACTCAGCTTTGCTGGCTTGGCCATAATTGAGAGGGTGATGGGAAATGATGTGAGCATGACTCACACATGTTGTGCTTTGAACAGTGGGTTCGTGGCTGGACAGGAAACTCAAAGCTGCTGTTCCCTTGCTTGAGTCCTCTCAACTCTCTCTGCAGGTACCCCAGAGCCCTTCAACAACAACAACAAAAAAGTTAGGAAATAACTGGATTTTAAATCTGTAATGTCTGCAGGGTTTCCAAGGAGCCACAGGAACCCGAGGCAGCAGTGGTGAGAAGGGACCTCCAGGTGATGTTGGGCCAACAGTAAGTTTCTGCTTTTGGGTCTCAAAAAAAGCCAAGACATGGAATAATTGAACAGAAATGAGCTGTTCCCACAGCAGCTCTCCCTCAGAGTCTGAAGAATGGTTTAAATTCACACTCATTCTTCTGAAGGAGATGTCTGGGCATTCAAAGCCCAGGCTGCTGATCTGTTGATAAAGCATTCAGTAAATCCCACCTCCCTTCACCCTCTGCAGATTCACCTGCTACACAAAATCTAAACAAATTTCTGGTGTAAGATTCTAGAATAAAACAAGAAATTCACTCCTGAGCTGGAGCAACCAGCATTGGGCTTGTAGATGAAACACAGATGTAAATGTCACAGGTATTTCTTCTCCTCATATGTCAAAAACCACCTGTCCTGTTGGGAAATCTGTTCTAAGAGCACATCTGAGAAATTTCTGCATCCCTGTTGATGATGCTTATCCCACTGCTCCACTTACTGATTTATTATTCTTTTTCTTTAAAAACAAAATGTTTGAGTATGAGTGCATACTTTTAAGTATGAACTTAGAGCTCTTACAATCACTGCCATGAGGTGAAGGAAACAAGAAGAGTGTGAGAAACAAATTTTGTGCTCCATACCCCACTAATGTAGCCCATACCCCCACTGAATTTCTTTGTTTGTTTGTTTTCTGTTCTTTCTTCCCTTAGATTTCTTTATTTTTTTTTCCCTATAGGGGCTGCCAGGTCCGAAAGGAGAAAGAGGAGAGAAAGTGAGTTTTTCTGGTGCTAAGTGACACTGTCAGTGCATCATACCCTCAAAAGAGTGGGCGTGGTAACCTGAATGCAGCCTTTGCTTACAGTTATAAGCCAAACCTCTCCAGTGTTGGTTGTATCTATTGCTTGTTGCCTTTCCTTTCACCTGCACAGGCTGGGCTGGTGGGGTATAAATAATCCCACAGCAGTCAGGAACTCCTTAGTATCACTGGTAGTAATGAAGCAGAAATGTCAAATGCAAATCCCTTCTTTGCTGAGAAGGGAAAAACCAAACCCACTTGGCTCCCCTTTGTTCTGGTTTAATGTGTTGCAAAGGGGACTCATTTGTAATAATCATTGTCTGTGCCCCAGCACAGAGCCTTGGCAGTCAGGACATCCACACTACCTTGGAAGGTTATTTTGTTGGGAATTTTTTCAAGTTTTTCTCATCCTGACTTCTGGTTAAATCAAAATGCCATGACTTTCTAGGAGTCATTGCCAAGACTAACTTATGCAAATTTGTCTTCAGACAGCGATGAGGTGCTTTTGTCTCAAGTTAATGCCTCAGAATTATAATTTTTAAGAGTATTCTGCTTCCAATCCAACCAGCCTTTCCTTTTCTAGACTTTTTTTCACACTGGAACACTGGAACTTTCCATTTTCTCCTCCTTTGGATGTTGAACAGAGCAGTTTTTTAAGCCTGGATTGTCTGCACTGTGATCCAGCCAGAGCTGTATGTATTATAAACAGCTCTGGAAGTAGGTGCATTAGATATGAATTTTCACAGTTAGTGTTTATTTTTATGCAGGTTTTTGCATTTTTTTCACTTTTCCCTACCTTACTAAAACTTTCTGAAGGGCCCATCATATATGATTTATTCAAAATAGAATAAGAATCAATATTCATAGAAGATGGAGTCAAAGATAGGACCTTGTAATATCTGATCATACTAAATGTTTTACATATCACAGAACACTGAGTTATAGACTTAGCATCTTTTCTGATAAAATTTGAGGATGAAATTTGCTCTCCCTTTTTTGGTAATTATTTAGATTCGGTCTGGGCCTTTTGATATGCAGGAGAAAAGCAATTCTTGATGCTTCCAATTTCAATTTTCTGGTTCCAGAGCTTCATGATAAATAAATAGAGCTACTTTTCACAGTAATTAATATCTCTGGAACTCAAGCTGAGAAAATGAATGGGCTGAAAGCTATCAGGCATTATGAGATCGATCCATTTTAAAATATATAATACTTCCTTTTTTTCTTAATTTCTTTAAAAAATGCTTCATTTTAGGGGGAACCACAGTCTTTGGCCACAATTTACCAGCTGGTTAGCCAGGCTTGTGAGCGGATGATTCAGAGTGAGTATAACCAGCCCAGCTCCTGAGTTTGTTCATGTGGTGAAGGGATAAGGGGGAATGGCTTTAAGCTGAAGGATTTGATTTATATTAGATATAAAATTATTCCCTGTGAGGGAGGTGAGGCCCTGGCACAGGCTGTCCAGAGAAGCTGTGGCTGCCCCATCCCTGGAAGTGTCCAAGCCCAGGCTGGACAGAGCTTGGAGCACCCTGGGACAGTGGAATGTGTGGAACAGGATGAGCTTTAAGATCCTTTCCAACCCAACCCATTCTGTGATTCTGTGACTCTCCAGAAGTGGATAACCAGAGGAGAGACAGCCTGAAGCTGTAGTGATCCCAGCAGCTCCAGCACCCTGTTCCCTGCTGAGCACCACGAACAGCAAATGTCCCATCTCAGGCTCTAAGAGCTTCTTTGGCTTTATCGGGTGGCATTAGCACAAAAAAGACCTGCAAAATATTTATTTGCAAAACCCTTTGGTGTTTTGCAAAGCCTCCTTTATTTCTTAAATGGAAAAGCTTGAAACTAATTTGAGAGAAATTATTCTTTCAGCGATATCTGCTGATTTCTCCCGAGGTGAGGCAGTTCTGTAAAGCTCCTGTGCTGTGATGCACAAAGAGAGGCTGTGCCTTGTCCAAGGTCAGGCAGCAAAGTCACCACTCAGCTGCCCATCTTCATCTTCTGCCTTTCTTAGTTTGGACTGACAGCTTTTTAG
This sequence comes from Phainopepla nitens, assembly GCA_013400175.1. Classification (NCBI taxonomy): domain Eukaryota; kingdom Metazoa; phylum Chordata; class Aves; order Passeriformes; family Bombycillidae; genus Phainopepla; species Phainopepla nitens. The sequence goes on from VXBQ01015620.1 coordinate 587,335, forward strand.
CACTAGCTGATCATTCTAAGTACCTTTTTAGACAAAATCCTTTGATTTTTATCTCTCTTCTGAATTTTCCAGCCAAGGAAAGGTTTATTTTCTGTCTTGCCTTCTCAGCTCACGTGTTGAAATTTGATTCATTCATACATGAACATGCAAGGAAGCCAGTTCCCATTTGGGAGGAAAGATTAAAACCAGGAGAACCAGGACCACCAGGTCCTCCAGGCCCACCTGGGAGCAGTGGAGAAAGAGGAGAAAATGGCAGCCCCGGACAGCCAGGCAAAGATGGGTATCCAGGAGAGAGAGGTATGGACAGAAGTGTTCACAAGCATTTTTCACTGCATCTTTGATACTTTAACTAAACATCACAGTGCCTCAAGCAGTACTATATAGATAGTCCATGATATGATCTCATTTCCTTGCTGCTTTCCTTTTGGGCTTCTCCATTCTAGGAAGAGGCACACAAATTATAAATCTCAACAAGTAGGGAGAAGCTAGATGCAGCCCACTCTGTGTTCAAGCTCTGCATGGAAGGAAAAGCCAGTTTAGCACCATTTGTAGGTTTCAGGGGATGGAGAGTTTAATTTTAGAGGGCAGGAGGCTTTTCCTACAGAAAAGCAGCCATTTGGGTGAACACATGGTGGTGGAACAGATCAGCTTTGGGCAAAAATGAGGAGTGCTGGAAAACACTGATGGAAAGCATGAGGCAACTGAAGCAATCTTTAAAAGGAAAGTAAGTTTCTGGAGCAGTACTTTCAGCAATGAAAGTCTCAGACATGACTAAAGAAATAGATTAATGTAATCTCAGAAGTGGCCTCAGTTATTGTGCATGAATGAGTGAAAGGTGAGAGGATGTTTTGCTTGGAATTGCAGACAATGTTTGTCAGTGGCTCACGTAATTGTCTGTCAAAATAAAAAAGAAAAACATTGGTTTCAGCAGTGTCCTAACACCTCTGAGTAACTGGAAGTGTTCTGCTTAACTCCTTCCTCCTGCAGTAGTCAGTCTTAGCTGGTATCTGCAGAGCTTATCAATTGTCACTTCAGAGAGAGGAGAGTAACAACCTGCAGATTTTTCCAGCCTGTCAAGCAGGAGAGGGCAGAAGATGGAACACAATGAAAAACCACCAGGACATGGCTGATCAAAACATTTTCATCTCAAAACAATGAAAAATCATATTCTGTCAAAATATACCTGTTTTCTCTGAAGGTACTAGTTTCACAAGTAATTTAACAGGAAAACATCAATGCTGGCTAACCAGCACCTGGTCAAAGAGACAGTTCAGCTTTGTGATTTGTTTGATCCACATGAAGAGCACAGAGGACCTGACCCTCAGGCGGGTGCAGTAACACTGTTGATATGAATTTCTCTGTGAAAAATGTTCATTCCCACCCCTATTGAGCTGCAAATCAGTGCTGCTTGGATCAAAGAAATCAGTGCCCTGTTGGTCCAAGCATGAGTAGGTGCCCAGACTGAATGAAAGCAAATGGGTGTTTCTCAGTGTTGCCAGGGGCTGTGACTCCACTTTGACACATGGAGATACTGCAGAAGCCTCAGTTCAGGGTGAAATTCGACACACAGTGAAGCAACACTTGTCTCTTATCTGTGAATAGGTGCCCCAGGGCCCAAAGGAGAGAAAGGGATGTCTGGAGCCAGTGAGGAAGGGAGCCAAGGACCTCGAGGCAGAACAGGTAGAGTGACGACAACCTCTGTTTATTGATCCAGCAAGGCCATCTGAAGGCCACCAGATCTCAGATTCAAAGCATCATCCAGCTGAAGGACTTCTGTGATGGGGTTGGACTCACCTTCCCACCACAGCCCTGCTGGCAGCATCTTCAATGGCTCCTCCCTGCTAAAATGCAAGAGATTACTCCAGGCAGCTTCTTCCCTCTGGGACCCACTCCCAGGGGATGATGTATTTTAAGGACCTGAGACACATCCAGAGAGTTTTAGTTTTGCTGCCTTTTTGCATGCAAGACCAGATGCTCAGGGGATAGAAGCTCTGAAAATTCAGCTCGTGGAACATAAGGGTTTGTGAGCAATCTGTGAGGATTTGGTGTACTCCTCCACCCTGATCCCTGCTACTGGGGACCTGTGGGAAGTTTGCCACTGGCATAACAAACCAAGCACTGTCAGAAGAGTGTGGTCAAACATATTCTTCTTCACATTTCATTTTCTATAGTTGAGATGTAAAGACACAAAACCCAATGACTCTGGGATGGATCCTGGGGTAAAGGTGATCCTCTGCATTACACGTAGATGGATTTGGGCTCCATTTTTAGCCAAGCTGGGCACCCTTAAGGTCAAGAATACTGGGATTCAGGTACTGGGATTCAGAACAGGTTTTCCAACAGGCAGGTCCTCTTTATCCACCACAAGGAGGAAGCCATGTTCAGATAATTACCTGCCATGTAGGATGGAGGAAAATTCAGAAGAGCTATTACACTGCTAAAGCAGATGTGCTACAGCTTACTGTGCTTGTCCTTCTGCAGGCCCACCAGGAGAAGTTGTGCAGGGGAAACCAGGTCCCAAGGGTTACCCTGGGAGTGCTGGTCCTCCAGGTTTCCCTGGTGTCAGAGGGCAGCCTGGTCAGCCTGGACATCCAGGGGGCTGTGATATCTCTGGATGTTATGAGGCTGATAGAAGAGGTAAGTCCTGACTGTGTCAGTACAAAAGTTGTGATGTTATGGCTGGTCTCTGGTTACTTCTCTTGAGCCAGGCAGAGACCTCTGTTCATCCTTCAGGCACAATCAGCCCTGCAAAGCCTCCTCTGCAAAGCAGTCAGGGTGGTTCCTGTGCACCCACACGGATAAAAGCCAGCTCCATGGGCTGTTCTTCAGCTGTCCTCCATGGATTAACACATAACTGCAGCAGTAGTCAGGCAGGTGGGCAGTGATCATGGGGGATCATGTCCCCAGCAATGTTTCCATGGGGGATGGAGAGAGGAACACTTCCTCAGTTCCTACATTTACATTTGATGGAGGCTCAGTGGGACAAAACCAGGGTGATGAAGAAATTCACTGGCATGGAACAAAAGTTTTACAAAGGAAAGGGATTAATTCTGTGCCATTCCTTCTCAGACCCTGACACTGATTTATTCATTTGTTCAGTGGCCTTATCCTTTCCACACACAGATTTTGTCCCATGATGCCTGGGGCGGAGGCAGCTGAAGACATTGCTTTTCCCTGGAAATCTCTGGAAGAAAACTCCACAACTCCAAAAGAAGCAGCAACTCATATAGCAGATGTGTTATGTTTTTTTAATGCCCCATCATTTCTGTATGGACAAGTCAATCAAACTCCACAGCCACAGCCTGTGTCTGGCTGAGCCGTCTGTCTGCACAACTGCAGTGTTCAAACTCAAATTGCACGTCCCACAGCAAGACAAAGGCACAGCTGGACACTCAGGCTGACAGACTTGTAAGAAAAAGAAATACTGTATTGAAATGCTCAGAATGAACAGATAATTTCTGCCCGTTTGTCTGCTCGTGGTTTCTTTTTGTCAGTTGTTGTTCTGTGTCCCCAGCCCAGAGAAAAGCAGCACCTCGTAACCAAAGAAGCAAATCCACTGGAGCAAAGCTGCATTTTCTGTTGGCTGCCAAGGTAACAAAGCCTAGCACCATCTTGGCTGTTTCTGCTTTTGGCAGAGTGCTGATGGTTTCCTTGCAGGAGTGTTTTGAACACAAACATTGCAGCCAGAGATCACCTCACGGCGATGTGACAAACTGATGTTCAGCTCCTTTGGGGCTTGGTAACTCAAGCAAAGCCTTACATGAGTCACAACCTTGTGCTGAGAGGAGCTGGAGATTAACCTACTGCCTTTCCCATGTCTTTCTTCTGCAGGCTGAGTAGCTACTTTACATTTTATCAAGTGGAATATTGAACAGCTCTGAGTCGGGCTTTTACCCGTAAGACATGGAGGTAATTGTTGTGTTACACCCCTTTCCTTGCCATCAGCTGAGATGTGTCTGCAACAAACCATGCAGATACTGATAAAAATGTTCTTCCTTCTTTGCAATCACTGCTTCGGGCTGTACTGGATGGTTGTCTGTAACCTGCTCCTGCTTCAGAAACAAACCTTCCTGAATTCTGATTTAAACTCTAACCCTAAAGCAGAGTGGCACAAAAAGTATCAGTACAGATTTTTCAAAGCTGTTAAGAGGTAAAAAATGGAGCATCATGCACATTCCTCTGCATTTATTCTGGATGTGTAATTTCTACAGTTACATACAGGCTGGCAGCCTGGGTGTTCATACAGCCAACCTTTGAAAACTTAGCAGCAAATACATCACACTTAGAAAGTAGATTGTCACATCAAAACCAAGGAGAAAGAGGTTTACTTTAAGAGTGCTGACATTTTTAGACAAGGAGTCCAAATATTATTTCTTCTTGTCATTAAGGAAAAATCCTATAGAGTTAAGAAATTCTGCTAAAGGAACATTGGAACACGTCAGGCTTGTGTGGGAGCCAACGTACAACACAAGTCAGATAAAACATGGTTAGTGCATCCTGTGAGTATTTAAAGTAGTCCTTGGCTTATGCATGTTCATTCTCTAGAAACTCCCAAGAATTAATTTCAGTATGACATATATTCCCTTTGGAAAATGTAGGAAAATTCATAGAAATACCACTCTGATAGAAGTAACATTTCTGTTCACTGTAGAGCTCTCCAGAGCTGCCTTGACATATAAAATGGAAACCTTTTAGCTCAGATGAAGACAAAGCTCCAGTCAGAAGAAAAGGGAGAGGCCAGAGGAGCTGAAGGTTGCAGCACAGCAGGAACACAGTGTTTGGAAGAGACACATTGACAGGAACACCCTGCACAGGTGCTGGGAGTTGCAGTAGTTGCAGTGTTTCTGTTCATACAGGTCAAAGAGCTTTGGAACTGTGCTTTCCCGATTCCCTGGGGAAAAAAACCAACAAACAAAGCCAAACCTGCATTAACTTGGTTCAGAATGGTTCTGAATTTAGCACTGAGTATAAACTCCAAAGCTGTGATAACTGGCAGGTGAAAGCAGTGGGCAGCAAATTCAGGGAGGCAGAAGGGGTTTCTGCACAGCAGAACAGAAAATTATTCCCATGAAATGCTCACAAAGTGGGGAAGGTGAGCAGTGCAAAAAGGAAAATCTGCATTTGCAGGTTATTCTGCTTCCTTTCTGACTACCCAGTTCTGAATTCCCAGTTCTGAACTTGCTGTTCTGCCTGTTCAAATTAGTAACCACAGGTGACTTGAGACAGAGCTCCTTTATGCTTCTTTATCAACTGTTTTTGAAAATTACTCAAATCCCCTCACTGCCTGCTTTGGGATTTGATCTATTTTGATGGAATTTCAAGTGACATTTGCTTTTGTCTGGTTATTTCAGATACAACAGGAACGGTCAGACTTTAACAAAATTGGGTCCCAGCAGGGCTATAGATTAGGAGACAGAGAACCTGCACAAACACCTTGTCCATTGATCTTTCTAAACTTTCTCCCATGAGTGGTTTTATTTACTTGAAGTCAAGGATATTTAGTCCATGTAGTGTCACAGAGCCTGTGCCAGTGCCTTGCAACCCAGTTCCTCAAAGCAGGGAGCTTTTCTGCTGCGAGATTTTAGGCACAGAGAGTTTGACCCACCTGGTGTAAGAGGATTTTGGCAGAGGCTGAGGACCTTTCAGTGACAGATATTTTTGCAACAAGCATCTTTTTGAGGTCTTATCTCTGTCTCAGGAGTAAGATAAAACCACAGGAGTAACCAGCAACACTGTTAACAAGAAGCAAAGCTTGTTATGCCCTTTCTCCATGACTCAACAGCTTGGCTGGGCCAGAATAAAGGGCTGGAAACAAAAGTATATCCTGAGAGTGGATAAAGTGTGGGCCAGGTGGGACAATCGAGCCAGGTGGGGCTGTTTATCAGGGTGTTTTTCTTAGGACTGTACATGAATCTTGCATCTCACATCTGCATCTCTCTGCCTGTCTGCCTCCACCAGTGAATTTTCTTGAGTCAAATTCTTTGATGAATGTCTAGAGAAACTTCTCCGAAAGGGAGGTGTTATAAGCTATGTGGATTAGCTCATTGGGGAATGAGATGGAAATCAGCCCTGGAAATGCTGGGGAAATGGAGCTTATATAGAACATCCTACCAGCCAGCTGCAGATGAAATACCCTGCATCCTCTGTGGCTGGGAAGATGATCTGGACAAAGTGAGCATTAGGGAAGCAGGAGAAAGAAGATGCAGGGAAAAACAGACCAGAGGTTGTTACAGTCAGTTTTGTTCCATTCATGCCCAAAGGAGCAGTACTGGAGGGAAAGCATCAAACACCATGGTAAGGATTCAATCTCTCCCACATAAGTAAAACAGAAAAGATCAACATCCATATCTACTGTCTTTGATGCCTTTGGGGTCTCTGAGCTCAGTTTTGCACTCCTGGAACCTGAAAACCATTTACTTAGCTCTGGATCTCTTCCGAGACACTTTTAGAGCTCTTGTTGTGTCCCACTCTTGCTTTCTCACTCTTTTTCTGATGTCAGCTTGTTCACTCAAATCCTGGGAATAATTTCTGAGCTGGGAGCATTACAAATGCCAATAGTCTGGCTGCTTGCATTTTCCTGGAGTCTTTCATATGCTAAAAACCTCTCTTTGTGTTCCATGGGTTTGAAATAGCACAATTATTCATTATTCTACAGTTATAGTCTGGTTCATGTCCCAGTTTTATTCCAGTTTCTCATCACTAAATCCTATGGAGGAAAAGCATCCTCCTAAGCAACCTCTAAGATGGAATAACCTGCCTAAGAAAGAGCAATATATGTTGTTTCCTAATTTCTTCCCCAGGACTTTAAAAGGAGGAAAACCAAGAATTTATTTGAACTTTAACCTGGGAAACTACTTATGCAACATGTGAAAAAATGTAGTTATTAGTGTATGAAAACTGCTATGACATTAACAGAGCAGAGGATGCCAGGGACCTGCCCTACCCCAGCTTCTCCCCAGACACCAGTAACACCTTTGTGACTGGTTTCAGCTGTCACTACTCATCTTGTACCACCAAACCCCATGATCCTGCACCAGCACTGACTCTTCAGGGACACAACCACAACCTTAGCACTCCTAATCACACCTGACAGTTCTGATGTGCTAATGGAGCTCTTTCCTGCTCCCCCTCCTGCATGGAAGGGCCATTCTTCCCCGGATTTCATGTCCTGCTGTGTTGCAATCCAAGTGCCATGCTTCCCTTGAGATACTGCCCTTCACACAGTGTGCACCAGCTGTAACTTTGGGCAGAAAAGGTGAAAATTGGAGTTGACCCCATTGCTGTGAACAAAGGACAGCCTGGTGCCTGTCCTTACTGAACCTCCCAACATGTCACCTTGAACATTTGGCTCTTGTTCTGTCCTTAAATCTGTATCAGTTCTCCTGGTGCCTCCAAGCCATTCCCTTCTGCCCTTAGGGGCCCAGCAGCAGCTCTTGCTGTCCAGCCACCCTGGCCTGGCTTTGGCTGTGCTCCCGTGTTTGCTGGGAGGTGTGAGCAGAGACTCGAGCTGCAGCCGACTCCATCCCCATTGGAAACTGTTGGTTTTACTGCTAAAAATGTGCATCCACAGCCAAGCCTCCCACCTGCTCTGCTGCTAGTGCTTCCCATGTGTTGAGGAGGAGGAAGAGGAGGAGGAGGGGGAGGCAGAGGGAGCTCTGAGCAGCTGCTGTGGGCAGTGCTGGGATGCCATGCTCCTGACCCAGCAGTGCCCAGGGTCGGAAATCTTCCACCTTCATGATCCTTTTGTCAGTGCTCTCAAACTGTGAGAAGGTGCTGGAGAGGGCTCGCCCTGTGACCCCGTGGTGGCTGTGACAGACTGAGAGGCAGCCCCGCTGTGCCACAGCCCTGCTCACAGACTGCAGCTGTGCTGGTACATTTATGCACTAGACCTTGAAGATGTTCGACTGTTTGTTTTCCTTTCAGTGCCATAAGCAAACTCACTGACTGTGAAAAGGGATAAATTAGCATCTCCAAAGGCTGAGTCTCTCTTCATTCTGAAAACAAGCAACGAGGAGCAGCAGCTCGGCTCCCGCATCCTCCCTCCCTGCCTCCCACCCCGTGCTGTGCCAGCACAGCTCTCTGTGGAACTGGCCCAAACCATGGCTACTCTGGTTTCTTTGTGAGCCAAACAGATTTTAAGCACTCGGCTGTGTCTGTGAACACGGAGGTCAGTTCTAGTTTCTTAGATGAGGCCTGACAGGCTGATCACTGCATTGACTTTTAACCTGTGCTGTTTGGGCCGAGTGCAGTAACTTACATTTCAAAGTCTCTAAATCTCATTGTTTCGGCTCCAGCATTGCTGCCACAAGCCAGAGCAGCTCTGTGCTGCTCACTGAGCCGTGTGGCAGGAATGAGCCTCGTGTGCCAGGCTACCACACAGGGGTGACACACATCCCACCTGGGCTCTCACCTGGGCTCTCACCTGGCTCTGGCTTCTACCAGGACCTCCTGTGCTGGTCCCCAGGCAGCTGCCTGCCTCTCCTATTGTGTGTTCCCCTAAATTCAGAGCAGGGTAAATTTCTCAGTGCCCAGACAGTCTCATGAGTGCTGATCCCAGGTGTGGGGTGCAGAGGAGGTGCTGGGCAAAGCCCAGATCCCAGAGCTGCCAGCCTGGTCTTTGAGCTGTGCTCTCACTGCAGCTCCTGAGGCAGCTAGATTTTTGGACCCCGTCTGCCTCTGCCTGCTCACACTGGTAAGATGTTCAGAAGCCCTTCTGCCTCTGAGAGCTCTGAAGGAAGCAGGGAGACACTGGGCTGTGGGCTGTTCCCAGCTGGCACCCAGCATTGAGGATGGGAACGGTGAGCCAGACCAAACTGAGCTGGACACACTGAAACACAAGAAGTTTCATCTCAACATGAGGAAAAATGTTTTACATCGAGGCTGGCAGAGCACCGAAGCTGCCCTGGGAAGTCATGGAGTCTCTCTCTCTGGGACCTAAATAACCTGCTGTAGGTGACTCTGGCATATTTCTTTATTACCCTGACATCATCCTGGATTTCTGTTCTGGCTTCCCCACGTCTAGGTACCTTCCCCACCTACACCAAGGGTTTTACAGCTCAGGGTGACCCTCTTCTGTTTTGCAGAAGCCGTAACTTGGAGCCAGGAGATTTCCTCTGAAAGTACCCTAAAGTGTTACCAATGTGGTCCCAATCTCAACCCCAAATCCTCCTTCCACTTGCCTGATCCTCACTCAGCCCCAGTCTCCACAGCTTCTGGAGGGCACTGGCCAAAGTAAAATCTGTATAAAATCTGCATCTGCTGTGCTAATGATCACTGTTGGCCCCAAGCAGTCATTTAAGGCTTCCCAGACTCTCTGCCTTTACCAGCTGAACACAGACCACATCCTGCACAGGTATCCCAAATCTGGAACTTTATTTATAAAATGACTCATACAGGGACACACAGTCCTGAAAGACTTCAGCCTGACAGGGCAAAATCACTGGGCAGGGCACAGTGAGACTGCTGAGGGTGACTGGAGCTATTGCCAGGGGCTGGTTTGTGGATGCAGAGCCCCTTTCTGTGCTGCTTTAGGGACAAGCTCGTGTTCTTACACTGCTGAGTATATGCCAATGAATGCCACCATGCTATGTACAGACTTTGATAAGAACTTTTCCCCTAAATGAGATGGAGGAGATGAAAAAGGCTTGGCAAAACAATGCAGCCTCGGAAAGGATTCCCCGAGAGCTCGGGAGCAGCTCAAGTGTGGACACACAGTGAATTATTCAAAGGGCTGCCTCCATTTCTCTGTTCTCTCCTTCCAGGTGAACTAAAATCCATAGAGTGGGATAGTGGGACAATAATTTCTTCCCTTTGGTGCTATATTTAGATCATTCCTGCCAGCCACGGTGGGAGAAAGAGCCCAACAGTTCCCAGCAAACACACAATGATGAACATCCAGAGGAAGATCCTGTCGATGACCATTGCAACGTACTTCCAGTCTTCCTTCACCTGGAACACAGAGGGGAGAGGCCAATTATTAACATTTACTGGAGATTAAAAGTCATGAAAACTCTTAGAGCTTTACTCCAAAGTAGGATATTTTCATATAATTCCAAAGATAGGAGGGGGAGGTCTCACTCACACTTAGTGGTCCTATAAAATGGCAAAGGTTTATTCCATCAGTCACCTGAGAGATTCCCAGACTGCAAGGGTGTGCATGTGAAGTCACAAATCCCGATGGATAACATACCCCTGTGGATAGTTAAGGTCATCTGCACATCACTCTCCCATTTTCCATCAGCAACAGCTGTAACTGGGTGTGTAAATGAGGCTGTGATTCAAGCTGGGGCAGTGGGGGGTAAGAAATGACTTGTTTCCCCATGCTCATAAAAAGATTCGCTTACAGATTAACAAAGCCAAACTCTTTCTGTGAGGGGATTTACAGCTTTGGGTGAATAAGCAGTGAAAATGAACAAGCAAATAAAGATACCCTCACCCTCCCTTTTCCCCATTTTTCCCTTGCTGTGGGAGGATTTTCCAGCAATTCCTCTCTGGGGAGGTCTACTACCATGAGGCAGAAATGGTAAATGACTGCCTCATTAAGAAACCATATATATACATATATATATATGAAAATCTCTTTTATTACATTACTGCTATTAATTTCTTTCCCAGGAAGAGGCCTGATCAGATGGTAAAGTTCTATTTGATATGACTGTACCCATTATGATTTCCTAAAATTTCCCAGTTGGTGATTAATAGGCCTGAGGGCTGAAATTTGGCATGCTGCCTTGTTCTTTGGGGAAAACCTCTCAGCAGGAGCCCACTCAAACCTCTCCAGTGGCTGTGAGTGGTGAAAGGAGAAAGGGACAGCAAAGCTGCCCAAAAGGCATTTTGGTGAAGGAAGCAATCCAGGTATCAGTGAAATGCCATTAGCAGCAGAGGATGTTTCCACAGGTACAGTGGTGTTGCTGAGCTCCTTGGCTCAGTGAGCAGCTTTGTGAGCTGGGAAATGAGGCATGCACTGGAGACCATATTATATTTTCTCTGAACAAAGCATTTTCAATTTTAGGAACACTTGAATGTTGTCAAAAGCATAAGGATGGGTTCAATGTTTTCATTCAATGGATAGATTTATTCCTTTTAAAACCAGCATTGAGTTCAGCTAGCCTTTACTACTGAATAGGCAGAGAAAACAACTAGGTTCATCCTGCATCTTGTCACCTTCTTGGGAAAAATCATGTTATCTTATGATTGTACAGCCCTCTGCACAACCATCTGTAATTAGGATAAGTAAAAAAAAAAAATGACCCTTGAAACCAAAAGGAATTCTGTCATCCCAAGCTTCTATAGTTTCCTTGGGTTGTGAACTGTAATTTATTTCAATTTATAAGATCATGTAGTGACAGGACAAGGGGGAATGGCTTTAAACTAAAATAGAGTATTTTAGATTAGAAATTAGGAAGAAATCCTTTACTGTGAGGGTGCTGAGGCCCTGGCATAGCTGCCCAGAGAAGCTGTGGCTGCCCCATCCCTGGGAAGTGCAAAGGCAGGTTGGAAGGGGCTCTGCTCATGGCAGGTGGAATGAGATGAGCTCTAAGGTCCCTTCCAACCCAAACCATTCTGTGATTCTACAATTCTGTGATAAGAGCTCAGTGGATAATTCCCTTTGCTGCACCTATTTTCTGACCTATTCATCACTTCCTGAGGTCTGGAGGCTCTGTTGCTTAAAATTCGTCATGAGAAAGGCATCTTAGCAAGCCCTGGATGATTGTTTTTATGGGATTAATGTCTTATGACGTAAACAATGTGTAAAGCAAATCTGAAATTTCCCACCTGATGTTCAGCTGGAAAGCCGGACTGAGTAAATAATTCCTCATTCTGGTAAAATAACTTTCTTTGAATATTTATGCTGGTAAAAAAAAGTGCTAGAGCACACAAAGAAAAGAAACTTGAGTTTCTCTCAGATCAAAGAAGAGGAAAGTGGGGGAAGAATAACTTGGACAGGAATTTGGTTTCTAATGTAATGGTGTATGCAGAAATACTGAGCTCATCTTGAAAATGATGGCTGGGAGTGCATCAGATGTTTGTAAAATCAATATCCAGCTTCAGACTGAGAGCACAGAGGGTGAAATTGGAAATTATGGGGAGATAATGAAAAAAAAAGAAAAAAAGAGGATGAGGGAGAGAAAATGATCTGGATTTTTTGTTTTGTGCTCTGCCACCATTGCAGCATTTCCTCGTGGTCCAGCAGCCCACGTGGAGTCTGATCTGCAGACGTCTCTCTGACATCCATGCAGCTGTCAACATCTGCCACCACAGCTCCTGACCTCTATTTTGATTAGTTTTTAAGAAGCTCACTCATAATTATTTTTTGGAAACAATCAGGGAAGCACCAGCTGACTCCCCCACTCTCAAACTCCCGAAAAGTGGGAATCTGCAGCTCCTCCCTGGCCCAGCTCCTCGGGTCTGAGCCTCAGGATTTGAGTGGAGGATTGAGGTGCCTTGGTGCCATCTGATCCCCAGGACCCAGAGTCTGCAACCCAGATTAGAGCAGTCCCAGGTGGTTTTATTGTACTTTGTTAAAAATAACCCTGTGAGATTATCCTGTTTCCTCCCCCTCAGCTTTATTCCTCCCCATTTTATTTTTAAATGTCTTCATATCAGAGTATCCCGGAGATGCACGCTGCCATGGACAGAACCACTTCCCAGATGGTGCTGGCGGTGTCTGGTTATTTTGGCTGATGTGTGACATGGAACTTGTTTTGCCTTTCAGTCTGTAATTAATTTCTAATGGTGTTTCCATCATATGCTGGGACAATTCTGTTGTGCGTTTTCCCCAGCGCCCCATTGTGCCTGTATTGTTTGCAGATATCTTTCTGTAACAAGCAACTGCCTCTTGCATTTCCCATTTTCTCTTCGCTGGAGCACTTAATTAAATAAGCTATTTACTTTTAATTTAGAAGCACTGCCCCTGTGGCAATGGAGCTTTAGAGAAAAAAAAAAAAAAAAAAAAGACAGGAACTTAAAAGAAGCTCCGTTCTCCTTCTGGGAAGGTGAATGTCTCTGGAAATATTGCCCACAAGACAGCGAGATGTGCCTCAGCAACTGCATCAGAGGTGCTTGCTGCTAGATTTATTGAAGACTTCCATGAAGAAATGCCACAATTTTATTTTAAGATGAAAGCAAATTTCTGAGTACTGATTTTTTTCCCTCCAATAAATTCTCATTTTATTAGATCAGTTCTGCTCCTCACAGTGTATTTGAGTTCCAGAAGATCATTTTCCTTCTTCTTTTTCATTTCCACTGGGAGAAAAAAAACCCTGTGCTTTCCTGATTTATGCTACTTGGGTCCAGAGAGAGAAAATACTGCAGTCCCACAGTGGAGTCAGCATTATCCCCTCTGTCTGAAAACTGAAGCTCTGCCTTCTGTGCCAACCACAGCTGCTGTGGAACAGTGGAGAAAGGTCACCCAGAGTGAGCCCACAAACCTGCCCACAGCTCATTGCTGGATGTTTTCCTGGTGCATTTCCTCACAGCCTGGGCTGGCAGGAGGTTGGGGCAGAGACCAAAAGCTCAAAGTTGCTCCTTTTCTTCTGCTTTTGATCTTTAGTGCTGTAAATAGCTTTCTCCTCAGGATGATCACTTAATTTCAAGAGGAAAGAGCAGCAGAAGGTATCAGAAGAAAATCTGTGGCTTCTGAAGTCTGCTTCATTAAAAAAAATAAAGAGGAAGGAGCCCAAAATATTAATTGAGTCCATTTTTGCTAACACAAACCAGCTCAGCAGGGAGAATAATTTGAAATGGGAAACATTATTGGTGTAATATTTTTTCATTTACACCATGGGGAAAAAGGTTGAGCTAAACTCAACTGACATCCAAGGGTTTACTAGTGATTTTTGCCAGAGGGAGAGAGCAGAGTTTAATTCCTTCACCCCTAATGTGCTTCTGAAGTCTTTCACCCTAGGAAGGAGTTTTGGACTGGCAACTAACGAGGACTGAGGATTCACAGCCCATCTCTGCCACAGGTTTCTTCTGTGACCTTGAGGAGGAAGTTTGTGTTTTGGCTGTAACTCCTCAACATAAGGAATTAACAGTTCCTTCCTCAAGGTGATGCTGTGAAGCAAAATCCATTGAAGAACAGAGGCCCTTAACTATGATACCAAAGAGTATAGAAATGGACAGTAGTATTTAAGCTTTTTGTGCTGCTGCTCAGTGCTGTGAAAGTTGCAAATAAAAGATACTCTCCCTGCTCAGGAAGTCTTGTATAAAAACACTATGACTTGCACGGATTCTAAATCTTAAGAAATTTAAACTGTAGACAAAGCTAAAAAGCACCTTTTGTGTATGGATCTGCCCAGGAAAAGGTAGATACGGCTTTTCTTTAATAAGATTACTGACTTCAGGTTATCTCATGCCTCCCTTCATTATGGCCATAATTACTAGCACTCAGTATCCACAGTCCTGCAGGAAAGAGCTACAAGAGCTGTGAAAGGATGTGGCATTTGTTATGTGCATCACTATCTCCATGAAAAGAAATCCTTTCAGCCTCTACTCCCTGTATTTGTAGCCATATTTACTCTCACAGAATAAGCAGGAAATTTTTTCCCCCCACCTCCCTGCACAGAGCCAACTGCTCCAGTGGAAGTCCACTAATGAGGAATCACACCACGATAATGAGCAGAGCTGAACACACCCTGCAGGATCCCCACACTACTACAGCCTCCCCCACCCACAGCCTGCTTGGGCTATTTGCTTTCCTGGGCTTCACAGTCAGAGCCAGTGATTAATAAAAAGCAGAGAGTGTGAATTCCCCATTTGTCAGAGGCTTAAATAAGGAATAAGTCTCTGTTCCTGTGTGTTTTGTCTCTCTCACAAACCTAACTACTTCTTTGCTGCCCAACAACAACTTTACTCCTATTTTCTGCTGGAGAATTCGTTGTTCCAGAGCAGCCCTGAGCACGACCTGGCTGTGCTGCCCCCTTGGCCCTCATTCCAAGACCCAAGGACATCTCCAGCTGTGCCTACAGCGGCCAAAACCCACAACAGAGGAATGGCTGAGCCTGCCTCAACACGTACCCACCCTGCACAGCTAAGGCTTGCTGCGGCTCCCTTAGCAGATCATTTTTGACTTTGAGAAGGAGAGCAGGCTCTGTTGGATACTCACTGAGAAATCTGCATCCTCTGCCCGCAGGTGGTCTGCGATGTAGTGAACGCCCTCCACGGCCAGCTTCAAGGCTGGGGACATCAGCACCAGGTGCTGCTCTTTGGGGCCATGGCTCTTGCTCCCCTGGGCTGCTGTGCCAGCCGCCTCGCCCTTTTTGCACTTGCACTTGCACTGGGGGGGCTTGTGCTGGGGCTGCTCCCCGTTGAGGTGGCAGCGCTGGGATGCTGGAGAGCCACTGGAGTGCCCGTTGGTCTGGGAGGAGTCCTCTTGCAGGTAGCAGTACTGGATGCTCCGGGACCTGCAGCGGATTGTCCCCTCCTCTGCCTTGCCGGGGCTGTACATCTGCTGGACACTCAGCGACCTGCCTTTCAAGACAGAGGTGGCCTGGGTGTCGCTCAGGGGGTGGCAGGAGGGCTGTGGAGAGGAGCAGGTCACCTGTACGGGCTCTGGGTGCAGCACTGAGTACTGCCCAGAGGGGGACCTGCAGATGGGCTGAGGCTTGGCTGGCTCCTCGAGGTGGGCACAGAAGGAGGAGGTGGGTGATGGCTCGTTGCTCTGGGGGCTGGGGGAGGATGAGGTAGTGAAGTTGGGTTCCACGTCCATCTCGGACCAAAGCCTCGGTGCGTTGGTTATTTTGTGCATGGACTCGATGAGCTTCTTGCAATTGTCCTTCACTGTGGAGGGACGTTTCATAAAAAGGATCCTTGGGACCACGTCCAGGAACACCCTCCTCACCCAGTCTGGCATGGTGTGGGTGCGGGGGGAGCGGTGGTGCACGTTGAGCACGAAGACAGTGATGATGATGGACAAGGTAACGAATATCATGGTGAAGAGGAGGTACTCCCCAATCAGAGGGATGACCAAGGAGGTGGATGGGATGATCTCTGTGATGAGCAGCAGGAACACAGTGAGGGACAGCAGCACGGAGATGCACAGGGTTATCTTCTCTCCACACTCGGAGGGCAGGTAGAAGACCAGGACGGTCAGGCAGGAGATCAGCAGGCAGGGGATGATCAGGTTGATGGTGTAGAACAGCGGCAGCCTCCGGATAATGAAGGAGTAAGTTATGTCAGGGTAGATCTCTGTGCAGCACTCGTATTTCTTGCTGTTGTAGTTGCCCACAGCATTGATGATGACCCACTCCCCGCTCTCCCAGTAGTCCAGCTGGTCCACGTGGCTGTGCATGCTCACCAAATCTATCTTGGCTTTGTCATATGTCCAGGAGCCAAACTTCATTGTGCAGTTCTGCTGGTCAAAGGGGAAGAAGGTGACATCGATGCTGCAGGAGCTTTTATAGATAGCAGGAGGCATCCATTTAATTCTCCCGTCGTAGAAGAGGTGAGCCTTGGTCAGGTGGGTGACTGCAAAGTCACCGTCAGCACTGGGGACAGAGGGAAGATAAAAAAAGGCTCAGACTTCTCTAGGACATGTCAGCTGTGTTAAGGAAATAGGATATTTAGTGCCTGGCTTCCAAATGACCTGAGAGATGTGTAAGCCAAGAGCTCAGAATCCAGTGGACATAATGTCCAAACACCCCTCCATCTACTCTGTCCACTGGATTCTGAGCTCTTGGCTTACACGAGCCCTAGAATTCATGCACATGTCAGCCCTTCCCTGGCATAAGTCACTTCCTTGATGTGATTGTACACAGGTTTTCCCTAAAGGTGTCCCAAATGTGCTCTGGAGTGGGTTGAGTTTTTTTAGAGGTGGAAGGAAGTACTATCAGGTAGTGTAGCTTCTGCAGAATTATTTGGGGTAGCTGCTAAAAATGAAAGAGTGTTGGGTAATCACCCAGTCTTTTACTTGAAAAACAGCAAGAACATCCTATTAACAGTAATAATGAACATTAATCTTTTGATTTTCCAGTCAGGAAGAGAATTGGCTTTTGTGATGTCTTCTCACAGGAACCCTCAACTAGAGGTTATCAGATAAATACATAGCAGCTCAGGAGTTTCTGCTGGAATTGTATGAATAAATTGTATTTTCCAGACTTTTGGAGGAAGAACCCGAGTTAAAAACAGCAGCACTGCCAGACAAAGAGCAGGCTGTGCAGGGGAAGAGAGATTCTGCTAAAAACTTGAGATGAATTATTCAGACTGATACAGATAGAAAGCTCTCTGCTCCTGCCCAGTCCTTCTGCCTGGAGCCAGCCCAGCCTGCAGCCACGTTCCTGGCACTCACCAAAATCCCTGGGCCCTGCTCTGCTGCTTCAGCTCCCAGATATGCCCTGAGAGCAGCCACCTCAGGTGGCTGTCACCTCAGTGTCACCACAGGGACAGGGGTCACACCTCTCCTCCTCCCCACCAGCAGCAAGATCAACACACAGGTGGTCCAGCAGGGCTCCTCAAGCCGCAGAAGGCACAGGAACTTTCTAAATTAATTTCTTTAGGAGACCATTCTAAATATAAGCAAAATTGAAAAAAAAGGACTTTTTTATACTTTCATAGCATCATAGAAATCATGGAATGGTTTGGGTAGGAAATGACCTTAAAGACCATCTGATTTCAACTCCCTGCCATGGAAGTTTCTTTTTTTTCCCCCTTCCTCTATACCAGTTTGCTCCAATCCCCATCCAATCTGGCCGTGAACAATTCCAAGGATGAGACAGCCACAGCTTCCCTGGGCAGTCTGTGCCAGGGCCTCACAACTCACATCACATATTTCCCTGTGAAACATCCTAAAAATGAAACTGCTGTAGTATTGGGAAATAGTGGCAGGATCTGGCACTTGCTGAGCTGCCTTGGCTAAGACAGTTTCTGGAGAGGGATGGAAATGTCCCCAGTCCTCAGGATCACAGCCCAGATGTCCTTGAGACAATTTTCTAGGTTGCTTGAATTAATGGAAAAATAAACTCAGAATTCTTGCGTGGTGGAGAACCAGGTTTTGCTAAACTCTTTTTTGTTCTTTGTGTCCTTTGGGGCAGATTTTGGAAAAACCAAAAGAACACAAAAGGACATAGTGCCTTTTGACCTCTAAACTGGATTTTTTTTCTAAGGATTTAGAACACTTAAAAAAAAAAAGTGGAAACTACATACAAGACTCACAAAAGAATTAAGACAAAATCAGCACCATGATCTACTCTGAAGCAAACAAACCCGAGCCATTGTACAATCCATCCAGCTCCTGTCTTACATCTTCTTTCTTAAATCTAATTTACACTCCAGAACATGTGATTTGGATGAAAACCACCTTTTTTTTCTCCTCCTGGGTTTTGCTAGGAGCATAGTAAAGCCAGATTGAGACATGAAACATGCACAGCAAGTGACAGTCCAGTGCTCGCTGCTCTTGGTGGTTTTCTTTTAAAATCTCAATAGGAATAAGGAATCCAATTCTGCATTTAATGATATCTCTGAGGCATGATTAAATCTCTCATTAATGGAGCAATATTTTTAATCGGATCTTATTAGAGAAAAGGGATTATGAGCATCCACGCTGAGTTTTTCCCTTCTTAGGTTGAGCAGTGTGTAAGTGGCTGGATAAACAACACAGGTGTGCATTTTTCTTTTGAACACTTTTGGAAAAAAAACCACACTAAACTCCTGCTAAAATGGCATCCAGTAATGATAATAATTCATGTAACTGTGTTTCATTCCCAGAAATGTCTTCCCTGGCAGTTTTGCAGTTTCTGTGTGATTGCCACACTCCTCTTCTGCAAGTGTAGATGGAACCATTGTGATGCTGCAGATCTTGTGTGTCACTTGTTTCTGTAAATTATCTGCTTTTTAATGAGGAACGTATTTTTAAATTTCTTAATTGCTCGCCTAACATCCTTCAGCTTCCTCCTGGGTCCTCTTTGTCTCACGTGTTTTTACAAATAGCACTGGTACTGCCTTCCAGGGTGGATTTTGCCCGCAGTGGCATGGCAGGGATGAAACCAGCTGCAGAACATCTTCTTGGATTTAGTCAGTTATTGACTCTGAGGACCCATGCTCCTGCCTCACCAGCCTACCAGGACTGTGAAGGAATTCCTGACTTTACTGAGTGTGTTTGAACTTGTCATTGCAGTTCAATGCAGAGGAATTTGTAAGCAGGGTAAATCAGCCATGCTGTGTACATAGAATATATCCCAGCCAGCCACATCATGCAAAAGTAGTGTTCCCACTTGTCTCACCCTTCATGCATCCATATATTTTCGCCTCCTTCCCCAAGATTTCCTCCCACATTGGACCTTCAAGCATATGTTTACTGGATTGGAAGCTGTGCCTGCTGGCACCCAGCCCATGCAGGGGAGCCTGGAGAGATTCTCTCTCCCCTTCTGTGTGAGGCTTTGATTCTGCTCCTCTCCACATGAGAGAGGGAGAAAACAAGGTCACCTGGCTGCTGAGGGCCTCCCAAAGTCCTTCCCCAATCTCCTCCAAGGGATGAAGGTGAGACAACCAACTGCAAACACAATCTGGAGACTGGGGGAATTCTTGTGTTCTTCTGGACAGCTTTGCTGTGGGAAAACCCATTCGTGTTCCTGCAGCCCTGACTGCACCTCGTGAATGTTGCCTTGGACAGGAAGGTTAGGAAGGGAGATCTGATGCAGTGGGACAGAGAAAATCTGCAGACATTCCTTTAGAGCAGTTGCACATTCTCCTCTCCCTCGGTGGAGACCACTCTGTTGTGACAGTTGTCACGAAAATCTGTTTGGAAGAAGGCGTGAGTGTGAGGTAAACATCACAAGAACTGGAGAATTCAGAGTCAGGCTCTCCTGGTTACTCTGACCTGACAGCTTTAGAAATATGTCAGGAATAAAGAACTGGAGCTCTTATATTTTTATGTCAAACACAGAAGTGCACATCAAGAAAGAGAGAAGACAATTACTTATTTTTTCCCAAGGAAAAATCTGCTGTGCGCTGCAGCCTTTGATTTCTCATTTTGAGAATAAAGGCTGCTCTGCTAAATCTCCTAAGTTTATAAGGGTTTAAGGATGGCATTGCTTTACTGACATCTACCAGCTATGTTCCACTAAAAAGCTCTGCTGATGGAGAATTTTTATTTTCTTTAGCCATTTTCTATTTTCCTGCAGTTGGGAGATACACCATCTCACAAAATTAAGTGTTTTCAGAATGCATGCAAATGAGACACACATTTATTTTAATTTCTGATGATGCAATTTAAATCCAAACATACCTTTAAAAGCCTGAAAATTATCTATACACATATATGGATATAATAGAATGTTCTCACTTAAAGCATTTTTCATCAAATAGCAGTAACAAAGAAAAATTGTAGTATTAGGAGCCTGCACTCTTTTGGTACAAATTATAGAGATGCTTCTGGAATATTCAGATTAAAATTCTCTCCAAAGGGAAACCAGAAAATATTTTGTTTAACTACTGTTTTGTGCTACCAAATGATAACTCAAATGCACTGTTTGGAAGGCACCCCTGGAACTGTCTCCTGCCCAAAGCTCCCTGCTCAAAGCAGCTCAGCTACAAGAGGATCAGGACCTTACCCTCCTTGGGTTTTAAATATCTCCAGGATCTTGGCAACTTGGGTACAAAACCCCTTGGGTGCACAAGGGGAGATGTGTGAGCCCTGCTGGGACTTCTTTCAGTCCTGTCCCAGCTTTTGTTTGGTTCAGGTGTTTAGAAACCAGCAGTAACTAAAGATATTTTGATTGTTGCTCAGTAAAACAGGCACCATTCTCAGCAGAGGCTGTGCCACGCTGATGGCATGAGCACAGGGGTCTCAGGGGGCTCTGACTGTGTTGCATTGGTGCATTTTGCTCAGATTCTCCCCTTTGCCAAGGATCCTCACCAGCACTTTGGAGGCAAAGCTCTTGCTCTGTCCTTGGCAGGTGGTAGGAGAAGCCCTTGGGTGTGAGCAGAGCAGCAGCCCAGGAGAGGGATCCCTCCTGTAGATTTCCTTCTATCAGGAAATTGATATTCTATCAAAATTTCCTTCTATCAGCTCCTGTATTGCTGGGTTGAGCTTGGCAGCAAACCTCAAAGCATCTGAAGACGTCCCTCTCCAGAAAAACAACCACTGAACCTCCCAGAAGAATCAGGAAAGCTGAAGGGTGAATTAGTGATTTTTTTAGGCCTATTATAAATACAGCTGGTGCACAATGATGAGATCTGTGCCAATGCACACAAAGAAAAATGTCAAGTATGTTTCCAATTTTAAAGGTTACACTGGGGCATCTTTTGGTATTTCTCCTCCACAGAGCTTTGGGATGAGTCATGAAACCAGTGTTACTCCATAAATCTAACTGGTTGTAAATATCATGATATAATTCACAAGAACAAGCTGCTACAGTCCTTTTCAAAAGAACTCCTTGCTTTTCCATGATTTTCAAAAGCTGCCTGACAGATGATCTTCTTACCCAGTCCAGTAATCCCCTTGTGTCCATTTTATCACCGGATGAATTCTTCAAGATATTTCCTACCTCTAATTACAGAAATTTGTATTTGATTTTCCTTCACATCTGATCTTGTCCTTTTTTCTTTTCTTTTCTTTTT
>VXBQ01015620.1:608897-690328 GCA_013400175.1 Phainopepla nitens
TTTTTTTTTTTTTTTTTTTTTTTTTTTTTTTAGTAACTGTGGAATCTAAGGCAGGGATTACGTTCTGGAACAGTTAACCCCAGAAAATACTGAGAAAAGAGAAACTTCAGAATTCTCAATATTCCCAGGTTTTACAATCACCAGGCTAGAGAAGACAAAGGCTGTGATAACACCATGACTATCCAGCTGCCAGAATAATGCTGAAAAACCAGCATTAGGTTCAGGTTGCCCTGGGCAGTTTAGCAGCTGGAGCACCTGGATGCAAACCTGTGCTTTCAGAGGTTTCTCCTCTGGAACTCCTATGCTGAGCAGGTGACTCAACACAATGGAGGAGAAGCAAAAAAAAAAAATAACCAAAAACCTCCACTACAAACAAAAAATGCAACCTCCAAGAGCTTATTCCCTCATTAGAGGAAAAAATACAGTTCATTTTTTTCGTACTTCAAATATACAAAAAAGAACTAAAATGTGCTTCAAAGCCATTCATGAATGGAAAAACAAATCAATGCAGAGGATTAGATAATTCATTTAGAAACGATTTGGTGGTGCCTGAAGAGCCTTTACAACCTCAGATAAGGAACAGCCTGGTTTCTTGGCAAAGAGGAGGCTTTGTCACTTCACTATGAACTCATATTCCTGTGTTATACATATGTTATGTCACATCCAGTAGAAACTATTTGCAGAGTCCTGGAACTTATCTCATCAAGCCTGAAAATTCAACAGCATATTAATTTCCCTGTAGGATATTAATTTGGTTTCAGATTCCTTATGAATGTTGACAACTACATTTAGTCTCTAGGCCAAACCAGCTGAATTTACTGATTTAATTTGTGTCTCTAGAGTGAGGAAATAGAATGTTTTTTACAATAATGAGCCAAGATATGAGAGTAACCTCACAACAAAGGGTTAGATTTCCTTAAAATGTAAATCTGAAATCAATTGAAATTTTATCATTTCTGTATTTGAGATGAAAATAGAAGGAGTATTTGTATAATCTTTCCTAAAGGAGTCCATCCCAAACAGAAATACCATATTTCTGCCAGAGCATGTGGTAAGCAATAATTAGCTCACACTGAACAGCCTGAAGACAGCAAAAGATCAGTGTGGCCTCTCACTCTCTTCCACCAAGGTTCCTTTGCACATTCTCTTGCCCTCAGAGAGCCAGAATCATGTGCAGCTATGTTAAACTCCCTCTAAACTACATATATATATATATATATATATAGGAGATGGACTCCTTGTTAGCATCCCCATGGCTAATCACTATCGATTCCAGCTGAGATGCCCACCAGGAGAAGCCCTGGCTGGGAACAGTTGGTGAAATGCTGTACAGAAGAGCCTCACCTTGGTGTCCCATTTGCCCTGCAATCCCTAAAAAATGTGAAACCTGATGAAGATACTGACTGCAGCTCCAGGTGTGTTTGGTAGGAGGCTAGGTGGAAGAGAGAAGTACATCTCAGGCCAGAAAATATTTTGCATAAGAACAAAGGGAAATACAGCAGTGAAGACATCTGGAATTCATGGAAACCCACCAATGTCTGGTGCCTAGCTTGCATCCATGTTTAATTCATGGATAAAGTAACCAAGTAAAAATGCATGATATACGCATGACAACCAACAGACAGATGCATGATTATCAATGCTAAGTATGGATCAAGGGTGGGAAGCAGCTTGGATTTGGGGAGCTGGGGCATGAGATCTGCCTGTGTCTGCAGGCCCCAGCACAGTCAGATTTCCTACTGCAAGTCAGAGCAATAAGGTGGGCAGCACTGACAGACTCTCACTGCCCAGAAGAGGTTCAGAAGGACATTCTGGAGCAGCTGGTGTGGCCAGGAGATCAGAGCCCTGGAGTCCCTGTAGAGACTCAAGTGGCAGCAACAGTGAACTCCAGCAACAGGGCAGAGGGGCAGAGCGTGTGAGGGGCAGGAGCCAAAGGCTGCCAGGCTCAAGGTCTGGGTGTCCTGGACACCTGGGGGATGTCTTCAGCATGAAACCCCAAAATGTCCAGGAGCCTAAAGACTAAGATCTCCTGGAGTCTTCCTCATCCCTGGAAGAGTTCAAGGCAAGGTTGCTCAGGCCTTTGAGCATCCTGGTCTGGTGGAAAATGTCCCTGTTCATGACCGAGGGTGGGATGAGATCATGTTTAAGATCTTTTTCATCCCAAACCATTCTGTCATTCTGTGATTCCTTATTTCCTGGCCCCTCCTTGCATGGACCATCCTCATCAGCCGTGTTGAGGCAAGGGGGAGGAAGCAGAGGTGACACAGCAGGTTCTTCTGTGCCAGTATCTCCAGCAGAAGGATGGTTTGACACACAAAGGTTGCACTGAGATTTGTGCCACTTCATTTCCTTTGGCACCATGGTTCACCACAACAACCACCAGAAGCTCCAAAAATAATAATCCTTGACATTGTTATTAATTAAACAATGAGAATGGCAAGGACATTGTTTCTTTTTTCCGGTGGGAACTGTGAACAGCTTTCTTGGCTGCCAAGTGAGGCACATGGGGTGCAATACTCATGCTCAGAGTGTGTCCCTGGAGGGCAGGAAGGTCCAAGTGCCTCTGAATGAGTCATTTCCATTGGGCTAATCTCCGAAAGGTGCTCAGTGAGGATGCAATGATTTCCAAGAGGTTTGCAATCACTCCACACCACTGAGGATCAAGAACGAGCTAATGGGAAAGATAACAGCCCCTGTAGTGTCCAAAGCTCAAAATCCCTTGGGCAGATTCCAGCTTCAGCCATTTATTTTGGTTTTGAAACAGAAGCAAAATCATATCAAGCTAGAACCAGGCGACTGTTTATTAAAACCGAGCCTGGCTGCTGCTGTGAGGGTTTTCTCTGAGTGTCAGCCACATGCAAAGATGCTTTTCTTTGATGCCTGCAGCAAGTGTTTTCTCTGGGGTCTGTGCAGGGGTGGGGAACTGGGATATCTGACATCCTGGGAGACTGGAGAGCTGCGGTGGGGGCTCCAGGGAGGAAACAGCCTTAGCACTTGGGCAGAATTTCTAATATCAACAGGCTCCAAAGGAAAGAAAGACAACAACCTGCTCCCTAAGAAGTGTCCATACAAAGGACTGATTCCAAGCATCTGTGATAAGGAACAAATACCCATTTAGAAATCATTCCAGAATAGTATTTAGCTGACCTGAAACTCCTGTTTGTAGACACACAAGCCTGACATGTTTCAGCATATTTTCCTTATTTAAGCCATCCTCAGTAATTGGCTTTTCCAGTTGATGGTGATGAATTAGGGGAGAGCTTCTGGGTGAAATGAAATTGAAGAGGACTGAAAGCTCAAATCCAGCTTAATTGTGCATCTGACATGTGAAGAGAAAACAGTACCTGGCATTCCCCAACAAAACTGGCTGCCCAGAGGAAGGATCATTAGGAGAGCAAAGCCCTTGTAATGAATGTCAGTCTTGTCATTTAAGGCATGTTATAGAATCTACATGAACTCGGACCACAGGGAACAAAATACAGTGGAAAAAGTGCAGGAAACATTTTAACCTCAAGAACAGAGAAAATTTGCAAGAGTGGGCTCACCCTCTGGTCACAGTGCTCACACTCACTTGTTGTAAAGGACAATGTCTGGCCTCCAGATGAGCTCCGAGGGGATTCGGATGGATGTGACATTTTCATATTCCTGGGGGTCCCAGCGCAGCTTGTAGTCGTGCCACTCCTGCCAAAAATGAGGTGGTTACAAAGCTGGGAGAGTTCAGCAGAAAAACTGAAAAGAAACATGGAAAAACACATAACTGGGGACACCCACCTGCTTCACCCACACATTCGTGGTCATCATTTGATTTTTCTCATCCTGAAATGCAAGATCAGATATTGGTTACAGGAGTAGGTTAAGAAGCCCAAAGAACCCTCTCAATTTCCTTAATTGTATTTCATTTATGTAATTACAAATCACCTTGCAATAAATGCAAGTTCCGTCTTGGAAATAGAAAGCAGATGTTTCTGTCATTTGACATGGGACAGGACACAGCTGTCTGATACCACTGAACAGCTGAGCCTGCACCTAAGCAATCCTGTGAGCAGATGGACTGGAATTTATTGGGATTTTACACAGTGCTGATGGTTTCAGCCTGGGATGATGATACCAGGTAGAGGAAAAATCTCCCCAGCCTGCCTTTGACCTTAGCACTGAAGGAAGGGAGTGATGGATTATAAACCCTTGCTCACACATGTGTGGTGGATTCCAGTGCTCAGCTTCATCTTCAAGGGTGTTCTCCTGTGAAACATTACCCATGGACACAGTTCTGGAAACAAGAATCTCAGTAGCATTTCTCCTTCTACCAACTACATGAATTTGTGGCACTGTGGATTGGGTTTTCTGAATAAACCCCAGCTGCTCTTCTGACATGGAATTCTTGGGCAGCCTGGTGTATAAGCACAAAAAGTATGGAAAGGTAGGATTGTATATGCATATTTAAATAATGTCAGGCATTTATAATGCTGGCAGCACTGCAGTAGAGTTAATTACTGTTTGCTGCTTGCCTTTTGTGCCCTCTGTGAGTAACTCGAATTACATGGGGCAGAGCCTAGTGCTAGTCTGACTGACCACCAGAGCCCAGGGTTTATTTGTGTGGGGTTTTTTATCTCTTGCCTTGGTTGGCATCAAACCCAGGTTTTAAAGCTCATCCAGTTTGACAGCAAACTGCTCACCATTAACCTTGCTCTTGTGGCAGTCCTGGACTGATTGTGAGCATTAAAACCCAGGAAGTCTGGAGAGAGCTCTGCCTCCTCCTCCTCCCTGAGCCTCCTCATTGCTGTTGTGGCACCAGATGTAGAACCTGAGCACAGATTCTCTCCTCTGGGGTTAGAGACCAGAAGCACATGGAGAAAGGAGGAATATAAAAACACTTCAGAGAAACAAAGGGAGAGAAAATACCCAGCTGCTTCTTTGGGTGTCGATGGGAGATGAAGAATGCCATGACCTGGACCAATCCTTGAGAACCTGCTTCTCCTACCACTTTTGCAATTCAAGCACCCCACCACAGCCCCTGCACTGGGCATCCTGGTGCAGCAGGTGCTGCCTTTTACTGGAGTTCTCCTCCCTGGAATCTCCCTTTGTGGAAGTTCCTGCCCATCACCACACCACCCTCCTGACCCGAGTGAAGCACAGCTCCAGTCCCATGGGATCATCTGAGAGGGGTTTGCAATGTGCCAATGACCGAGTTCCTCCTCAGCTGGCACAGCTGGATGCTCCCCATGGAGCCAGCCCAGAGGACAGCAGTGACTCCACAGTCACAGGGGTGTTGCACTTCCTGGCCCCTTCTCTCAGGATGAGCACAGCATATGAGGTCCTGTAGACACACAGGCACAGGGGTCCAAGTGTGTCTCTCAGGGGCTGCTCCTGGATGCATATTTGATCTCTCTCCCCTTATTTCTGGTCTCAGAAAACCCTCAGCAATCCAGGGTGAGGTAAGGACATGCAGGAATGTAGAGTTCCCCATTGATTTCTGTTTCCCTGCCCCCAGCTTTTGTCAGCAGGAGCTGGGGTTTGAATACAGCTCTGATTTCCCTTTCAGACTCCTTGTCGTTGGGAGCTGAGCGTTGTGTCTAACAATTGTAGCAGGGTTTGCACCAAAACTGTCACTGTGGGAAGGGGGAGAGGAGCTGAAGAGCCACAGTGGTGGCAGGAGTGTCACCAGTCACAGGCTGGGGCAGGAGGGGTGAGAGCTCTGCTCCAGCCATGCCCACAGGTCCTGGCACAGCTCTGCCTGCGAGTTGCACTTCTAACCACTGACATGGTTTTAAGAAAATTAATTTTTCTTAAGTAAACTGGAAAAGCACTGTGGGGCAGGTGTATCGATCCCCCCTCTTCCACGATTCAGCAGCTGCATAATGGAAAGTCTCTCCCATGCCTCCACAGTCACTAATGTCTCTTCTTTAGTCTTATCAATTAATCAGATGAGAACCATGCAACTTCAACATTAGCAACTGCAAACAGCCCTGGATCTCTCAGGCTGACGTAAGAGCGAGGAGGGGAATGGGAGATCATTGCTGTGCTGCAAAGCTGGAAGTGGATGGCTTCTGCATGAGGAGAGGAGACTCTCCAGCAACTGGTGTCTTTGATTCTCCACCTCCTGAACCTTCTCAGCTGTTTCCATTTCCATCTCAAAAATCTGATTTCAAAATATAGAATTGTGTGGACAGTCATCAGTTATGATTGTCCCACACCAGTAAAGTCTTTAGATTGCATTATTCTTTCCATTATCATAGAAATGACAGAATGGTTTGTATTGGAAGAGGTTTTAAAGCTCATCCAGTTCTAAACCTCTCCTACACCTTCCACTAGACCAGGCTGATCACAGCCTCATCCAGCCTGGCCTTGAACACTCCCAGGGCTGGGGCATTATCAGCCCTTTCATTCTGCCACATGACTACAGTAAAAAGTGACAGCAAGTCCCCTCTTCTGAAAAATAAGGGGGTTGGACAAGATGGCCTTTAAAGGTCCCTTCCAACCCAAACTCTTCTATGAAAGCCAGCCCAAAACCTGCTCAAAGAGTGTGCAGCTGCACGGACACTTTCCTGCAAAGTGCCATGTGCAAGTAGGGACAGGAAGGAGAAAAATGCAGGAGCAAGATCTGCACAAGCTCTAAAGCCTGTGAGAGTGCCTGGCCTCTGCAGCCCTGCAGGGACCTCCTTTGTCCAACACTTGACCCCAACACACTGTGCCAGAATAATCCCATAAATACTGTCTCAGTGCACAACAGTCTGCATGCAGAGTACTCTGTTTTGTACAGGGCATATACACTTTGCACACGTGTGACTTCTATCTGAGCAAACACTCAGAAAGAATTTTCTTGTTAATATCGGCCAGATTAGCTAAAAACCCTCAAAAGTTTCATTTGCAGAAACCTCTTGAGGCAATCTCTCTTCCCAAGGTGTGCAAAGCACTGTCCCTATTAGCCTGTGTAAATTAGTGTTAACAGTCATGACTCAAATTCCAAATTAGGTATTTGATTTATTCTTTTTGCCAGAATTCTCTGGCATTCATGCCAGTGGCTCCACTGCCCCGCTGTGATCAGTCCCATGGGTTTTGATAGGGAATTTGGGATTTTGCCTGTAATAAATGAAGAGTAAAGGATCCACGTGGATCACCAGCTACTCACATGAGTCACCCTGTGCTCCAGCAGGTCTGTTTGCACGATCACTCTGCTGAGGGCAGAGCCTTCCCAACCCAACCCTGGATCAGGCAGTAAAGCCCACATGCACCAGGAGCCCCTCCTGGGCCCCAGCCTGGCTAATCCTGGCCTTTGTTGCACAGAGGGGTTGCACTTACCACATCGATGAGCTGGGCGATGGACAGGCCGAAGCGCACGAGGACCACGTCCGAGATGTTGGCCACGGGACGGGACCACTTGTTATATCCAGAGAAGAGTTTCTTCAGGAGCCGCTCCTCTGCGTGGGCTCGCGTCTCCACGTGGCCAAAGGCTGTGGGGAAGCAATGAAACACCTGCAGGTCTGAGGGCTGGCACAGCTGGAGCCTTCTCAGAGGGAAACTCCAGCAAACCACAGCCGTGGGCACTTGGGGACACACAGGAGGGTGATGCTGCTCAGGTGATTTGTCTTCCCTCTATCCCAGGCATTGCCAGGTATTCCTCACTCCATTCACCCACTGTTACAGAGCAGGATTGGTCTGAAGAAAGTGGGGGCACGGGTAATACCATTTAGAAAACACTACATGAGCTATGCTTCCCTGAATCTGGTCTAATTTTTATGGCCACTTTGTGGCAACTTTCTAGCAATGGAGTCTGCAGGCAGGGAAGAGGGATGCTAGAAGGGCAAGCCAAAAAGGAAGAAGCAGACTCCTGCTGGGAGATAGGGATTTTGGATCACATTTACACATAAAAAATTTGCATTACATGTATCAGAAAAAAATGGCAGACTCATATTCAGCTCTTTAACCTGCTTAGTGGGTATTTCACAAAAAAATGGGAGAAGGAAGAGGATGGTGGAGAGCACAAGTTGGATAACAAGATCCCGCTTTTGCTCAGGCATAACTTTAAAAGTTGGAGGCTGCAAAGAGCAGCCCTGACCCTGCACGTAGGCTCCAGGAGCTGTCAGAGGTGCTGATTAAAAATTAAAGCCACGTTTCATCCAGGGGCTGTTGGAGGAGCTGCACTCCTGTGCCGGCTGGACCAGAGAGAGGGGAGAGGGAGCCGGGGGCTGTTCCCACGTCCCTCGTGGAATATGGCTTCTACTTAGTCTTTAGCTGCCCTGGATTATACAAAGGGAAGCATTAGCTGAGCGCTGGCTGTGCTCTCCCCAGCCGGAGCTGTAGCCCCGAGACACATTAACACACTTTACCCAGGGAAGAAAAGCCCAGGCAAGAAGCAGGATCCTGAGCCCCTGCTCAGCATTCTCCCTCCTGTCCCCTTCCCTCCTTGGCTTTAGCCCTTTCTCCATCAAATCGGACCAGGAGCAGAAAATAAAGGCAAAGCATTGGTCAGCAGAGGCTGGTGCTCAGGGGACCAGAAATGATGGGGCAGAAGGGTGGAGGAGTCAGGGAAATCCCTGTTGACACGGGCTGGTCTCCTCAGCGTGTCTTTGAGAGGGATAAGGGAGGAAAGAGCTAAAGAGCAGAGCAGGGGGGGAAGAGCTCTCTCAAACTTACCGGGGAAAATGCTGGCACACAGCAGGAGGAGGAGGTTTCCCTTAGGCACGAGAAATCCCATCGTGGAGCAGAGCTTTAGTGTGCAGAGTCTCCCGTCAGGACAACTTTTCCGCTCTGAGTCTCTGAATCCTCCAGGTTCATTCCCCTAAACTCTCTCCCTCTGGGAAGGGATAGCAGCTGGTGCTTTGTTTTATTTTGGTTTTTTTTCCTCCTCTCTTCTCAATGATCTCCTGCTCTTCCTCCTCGAAGGATGCTCTTTCCTGGGATGCTGCTGCTCGTTTACTCACAAGAGATGTGCAAAGGCTGCAGAGAGCTCCTGTGAGAGCCCGGGGTGCCCTGGGCTCTCCTGCTGCTCCTCTCCCCTTTCCTACGGGGCGCTTGGCTGCTGGTTTATTTGCTGCTGCTGCTGCCGCTGCTTTCAGCCTTCTCCCAGCCCCTGGGGCAGCCTTTGCTCGGGTTTTGCTGCTGACGGGCCACCGATGATGCCTCTGGAGCGGAGAGCGAGCACAGCGTGTTTGTATATTTAATGTAGTCAGACCTGCCCACCTCCTGCTTAGGAGGAGGAGGAGGAGGAGAGAGTCCCTTCGCTCCAGCAAACAGGCTGCAGGGAGGAAAACTTTTGCAGGAGAAATAAGGGAGGAGATCCAGAGCCCAGCTGCAGCCAGAGGTGGATATGGGGCCAGCTGGGATCTTTATAGCACCGGAAGCCCAAACAGCTCTTAATTAACGAAAGCTGTCTCTTTAATCTCGTCCAACTGCTTTTCAAAATCACTCCAGTGTAATTAGACTGAGATATTTCTGGCTTGGGCACGTATCTTTGCTGTCAATAATTACTGGGGTGATGAACCTGCCCATGAGAATAGGGCTCTGCTGTGCTTGGTGCTGTACAGACACGCAGTACAAATACAAATATTAGTGTCTGCCCACAGGCAATATTGCAAACCAGGGGTGAGACTGAGACAAGATCACCTGAATTATCTATATGCTTGAATGTACCTTAAATACATCACAAAAAACTCTGCTGAAGTTTTGCAAATATGGTGGAGGAAAGGATAACTCCTTCTGTTAGCAAGGAATTTTCACTCCAGCCTTTCATCTCACATCCCTGATTCCTTGCATGGGAGACATGGAGTGGAGCTCTCCCTGTTTCCTTTCAAAACTAGCTTTGATATTAACACAATTACTTCTACATGGATAGCAAATGGATTTAATTTTCAGGCAAGGGTAATGTTGCCAGCTGCAAAATTAATCAGAGTCTGTTCTAATAATATTAGCTAGATATTTTATGTATAATAATTTCCCTACTCCCAAAGCATCTCAAATATCTTCCAATATAATAGATTGCTCACTGCAAATGGGGAGGATTAAAGTCACAAGAGAAATTAGGTCTGTAGTGAGATTATAAATAACATCAGTGTAGTACCAAACTCGACTTGTCTTGTTTTTCTTGTCTCATCTCTTCCTCAACAATTGTCAGCCTTTCCAGTGACAAACCACACTATATTTTCCCACTTTATGGATTCCTGTACAGTTTCCTGCTTTGCTTTCAGAGTCCTGACCCTCACTGCAGCACCTGAGCACCTGTGATATGCTATAAAAATCTGTAGTGCTCAATCCAGGGAACCATCCAGCATTAATTTAATTAGCAGCAGATGTGAGATCAAATTAACTCAGAGCTGAAGCATGGGATACATCCTGAGAGCCAGGTCCTGTGCAGCTCTGAGCACCTCCAGCAGCAGGGGAGCAGAGGGGCAATCACTGCTCACCAGGGGTAAAACAGCATCACTCTGTCACCTGCTGCAGCCACACATTCCCCAAAACAACAACAAAAAAAACCTCCTAGCATGTCTTTAAACACCTTTTCTCTGTGGAATCTGAAGTCTGCAGGTTCTTGTACTCCTTGTTACATCCAGCCCTGCTCAGTTCTGACCCAGTAGCATTAAATGAGGGAATCCTGGGTTCCTGCCCACCTACATCCAGCCACGAGCACCAAACACAACAAACAATAGTGGGGAATAGGATTTCTAAAGGCCATTTTACAGCAAGGCTGGTGCTCTGCACAGGTCACACACTGAGCAGCCAAACCCAAGAGATGCAAGATCAACTATTCCTTTTTGAAAATCTTGGCCATAAATAATACAGGTATCCTTGACTACGGGCCCTCCTGTGCAGAGCTGATTTAAATCCCATGGACAAACCCCATCCATCTTCACCTTGCCTGGCTTTCCGTGCTGGCGAGCAAACACTGCCATTAGATTAACCCTATAAATTATTTTGATTAAAAAAGGATTTCCTCCTTTGGGAAATTAATCGTAAATCACTATTTCCTATGAGTGAATCGTTTATCCCTTACCTTTCAGGCCATGAGGGGAATGAGCATATTTTACAGTGGTTTCTGTGCCTTGAAGTGACCTTGTTAAATCTCACTGCCAGTTTCTTTCTGCATCATTGGGCCATAACAAAATTTCCATCAGCTCCCGTTCCTGTGTGTATTTGGAAGGCGATGACTTCCACTGGTACATGTGCAAGGGACTCTGACTGGAACAAAAGATGCCATTTAAAGGTTTTAATGATTTTTTTTATTGTGGTAGAAAGCTGCAACTCCAGCTTGATTTCCAGGGACCCAGCTCTGAGTCTCCTCATTATTATTATCTTCCTTTGTCTGAAAAAGATGTGGATAATTTGGGTGATCCAGATGTTCACAAAAGCTGATTCCAACATCCCAGCTATTGAAGATTCTAGACAGAACAAAACACAAACAAGGCAGTGTTTCCCCAAGGATTCCAGTGAAATCTCAGATTTGTCCTTGGAAAAAGGGCAAGCAAGTAACAAGCTCTGTTTTGAGCCATTTAGTGGAATTCCATGATTTTGCAAGGATCTGCTAAGTCTTGACAGTGCCTTCTTGCATTCTGCACTCCTGCAAATCTCTTGTCTACTTTAACCCTTTCTCAAATAATTTTTATTCTATAAAACACACTGGCAGAAGCAGATTGAAGGCTCCTGAGAGGTGGGTGCTCGCACATAAACTCTGCCTAAGCCCCCTCTCCTGCCATCACTCATTCAATATTGGGAAAACTCAGCTGCTCAAGGAGGCAGAAGCAGCTGCACTGCCAGGGAATCCTAGGACTGCACATTTCCTATGAATTTTCTCTCTCTCCATGATCTTGTCTTGGATGCCACAGCCAGCCCTCCAGGGCAAGCCCCTGACCTCTGTTTATTTTGTAAAATGTCATCTGGATGTTTAAATCTACAAGAGTGAGACATAGTAATGATAATATCTCCTTACCCACTGCCCATTTGGGCTTGGCACGGGGGACAGCGCGGGTTAATGGAATGCTTGAGAAACACCAGCTTTGCATTCAAAAGAGATCAGGATTTTTTCCTTGTCTCTCTGTTCCTGTGATAAAGATTTTCCTCTCCTGTTCCTGACTGCTTTGTCATCAACAGAGGCTTCAGGTGGAGCAAAAGCAGAAGAAAGAAAACCAACAGTGAAAGGAGAGAGATCTCCTTTCAGTGCAATGTGCACTGGAATGAGCAGAGCAGAGAGGGACATGCAGGGCTGTTTCTGAGCAGAGCAGGCTCCATCTGCCTCTGGGGAAACCTGCGAGGTACTGCTGGCCTCTCAAGAGTGACTCTGATTTATTCATATTCATTTCAGTTTGTTTCTGAAGTGACAGAGGGCTTTGAAAGACATTTTTAACTAAATTAAAGATTTTTTACTGTATAAGAGACTTGCTGGCCATGCAGGGGAGCTGAGACACCTGCATGAGAGTCAGAACAACAGTGAAACAGCAGTGTAGGAATGTAAAACAATTCAAATCCTAATGAGCACACAGAGAGGAGGGAGAGATGCTGCCTGTAAATGTAGGAATGATTCTTTCCAAAGCAGTAGATATAATTGTGGTGCTCAGGCTTTTCCAAGGTTTCTCATGGTGGTTTCAGCCACAGGATTCTACCATATCCTCTTATTATTTCCTGGAGCACCCTCATGGCACTGACCAGGCCCTGCAGACAAAGGCACTGCCATGGGTTTGCTAAACCTCACCCCCAGTGAGAACCCAGCCATGCCAATACGTCTGAGATGCTCCAAAGCTCCATCTCCCACGTGATTCCCCTCAGACCAGTGTCCCTCTCTAGCTGCACACAGAGAGCAGACACCTGGCAGCCCAGCCCTGGCTACCTGGAACACCACAGGCACACATTGTCCAGTCAGGGCGATGCCTTAGGATTTTAGCTTTTATTTTTTGCTTTCTTATTTTTCAGATCCTGTACTTCTTTAGAGTGTAACTGAAGCTCCACAGCCTGTTAGTTATTGCCTTCCCATTTTATTCAGGCAAAACAATTCCTCTCTGGGCCTAGAACTCAAGGACGCCGTACTGTTTCCCTGACATTCAGGACACCCTGAAAACTGTAAACAAAAAGTAAGTTGGGAGGGAGCAAACTGGGGTATATGACTTCATTGCCTGAAGCTGTAATTGGAGTATTAACCCCTGATATGTAAATGGACCAAACTTATAATTGTGTGAAAAACTTGTGACCATTGTCCACCTTGGGTGTAGCCCCTCTTGGAGGCTTTTGACTGTCCAAGGTGTGCCTGTTAAAGGCCTTTAATAAGTACCTGCTTTCACTCTCTTAATCTTGTCTAGCCTCTGTTCTAGGTAGCCACTCCAAGGCATGAAGGCCCCCCCAGTGCTGAGCCAGGCCAGCTCCATGGCTCCATCCATGAGGAGATGCTCAGTGGGGCTCAGAGCAGAGATAAGCACACTCCACAGCAGGGCAGTGTGGCTAATGCAGCATCTCCCCCTCCTCTCTGTGTGCTCAGTAGGATTTGAATTCCAACATGAGAGCCCTCATGCATTAACCTTTTGTGTTGCCTCAGAATTGCTGGGCTGGGAGCTAAGGGAGCTCAGAACCTTGCAGGATTAACTCCATAACGAAGCTCTGGGGAAAATCCAGTTGTATTTACCTCTGAACAGCCTGTGCTTATGGAGAGCAGGGGGAATTCTCTCATTCCTTCTGTCTCCAGACTTTTTCCCACCTCTGTCCTGCACAGCAACACATTGATTCTCTTTTACTCTGACCAATGACTCACCATGCCAACAAAACACAATAAGCCACATGTTTCTTCCTCTCTGGATTTCTCTTCTTCCTGTTGCTCAGTCCAGGCATATCCTGGGAATTTCTGAATAAGACTCTTTATTTATTAAGCAACAGGAGGATTTGTAGTTCTGGCTGTGGTTAAACAAAGCAACAAACAAAGTGAGCCAAGCATTGAAAGAGGAAATGAAGCAAAGCAGAAAGTCATGGCCT
Organism: Phainopepla nitens; assembly: GCA_013400175.1. Lineage (NCBI taxonomy): Eukaryota > Metazoa > Chordata > Aves > Passeriformes > Bombycillidae > Phainopepla > Phainopepla nitens. The sequence continues at coordinate 622,839 of VXBQ01015620.1, forward strand.
CATTAAGGCATCCAGCTCTATAACTATTAAAGGGCTCATGTTACAGATCAGATAAACCTCTACATCTTATTTGTAAATGCCAGACTCCATTGTAAAGAGCCCATAAAGAGCAAGGAGGCAGTTTTCACTTCTCTTAAGATCCATGAAGATGGATTTTTAAATTAGAGAATTGAAGCATGTTTCTGCAGACAAGTTTGTTCTCCCAGGATAGCTTTGGTTTCACTGCTCAGCTTTGTGGGTCTAAATTAGGCTCTTGTCCTTCCTCACCAGAGGGCAAACACTGCCCAATTTACTCACTGAAGAAATCTGGAGTTGAGTGACTGACAAATCCTTTCCTCTCCCCAATCAGCTGCAGCAACAGATCACAACTTCCCAGCCAGTGCAAACCTGTCTGAGGGTGCTGCAGGCTACAGGCAAAGCCAGGGTTGCTGAGAACAGGGTGTAATTAGCTGGATGAGGTGACTGAGTAAGTTACAACCTCCCCTGAGCTCCTGGCCTGATGATGGGAAGTGTCATAAACCTGCTGAACACCCTGGGCTATGAAGGTCAGGTTCAGGACCTGCCCATCCATCTGGAGAGCAGGAGCTGGGAGATTCTCCAGCCACCCCTATTTGCATCAGTGGAGCTCAGGAAGTCCCTGATCTGAAACTTTTGATGCCACTGCACAGACATGACCTAGAACAACTCCCATGCCAGGCCTCAGATCCCTGGACAGAGGATATTTCAGCCTGGCATGAAGAGAAGAGTGATCTGAGCCTGAAATACCTCAAGTGCCCTGATCAAAGCTGCTGTGAAGACAGAGATTAGCTTTACCAGAGACAGACTTTACTCCAGGCTCTGTCTTGATGACTTCAGCCTTCATTTTCATGCCCACATCAGTGTGAATGTGATCTGTGTCCTCTGTGCAAAAACCAGCATTAAAAAAATGAAGCCAGTGGTAAAAACTTGGTCATAAATATTGTGCTTGGCACAAAGCTTTGGCCATAAATATTTCCTTGGTTAACCAATAGGAAATGATAGCTCTTAAATCTCAATTATAGTTGAGTAGTAACTGGCTCACACTCATTGGCACCGGGGTCCTGCCTTTCTTGTGTGGCAAATAAGGGCAGCTTTCCCACAGCTTTGGAAGCAACCCTGAAACTCTGATTTCTGATTTCCAGAGTTCAACAGTGTTTGTTTTCTTCCTTAATTTAGAAAGAGCTGGGATGGAAAAGAACCTCATGTTTAGACTTCCTTAAGCACTGTCCAAAAGCTTCCTGCAGTAGATGTAGTGGCAGTTCTTTCCCAGCTTTTTATTTTTCCATCAATTTCTTTATTTACTGGATTCATTCATATATAGCTCAGAGACAGTCTTAGGATATGAATCTTCAGAAGTGCTGCACAAACAGGAAAGGAAGGGTGGTTTTTAGCATATTTTTTAGAACTGGAAGTTGCTGAGATGCTACCATCCTGTCTGGTACTTTAGCTATGATCAATCCAGTTGAGATACCTTTCATACCTACTATGAAGTCTATGTTCAAAGATTAAAAAATAAATAAAGACAATTCAGAGCATCATCTTTTATGGCTACAGACAAGCTATGGCCACGCTCACCATACTGGTACATGGTGGGGGTGCTGCTTCTCCCCACTGTGCACCTGGGAAGGTGGAGGGGGACCATCCAAGAGCTCCAGAAACAGGTGCCCTAGGTCTGGATTAGGGCCAGAGATCCTTTTCCTCTTCACATCTCTTTTTGTGCAACAGATGAGAAAGCCTTTGGATAACCAGGAAGGTAGAGCCTGATTTGTCTGCATCCCCCTCCCACGTTTCTGGTACCTTCAGGCTCACATTAAGACACAGGCTTCTATTATTTTCCTGCTGACTGGCCCACACAAAAAGAAACATCAGCCATCTGTTACTCCCACAGTTTTCTGGATCACAAGAGTGTTGTTGATTAAGGAGGAAGTTTTTCTAAAAGGTACACATTTCCCACTGATTTCCCAAAAAATACAGTGTCTTTGTCCAAAATTACAGCTTCTTGTCCTGCATGCAACACACTGGCCTTTCCTGCAGATCCATGTACAACACTTGCATTTGCACAGCAGTTATTTACAGCACTACTCACTGCTCAGTCAGAGTAGAGGAACACAAACACTTGATTTCAAGTGCCTGGATATCTTTGGAAATTTGGACCATGCCCACCAAAGCATTGTCAGAAAACCACAGCAGTCTCATGCTATTCAGGAACTCAGTTATTTTTTGTACTTTTCTACAAAAACAATTTATCATGCCTCATCCTGCCACTCTAAACATCCAAAAGTTCAGGGATATTTATACCTGGACTGCTTCTAATTTTGCCAAGCAACATGATGGGGCTGGCATGGCTGCAGCAACTCCCATCATGATGACTGTAGAGCTTGGAATTAGCATGAGGATATTTTGATGTATTTTATTCCTGATTCTATTCTTCTTATTTTGGCACAGACCAGTGTCCCATATGGCCCATTGTTGGACCCTGTACCAGCTGAAGGAAAAGCATCTTTGACTGACACTTGAAAATACCAAGTTGTGCCTCTGGGCTGGCTCAGGCTGAAAATGCTCTTGGCAAATGGAAACAGTCAGGTCATTTTTATTTCACTGTTCAACAGGAAGAAGACACTTTCTACACTGAGCAATACATATAAAAGTTTATTCTCTGAGGGGATGAAATATTCCTCTTTTGATCTCCTGTAGCATGTTTCCAACTGGAAATGGGTTTCAGATCACACACTCAGCTCTGAATGGAACTTGGAGGAAAGAAACCAATTCCCAGCTCTGGCCTCTGGGTTTAGAAATCAAATGGCTCCTTCCCTTGGGGAACACAACCCTTGATCTGAGCAATCTCCTGCTGCACAGGTTTGAAACTCTTGTGCGGGATTTCCCATACCAAAGGTACACCCAAAGAATAAGATCAACCACCTCCTTTCCTCGGTGAGGATGGAAATGCAACCAAACTGTACAGAATGACCTGGGGATAGAAGTTTGGAAATATGGACACAGGGATATTTCTTTTTGTAACCCATCTCAAAACCACATGTCCCCACTGACTTTCCTTGAAGTCCTCTGGACTATCCACACCATGAGGAGTAAAAGTTATTTGTTTCAAATTTTGCCATTATGGAATAAAAGAGAAATTAAAAAGGATTCCCCAGACTATTTCACACAAAACCAGGTGTGGATAAATGAGATATAAATAACAAAACCCCCTGTTAGTAGCAGGACCAGTGGTAACATTATTTTTCTTGTAAACCTGATGAAAGCATTTCACTGCAGTCAGAGAGGAGCTGACCAATTTGTTGGTTGCAGCAAGAAGTTAAATTCGTGTAAAGGAAAGAACAATGGGAATGGAAAAAATTATTCCCTCTGCCTATCCAGAAAGTGCTTATAATAGAATATTTGCAATCCTCAAATATTCTCAATCATGATTCTGTTACTGGCAGGGAATCAAACCAGGTTCTTGGAACAGGACAACACTGAAATCATCAATTATGTCCATTTTGTGGGAAGAAAATTTTGGTGGATAAGGAGCTGTTCCTATGTGGCAGCAGTTGAGTTATGGCTTAGAATATATATCATATAACATACAACATATGTCCTGTAACCCATAAATTCCTTGTGCAATGGAGATTGTAAAAGGAAATCAGGCAGACAGCTCCACAGAGCACAGAGCGAAAAATCAATCAACTATAATAGCAAATACAAAGGCTGTGCTGCAGGGCTGAAGAGCCATTTTGCTCCATGTATTCAAACACCTGCAGCAGAAGAGGCTCCTATGAGGCATCTCTTTTCTGATGGAGAGAGATTTCTCATCTCAGCCCTTAATGAACACTCAAATCATTGAGCTGAGCCTTGCTTTGTGTGAGGAAGAAAGTGCTGACCACTTAACATAAAAAAGCGCCCATAAACATGAGTCATAGTCCAAAGAGCTGGAGTTTTTCTTTAAAATCATAGGATTAAACGTGTGAATGATGTTCTTTGCATCCTGACTACCCCCATCCTACAGAGACCATACACTTCACTTCCTGACTAAGAATTTTATGGCTGTAAGAAGGGGAAAAAACAGAGGTTGTCAGATATTTATTTCCCTTCAGTGTCTGAGGCTGTTGATGAGACTTCACAAGCCCTGTGGTGTAACCCCAAGACCTGGCAGCCCTGAAGCTCAGCCCTTGCCCCAGCATCAGCGTTCAGCCTCTGCCAGTGACTCTGCTGCAGAATTCCAGGGGGAAAACAAGCTGAGAAAGCCAAACCTCTGGCCCCATCTCATCATGGCCTGTTCGCCTCTGGATTATGTTGTTTGCTGGAAGTGTGGAAAACTTTCTAGATTTGACAACCCACACAACAGCAATATTTTTTATTGTTGGGGTTTGTTATTTTTTCCTCCTGTCAGTGAAGATGCTTTGGAATTCATGAAAGTGTTTCATTGAGGGATAGTTGCTTCAGTGCACTGCCATTGTTGGTCCTCTATTCACAGAAGGAAAACATAAATGGTTAAATTATGCAGGCAGAAATCAGGGAGGGTTCTGAGGGGGAATTCACTGACAGTGGTTTGGAAGGCTGCCAGCGGCTCCTCTCTGTTGTGGCCAGTGGCTCCTAAGCTCCGACCACACCAGGGTTTGTTAAAAATCCAGTCAGGTCGCAGGCAGAAGTGATGCTATTCTAGTACCCCAATAATTTCAGCAAGGTGTAAATTGCTGTGTTACAAGCAATGACGTTGCTTGAGGCAAGTTAGCAGCTTTGTGGAGCAGGGCAGGAGATCAGACATGAAAGAGACAGCACAAGTGAAGGCAGGGGGCTGATAGTCGGAATATTTCCATCGGGATCCCAAATGTAGCAGCTTCAGCCAGAGACAATCATTGCTAGGATACAGGGAAATGTGTCCAGTCATAGCAACAACTGATTACAAGCAATTCCCCAAACGTTTGAGGGGATGGCTCACTGTAGTCAGCACTTCAATTTCTTGGTGATTATCCAAGATGTAAACATCTTTACCCAAATAATCCAGCTGTCAGCCATGAAAATCGATTAAATGGGAAAATGGATGCCTGCAAAATGGTCCCTGCAAAGATGTCTGTGTAGGTGTAATTCAAGGGGGTCGGCAGTGCTGGTCCCAAATGGAGCTCAGAGCCATGCACCTCCTTTTGCTTCATCCACGTCACATTGTCCGGCCCTGCCAAGGCTCAACTTGCTCCTCAGATGCCACATTTAGGAAAACACAGTGCCAAGAATTTAAATTTAGATTTATACCCTATCTCCCATGAAGATGCAGAGTGTTTAAGGCAGCCAAGGCTAGAGATGGCCTTTGACTGGCTATGGGCACCTCTTGCAGGGTGGATGAGGGTGGGACCCTTGGGAAAGTTGGGCTGACAGCACCTCCTGGGGAGCTGGGCTGCTGCTGCCACCAAATCCCAATCAAATAGTGGTCCCCATCACTCATGGAACACTTAGTTCCTGGGAAAATACGATGTTGTCCCAAGCAGGGCAATGATTTCCACAAGGATCCATGTTTTTAGGCTGTGCTCTGCACCCAGAAGGTGCCAGCCACGCTCTCCCTGCTGCTGGGAATAAACTGGATTTCCCTGCATTTCCCGGATCTGGCAGTGGCCCCGCACCTCTGGCAGGACAGTCCCCTTCTGGCAGTCTCCCGTTTCAATTTCCCACCTCCTTTCCCTGGATCCCTCCTCCTGGCTGTGTGTGACAATGCCAGGTGTGAGCAGAGCCCAGAGCTGCCCTTCAGGGGAGGAAAGTACTGACAACCAGAGAAGTCTGAACTAAAGTGTGCACAAGGGAGGCTTTGTAAGCCTAATTAGAGGTAATTAGAAGTCCTCCAAAGCCATCCACCAAAACCTTGATGAATATTTATTGCCCTATTATGGACTGCTCCCAGGTATTCTCCAAGAGCACTTGTAGTTTTTGGGAGAAGGCAGTGATATAAGTACTTTTAAAGCAATTCTTTTCCAGAATTGCAATGGTCTGTGAAACTCATATGCCTTTTACATATTTTTTTAAAATATTACAGGGGACCACAATGACTTTTCTCAGGATATGTATGAGAGGTGACCTGACCTTAATAGAAATATGTTAATTCTACAATATTTGGAGTTACACTGATGAACTGAGATATTATTTGCACCCTGGGCTGTGTGAGCTGTTGTGAGTGGAGCCACTGGTCACACAGGAGGGGAAAGTTTCTGAGTCAGAGAGTAAAAGTGACACAGTCACAGCAGCTGCAGATTTAATGATCAGGTGCTTGGGATGTGAGCCCTCAAACCATCCAAAGAGAGAAGGCAAGGCTGAGTTGCTGGGTCCAGCCTGGGCTACCAAGGTGGAATTTTGGAGGATTTTAGTGATACCTGTCTGGAAAAATTTTACACACGAAGAAAAGCCACTAAACCCTACCCTCACAAAGCTGGCTTGTGAAATGCCTTTGAAAAAAAACTACAAATTGTGGAGCCATGAAACATCCTGTATTTTATATTATTTTAAATGTGGATTTGTAAATCCTATATTTGCAGCTGAAGTAAAAAAGGAAATTAGTAATTCACAAACAAATCAAACATGGAAACAAATCATCTTTAAAACCTCATGATTTCAAGCTTTTTCTTTAGATTTTGATTGAACTGATGCATTGGTTTGGAGAAAACGTGCTATGCACAAGCAATTTGTCCCTCTCCCACACAGCATCATGTGTTGCCCCCAGTAAAGGCAGCACCTTCTCCATCTGCACTGAAAACCAGCAACCACATCCCCATGTGAGAAAGAACAGAGGAGAGGGAGAAAAGGAGAGAAGTGTAACAACCTGAGAAATCCAGTCAAGAAGGAAAGTTGCTGCAAGACATGTGCTGTGCAGAGGGCTGGGGTGGGATTTCAGTGGCTTTTTGGTACTTTATTTTAAAGAACAAAATGGACTTTACAGTGGACGTGATTTGGAAGCAAAGACCATTTATCAAAGTGGGAATTTGTGCTCCTGATCCAAGCGCCAGCAGGGGTGATACACAGGGCTCTGGCCATGCACCAGCAATTCCAGCACTGGGAGTGATTGACACATCTCATGGTGCAGCTCAGTTTAAAATTGTGCCACTTGTGTCTCTGAAAACTCAGGAACCTCAAATATTCCAGGCTCCATTAAAAAAAAAAAAATTAACCATTGATCCTACACCATCCCACACCCAGCATTCCAGGGGGATGAACTGAGGAGCTTGTGCACACTCGTGGTGGTTACACAAGCCACAAATCAACCCCCCTCTCAACACACATCTCTGCAAGACACACAAGATAAATATAGAGAAGGCAGTATCTCAGCTAATTAAGCTCTCACAAAGGTGAACTGCTGCAAGTTTAATTAGCTTGCCAATGTTCCTCCTGCAAGGGTGTTTAAATCAAAGTCAGCTTCATCTGGATCTAATTTATAGTGCACGGGGATACGGAGGGTGAGCAGACCTTCACCTTTTGCTGGAGGCAGCACATCATCTCAGGCATAGGGGAAATGAGGTAAATGACATCACCAGGCTCCTCTGGGCAATGTGTTACATTTTTCTGTTGAAATTATTCATCAGTTATTTAGCTTTGCATTGCTCCTATTCCTACTGAAGACGCTTGGCTCGAAAATCCAATTGCACAATTCACCACAGCAATCCTGGTTTCATGGGAGAATGCTCGTGGCAGGGCTGTGAGGGGCATGGGGCCTTGGGTGACCCTGTCCTAGTGAATCCCAGCACTGGGATCCAAGTGGAGGTTATCAGAGCTCCTGGTTTGCTTCCCCAGGGACTGAGCTTCTCTTTATGGCATTTAAACAGAAGATAAATCAGTGTTTTTCAAGAAAGGTAGAAATGTGAGGCAGGGGAGAGGGGCTGTAAATATTCACTCCTGAGTGTCCATTTCACCTTGTAGCCACAACCAGAGCTGCTGATCCAAGTCAGGACTCTTCTCAAAGCTGAAGCAGCACCATTTCCCTTACAGCATTTTGGTGTGGGTACCTCCCTGTGCAATGGGGGCTGCTTGATAAATCATTAGAAGAGCTACTTTTAATTAAATCTTGAAACCATCAGCTTTTCTAAGCTAACATAAAAATCCTACCCATTAGCTGAAGACTCTCCAGAGTCTGGAGAGAAGTGATCAAAAGCAGATGGAGAAGAAATAAACACATGGCAACTATTAGAATTTTCAGATTGGGTTCTTTACCAGCTGTGTCCAAAACTTTCTTCTCTCAGAAGCGTAAATCTTCCTTTGAGAGTGTAGTATAAATGGGGAGCAAAATTTTTGGCAGCTTCCAAACTCTGCCCTCCTCCTCTAAAAGGGAAAAGTCCAGCACAGGCCACCACCATCACCCTGGCTTTCCTGCTCCATGGTCACTGCAGTGACCTTGCTGGAAAAGCATTGCCTGCATCTGAGATTCCTCCCTGCCCGCACAATTCCAAGGCAGGAAAAGCATGGAGAGCTCCAGAGAGGTTTCCAACCCTTCCTCTGAATTTGGCCTCGCTCTGCCTGTCCAGTACAGCCCCTGTGGTGCTCCCCTCTGGCACCATAGTGCCTTTTCCTGTCACTGCTTGTCCCACAAGGCTCTGAGCCAGATCGAGGGAAGCTCGTCAGGAGCATCCAAGGAGAAGGGAAGGTCAAACACCATCACCACACTTCTTCAGCCAAAAACTGCTGAACAGGAGGTCCTCTGGTTCCAAATTAACAAGTGTAGAAAACCAGCATTTTCCTACTTATTTTTATACGAAGAGACTGGACAGACAGTGGATTTAAATGGTATAAATGGATCAATTTAAATATACAGTAGTAAAACCACCTCTTCCCTTCTTTCTTAGATTTAAAATCAAAAGGGAATCTTAATTCTGTCTCTGTCTGAACATGTCAGCTATTCTGGTCTGCCCATGTGCCATCTCTTATCCCAGAGTGTGTGAGAGCTGATTGGAAATGGTTTGCCACGGGTGATTTAAAATATTTTTTCCAAAAGCATACCTTGTGAGTCTGAGGCTGTCCTAGACATGAGAAACTATAATAATGTTTGTCTCCTCTAATTTAGAATAATCCATAGACCTTTGATTCCACATCTTCCCAGCAGTATCAACAAACAATTAGTACTTTTGCTGAAACTTGTTTATGCTTTCCTTACTTTCAAGTGAACAGAAGGTATGGCTTCCTAAAATAAAATTATTTGAAAAAGGGAGAAAACCAGAACACGTCAGTAGGAAGGAATTACATAGTGCCTGGAAGAGAACAATTAATAGCCTCTGAGAAGCTGAGTAAGAGCTACAAAATTCATTTGTATCCTAACAGGATTTTCTTTTGTAAAGGAAAACATGAAATATAAATCAGCGATTGACATTTCTCCTTGGGGAAAAAGAGAGAAAAAGTGACGGATGACAGATGGCAGAGAAGTGACAGTACACTCTGCAGAGATGCTCAAATCATTTGTTGACAAGAAGAGTTTAAAAGCTTGAACAAAATGAGATATTTCTGCTCATGCATTTAGTCAGATAGTACTTAACTGGTTTTGTGATGAAGGCAGAAAATGCTATTTAAAGTTTCTGAAGATCTGAAAAAAAATAGCTCAGGGATGATCATTTTCTTTAAAGTCCAAGTTGTGAAAATATGATAAAGCATTGGCAAAACATTTTCTTCAGGATAAGACTTGAAAGCCAGCACAGGAAATAGGTTAAATAAACATAACTTTACTGTCACAAGAAATTTTACATTTTCCCTAAACATCTTTTTATTTTTAGGCAGGCAGTAGGAACTCTTTAAAGCCTCACTTAAAACACCCATATATTTATATATGCACATATATATTTTTATATATGCACAAATTATATTTCATATAAATACATAGGTAAGTAAATATAAACCCCTCATGTATAATTTTATATTTTTACATATTGCTTTTCTTATTGTCAGTTGCTGATCAATGAGGAACAATGAAAGGGAACTTCAAAAGGTACCAAATGGGATTGGGGACAAACAAAGTGGAACCAAACTTCAAAGTCATGTTTGATTCTTCCAGAGGTTTCTCAAGAGCTCAAGAATCCAATACAATCCCTTGTTTTGTTTGTGTGGCTCAGCTTTGCAAAGTTCAATCTGTCAATAACAGATTTGGAGCATCCCAGACCAGAAGGAATCAATGCCATGAGGCCTTCCAGAGCTGTGTTAAATTTGGTTCTTGTACATCAGATAACTGATTCCTATTTGGTGCTGGTTACACATTCCTGGCAAATGATGGATGGAAACCGGTTCATCTGCTCCCTTCCTCATGACATTTAAAATTGCAAATGACCAGGAAAAGACTCCAAAAAGAGCATTATTCAGCTTTCAACAGAGACCATCAGCTCTTTCCACGTAGTGGAGAAAAAAATAGTTTATTTAGGTACTTTTAAATACAGTGTGCTGGGAGCCAGAAGTGCTCAGACAGGAGAGGGATGGTGGGATGTGCACAAGGACCCAGCCATGGGTGGTTTCCCAATTCACAGCCCTATGATCAACCCACCTGAATTTTGCAGCATCATACAAATTCAAACCTAACACTTAAAAAATAATAGAAACAATTAGCAGAGCTACTTGACAGCCTCTGCCTGGATAAACCCACATCCACACTTAGTCTGGAGTGGACTTAAAGTCTTGAGAAATGTAGGACCTTCCTCACAAGAGGATCACCTCTGCACAGGATCTGCTGCAGAACAGAGTCTGAGGGTACCTCTCCATCCCTCAAAAGAGGGAACAGGCAACAAGAAAGGCTTTAATAAGAAGGAATTCACTGAATCTATGCAAATTGTGAGGTCTACATTAGTAGGGTTAAAAAAGCTTTGCTGGCATAGAGAGATGTGCATGGAGAGGAGTTTTTTAGGGTTATTAACTCTCATACCTTGTTGGTTGGGATTGTCATGCAGCACAGAAATGTGATTTCTGTATGTTTCATTTGTTTGCAAAGCCTGGAGCGTTTCAGAGAGAAGACCACCCTCGGATTTGAGCTGTTTGCTCAGGCTGAGCGGAAGAGGATTCCTAATTCCTCCTCCTGCTCAGTGGAGCAGTTGGTTGTCTCCAGCAGAGGAATTCGCTGAGGGTCGAGCAGCGGGGAGATAACCTTGCCCTGCAGGGATGGGCCATTTTATGTATTCATCAGCCATTCCCTGGCATGCAACAACAGCATAGCAATGAGCTGCTCCCACCCTTTCCTCGCCTCTCAACATGTTAGGAGACAGGCAGATCAAGCTAAGCTTCCTGATAAACCTAGCTCTATTCTCTTTCTCTTCACTTCTCAGTTAAAAGACAAAACAAACAAACAAACAAAAAAAAAAAAGAGAGAGAGAGGAAAAGACTGGAGAATTGAAATTTCATGGGGAACAACAGCTTTAAGGTCATGAAGCGAAGACAAGAAAAAACTGCAAAGACAAATCCTAACACTGTGGATTTTCCATATTCCAAGTTCCGCATTGATAATATCTAGTCAGAGGCTTCTCTCTTTTCTTTTCTGCAAGCTTTATTTCTCCCCTAAAAACTGTCTTTCTGAATGTTTTTTGTTTGTTACAGATGAAACGAGAGGAAGCTAATTCACAGAGATGCAGGTGCCTCTGTTCTGGTGGATCAGTAGAACCTGAAGCCCTAGAGGAGAGACAGGAGAAATAACTTAGGTTTCTAGGAATGCATGAAGAAAAGATAGGTGAACCAAAATGTTAAATAATTATCCTTTTGGTGTGTACTTCAAAGAAATGGGTGAATTTCATCCTTTCTGTGGCAGGAAAGAGCAGTCTGGACTGCTGTTCTTGTGGCTCAGCAGGAAGTGAGTATTGGGGGTTTGTTAACACATATGGAAAATTTCCATCCCTTTTTCTGCACCTCATAGAGGTGTCAGCTTCAGCAGCACCAGCAAAGGAATAAAACTGGGAGCAGCCTGCTGCACTCCCTGCATGTGTTTACTGCAGGGAGAATGACTCCTTGTCAGGACTAATTCCCTAATGGGAGTGACAACCATTTAGGGGCTGAGTGGTGTCATTAGCTGCGGCTCGCCTGCTCTCCAGCTACTTTTGCTGGCAATTTGTGCCGTGTTGTCTTTCAAGACGTGCGGGAGGGGACGAGGGGAGGAGGGAGTGCAAAGGGTTATCTATTTACAAACCTTTCCAGCAGGAAATAGCAACATGCTGCAGGCTGAAGGGGTCACTTGGGTGAGGCACGGAGAAGAGAAGGGAGTGTTAGGGGAGTGGGGAAGCAACCCCAAATCTGTTCTTCATCACAATGTGTGGATCCCTGATGCTCCCCCATGTTCCCTCGAGCATTTGCTGGTGTCAGTGAACAGGCAACAGCTCCCAGTGGGAAGGGAACCCTTTTCCTGCACAGCAACCCCTAGGATTTCTCACACACCCAGAGGACTGCTGGATCCTTATTTTCATATCACTCTTGTGTCCCATTTTATACGTAACAGTGCACATTCATCCAGGGTTTCCCTCTTGGAATTACAGAGGAAGGATGTGTTAAGCTCATTACAAATATGGTTTTTTACTGACAGCTTAAAAAACTTCAGATTGCGAAGCAAGTTGCCCCTGGTCAAATATTAATTACTTACAGTTATTCACCATAGAAAATAAAAGTTGTGGTAGCTCTCAGACACTCATGTCAGCTCTTAGCAAGAGCTTGACTTTGAGCAAGGGCAAACAAAATAGGGAAGGTGCTGTTTGAGCTGGAAATGCAGTCGAGGTTTTCATTTTTTGGGATGTCACCCTGAAGCCACAAACCAGCATGGGCTTTGCTGGAACAGCACTCTTCCCATGGCACTTGGACCAGCAAAAGCTTTGCACTTTTCATTAGCCAGTAGGACAACAAATTTCGCTCTTCCTTTGGACAATGAAACCAATATAATGAGAGATGTGGAGAGGGTAAAACTCAACCAAAACCTGAAAGAGCCTGAACAGAACCCCCTTGGCTTTGTTCCACCTGCTCACCACAGGCTGGCATTGCTTTCTCTAACTCTCCATGACCAGAGGAACCTTGGCCCCAGCAGCTGCAGAGGGCTGTGTCCCTCTGCAGGTGTCAGACAGCAGCCATGCCCAGCTGAGCCTTGGCCGTGTGCTGGGCAGCTAATCTGTTCTGACAGCAAATGAAGATGTTTTCCCTCTTCCCCCGTGGATAACCATTCTTTAAAACAACTTGTGTTTTTTCAACGCTCACACTGAAAAACAGCAGAGATGCGTTGAAATGGTTGAATTGACTCGGGGAAGATGGTTAATCACATTTAGTTGTGTGACACGTGTGAGCCTCGCTGCAGTGGTACAGTTTTATGAATCATGTTCCCTCGGGGCACAAAGGAGTTGCACAGTTTTATATAACAACAAGCATTTAGGTGATAAATCCCCCACATACTTTACCTGGATGGCTCCACAGATCCCAACAAACACTGTACCAGCTGATTTTTATATATTTGGGGGGGATTTTTGGATCCATTTGCTCATATGATTAGCAGGATAGACAGCAGCTATTCTTAGAAGAGGGCAGGCAGGCTGGGATTTAAAATAAATACAGATGTTAGACAGAACTCATGTTGATAAAATAATTCAACTCTTATCTTGATATAAACCAAAAGGCAGTGGTGGGTTATTATTTTTCCAGCTGTCTTGTGAAAGTTAGATTTACACAGTGCTGAAGGAAGAGGGTGGAAGAGAGAGCTACTGGGCTCTCTCAGCAGCCCCAAGCTCTCACTTGGAAATAATAATTTATGGAGCTGACATTCTGTGGACAGAAACCTGAGGGCAAGTCAGCCCTGCGAGGGGAAGGACACATCTGAGAGATGTGAAGTGTGAGGTCCACATTGCCGTGAGTGCTGGCATGTGTGATGGATGGGCAAGAAGTTCAAGCAAGTGCAATAATGGATTATGAAAGCTGTCCTCACTCTGGGAAGAAGAATTGCCCAGGTGCTGAAAGAAGCAGCAGCAATGGTGCTACAGGGAATGAAACCCTTTATTTCTGTCACTGGAGCCATGCCAGAAGACTGGGTTTAGGATCTGTTTGTCAGAGAGATTCTGCATTGTGCAATTTCTTTTCTGTCTCCTGGATGGTGATTGATTTACTGACCTTGAGTCCAACACCTCGCCCTGTGGGCAGCACACAGCCTGTCCCTGCTCTTTGACTAGGCTCTTACCTTTAAGTTATCTCTCCATGCATAATCCAGGAATCTCATTTGAATTCAGTACAAAATAACAGTTTTATGCTACTGCATAATGTAACATGCACTGAGCCTACTGCAGGGACTTGAGAACATGTAGGTGAGGGAGAAACACCTCTATGATTTAGTCATGCCTCAGAAGCTGAAAGACAGAGCTCTGCTGTCCTAGGGAATGTGGAAACTTGGTGGGGAAAGGTGTCCTCCGTCAAATGAGCCTCCTGGCACTTCCGAGGGCAGGGGAGGCTCAACCATCCCAAGGGTTTCCTTCCATCCCCACCGTGTCCCGGAGAGGGAGGCTGTCCTGCTGTATCCCTGCTTGGGAAGAAGGTGAGATCTGTGCTCCGGCCTCTGCATCCCAAGGCTGAGCCCTGAAACAGCACCTCAGAAACCCAGCACATCACCAAACCCTGGTGTTAGTGCGGACCAGCTGGGCCGAGCCTCCGGGGAGCTCGGACCTGTCCAGCCGGGCCAGTTGAGCTCTCCCTGCTGCAGCTCCGTGTCTGCTCCCGCCTCCCACCGCAGCCCTCCCCCTGCTTGTCTTAATCACTTTGCAATCTCTTTTTCTCTCGGCTGGCTGCCCTTCCCTCCCCTTTCTTTTATTTCCACCTTCCCTGACATTTGCCCTCCTCCGTCCGCCTCCTCTTCCCTCTCCCCTCCTCACATTGTCCTTCCTTTCATTCCCGATCACTCTAAATCCTTTCTGACGTCTGAGCTTTTGTTCTGCTCCCTCTTCGCCCCTGCTGGGACCCGCGCTGCCTTTCTGTTTACACGCATTTGGATACAAATCCTGTATGTGATAGAGCACGGAAAAGTGCCCCTCTGAGACCCGTTTTCCTTTCACCGAACAGAGCATCCTTTGTGCCAAAATAGTGACTCAGCACTGCCGCGGGAGAAGGGGTGCCTTTGCTCCTCGAGCCAGGCGGATGCAGATCAGCTGCCCAGGCTTTGGGCTGAATCTCTGCCTCGAAGATGCCTCCAAGTGAAAACAGCAGTGAAGCAGCGAGATCAGAAGGAGGAGAAGCTATCCAACAACATGAAATTAACTTTGCATTGTTTCCCTCTGCCAGGATGGACCAGACAAAAAGCAGCTCCTCGCTTGCTCTTGCCTAGCACATGCATGGAAAGATTTCCCAAGGGTTTGCCCATTCCCTTTGTTAACTTGAAACATAATCATATTATAAACAGAAATTGCAGCATTTTGAGCTTTCAGCTAAGTGTTCTTGAATGGTCACTTGTCTGTTCGACTCCAGCACCCTTTATCAGTCACTTTGTGCCATGGCATTTCAGCTTGAAGACAAACAGCTGCATCTTTCAACATTGCCCACTTGATCTGGCTGCCAGTTTCTCTCTGACTCACAGCATTTTATTTTAAGCAAAAGGAGTCATGAAATATTTATCCTTTTTCTTGGGAAACTTGAAACTGGAGGCAAAATGTAACATTTTTGCTTTTTCTCTTCCACCTTCATTTCTCTGTACTGCTCTATTTGCTCTCTCTGGGATGAGAGAACTCAGGAGTGACCAGCCTCACTTTACAGATATTGGGATTTTTTGTGGGACAAGGGTGTGAGAGTTTCAGTAACACAAAACCCCTTTCACCTTCTGCCTGTCCCCACAAATTCACCCTGTGCACCCCTGTGTCCCCACATGCCTTCCTGGTTCTGCTGGGGGTTTCCAGCATCACTTTTGGAGACAGGTAACTGCACACTATCTCTGTGGAGTTCTTTTATCATAACAGAAGTAGCAAAACTCACTGCTGTCGTAAATTTGAAAATCACAAAACAATCTACTGATTATCTCTGTACTTTCTGTGCTCTTGGCATCCTTTAGAGATGGCTTGCCCTCATTTATCACCCATGGGAAAAGGGGAAAGGCCCTACTAGAGTTTCTTGGTGGCCTCTATAGAGACATAGTGGGACCAAGCTGACTTTACCCCCACGAGATGATAATAATAAGCCCGTGGGAGGAGGTGATTAGTGGAACAGATTCCACAGGCGCCCTGCTGGCTCTAAGCTGTTGTCATTCTGCTGCTGCTGTTAGGGCCAAACAGCCAGGCAGGGACATAGCCACGCATTTCCATGGGGTTTATGTCAATCTTCTGACTTTTCATTTTACTGGGGTGGCTTTTTTTATTTATGGAAGGTATGGCATTGGGCCTGGCTTGGGTTGTGGATAATCTCTGCTTAGAGCTTTTTGATCCATTTTCCAAAAAGATTATCTTAATCTCTTCCTCCCTTCCCCCAGCGCATCTCGCCACACCAAGGGATAATTATTTATCCTCTTGGCTCACCTCACTCCCACTGGCCACTGTTTAATGCTGGCCAGATGCCTGGAGCAGAGGAGACAGGGTGAGTTTTTGTGTAGGGGATGTGATGTGACACGGTGTCAGGGATTTCAGACAGCAGCACAAAAGGACTAAATCCATACTTAGGTAAACTATCACAAACAATAATTTTGTTGCTTGTCTGTGCCCTGAGCCAGGCAGAGGCCAGGCTGACCCTGGCTTGAGCAGTCCCTAGGATGCTCTGCTTTGCCCTGGGAAGTTGTTCTGCTAAGCAAGAAGAGAGCCAACAGGAAAACCTTTCAGGCAGAGCCAGGCAGGTCCCCAGCACCCAACACTCTGTTTTGCCAGCAAAAAGAGGCAGCAGCTAAGACCTTCTGCTTGTTCAGCTGCTCAGTGTTAACAGCACTGGGTTTGCTCTGGAAGAAATGATCATATTCATGTTCAGAACCCCTAAACTCTCCCAAAATGTGTCAGTTATTTCCTTCAAAGGCTGCTCTAGAGCCACGCTCTGGGAATGGCTGGGTTTGCTCTTCAAGATTATAATTAGGGAGAAAGTCACCAGTCTCAGGCCACAGAGAGCTGGAAAACATGTAAAGGCTGATAAAGGGAATTGGAAATTCACTCAAAAATATAATTCAGAATACATATTTCCCCCTTTTTCTTCCTCCTACTTTTGTCTTTAGCAAACCCCTCTTCCTACTCATCCAGTCCTGGAGGGTAATTTGTCTCTTCATGGCTTGTGGAGCCTACTTGAAAAGGTTCAATTAGTGAAGAAAGGTTCTGGCTCTGTATTTGCAGCTCTTCCATTCCCTGGTTTTGCTGAACCTCTGTCTTCATGGAGATTACACACTCATCTTAATTAGGAAGTGGAAGAGGAAAAGAGAGGCTTTTTAGCCTGCATTATTCAACTTTGATCTGACTCATTCCCTTTCATTCTGGAAGAAAAATATTTCAAAGACTTCCAGGAGCCTCAGTCTAATGGCATTGACCAGAGGCACTGTCAGTCTTGCTGGAGAAGAGAAGAATGCACTGATATCGCTGTTCTCACAGAGTGTAATAATGCCCTTCTTAGAAACCAGCTTTCATTAGACAAATTTCTAAATTTAAGGTCATATTCTTTCCCTTGAGTGATTCTCATTTAAGAGTCTATAATGCAGATGCATCTAATATTGTGGTTAGCTTTATCCAGGGAGAGAAAATGATTCTTTGTCTTCTCTTTAAGTTTCACAGGCAGTTTTTAAATACACTTAAATACACCGAATATTGTGAAGAAACTTCATGGGCTTTACCCTCAAAAAGGAGCCGGGACTCTAAATTCAAGTTTCCTCCCTCCTGATGTAGCATTGAGACGTTGACAGAAGTTATTTACAAACTGGGCTAAGCTAGATTGTGACATTCTGCTCGCTAATATTTGTTAAACAAATATCACAAACACAACCAGGTTCAGAAGGTTTTTTGGAGAGGGTTGGGGGGTTTTTGCCATCTTTTCAGCTGATGTTTGCTTTAAACATTTAAATGTAGTCATGGGGTTGGCAATGTGTTGCTGGGCACCCCCAGAGAGGCCACATTCTGTAAGGGAAATGCACATAATAGAAGAGGTAATTGCACCTACACTAAATTGTACCCCAGATCTTCACAGCCTCTGTCATTATTGTGGTTTGAAGAGCAAATGGCACGATGGAAATGTCCTGGGAGATATCTCTGGTTCTGGAGCTCACACTTGTGCCTCACTGCTTTATTTGTCACCCTGCTGTCCTCCTCCCCGGGCTGTGCAGAGCCTTCAGCAATAATGCATTATTAACATCCTCTTTCTGAGCATCAGAAATCAAACATTAATAGACTCATACAAAGTGCTCCAGTTCAGATTACTCCTTTCTTCCTCCTTTCTTTTGCTAACAGGAGATGTCAACACAAAGCACACTCTGAGCTGGCTCGGGGTGGAATTTCACCACAAAGTTACTGTCAGGAAAAGGGGAGGTTTGGTGAAGTTTTAGTTCACTTAGTCACAACTAAATACCTGCTGCAAGATGGAAAATCCAGCTTTTGCTAATATGTGAAATGTGGAGCTTCACCTGAGGTTTAACAATTAAAGCAAACAAGCAACCACTCCCTGCAGAACACACCCACCCTTCTCATGTCCTGTTTCTTGAGCAGCCCAGAAAGTTTCTCACTGGGATCTCTCATTACCTTTATTTAAAACAATAATAAAAATAACAAAAAAACCCTGTATGTTATGTTCAAAATCAGGCAATCCTTTTCCCCAAAAGCTCCCATTCAGTGCTAACAATTCCTCTTGATTTCAAGAGAGGAAGACCCAGGGAGAGTCTAAGCCTGTGTGTGAGTTTTCACGCTGTCTCCAGCAAGGAAAAACAGTGAGACAAATTTCTCAGTCTCTCAGCTGCCTTCTACCTCTCACAGGACACAGACTTCTCCTCCTTTCAAATGCCAAAAGGCTGGTTTTTTTGGGTAAATAACCCAAGCCATAGTGGCAAGATTTGTCAGATTGTTCTTTGAAAGGACCATGGGAAATGGGGCAGTGGAATGGCAGTCACTTTGCAACCTTGCTGCCCTTTTTAAAATACAAATAATGGAGCATTATAAATATAACCATACCTAAATAATATATTAGATTGAGGAGACCTGCTTCCCAGGCTGTCCAAAATGTGGAAGACCTTATAACTCCAACCCTAAATTTTCTATCCTGGCAAAACTGACCCAACAGGGTCCTTCAGGGACAGGGCATCACTAGCTCCTGACCTAGAGGTGTTTTGTCAGACACAGAGGCTGGGAAAGAGTCCAGGATCTGCCATCTAAGGGGTAGCCAAGGATCCTATTTATAGACTGTTCTGGTGACAAATGGAACATGAACCTGCCTGGCCAGGGCTGAGGGCAGAGCCTGCCCAGGAGGGGCTGAGCAAAAGTCTGAGAGGCCCCAACTGAGCTGTGCCCCCTCCCACCCTCTGAGCAGAGCTGTGTTATCAGTTCTGCCTCAGCACAGCCAGGTATGAATAAAATATCACATGAATACATTCATCCCACCTGGAGAGCTTGTCTGACACACTGAGAAACCAGCCAGCTCTGTTTAATAAAGAGCTGCCTTAGGTGCTTCAAAAGGCCTAGTTACACCAATCAATTGTATCTTTCAAAAGCAGCTTAGATTGGACTTATATTATTTTTAAATTATTATTATTTATTTATTTTAACAAGACCCAACAAGGGGACAGATAGGGAGAATCCTCAGATGGTGTCAAATTTTAGATTAGTTCCTGTATTATGGGAAAATCAAATTAATTTCATGCTCTAGCAAGAGTGATTTTATATTTAGAAAAATGCAGCAAGGAGTGATTCGAAATGCAGCCTGGCTGAAGATGGACAATTGGGCAATAAATAGATTTCCAGGTTGTAATGAAGAGGAAGTAATTGGTAAGGGGAAGTGTTTATCCTTGCAGTGTTGCCTCCAGAAAGAGTTTGCCTGTTCCCACACACAGCACTGTCATGCTGGAGCAATCAGTGGAGTAGCAGAGACTGGGATAAGTCCACAGGACATGAGGACATATTTGGTGACCTCTGGAACATGAACTATTCCAAATTAACAGTGGGGTGGAGAAGAAAAGGCAAACCAATGAGGAAAAAAAGAGGAATATTTTTTCCATTTCACTTCTCAAGATGAATATAGCACAAAACCATTACTTTAGAGCTCACTCTGAATTTAATTTCAATGGCACATTTGGGGGAAGAACTCCTGCTTGTCACAAAGGTGTCAGACACTGTGTGTCAGTGGTTCCCCTTGCTCCAAGCATTGAGCAAGTTTCTATATTTTATTTTAATGGAATGGGTTTTCCCTGTTGGATGAATCACATCTAAACCAGGTTTATATTTGGCTCTTTAATTCAGCTCCTTTCTTCATGGCCTTTCAGGATGGAATGCTCTCATTTTATTTCACTTCTCATTTTCCTTTGGTGTCTTTCCTGGTTTCCACCTTTCTTAAGGAATTATTTTGATCACCTCAACTGTTCCAGCCCCTTTCTGTGTCATGCCTGGCATAGGTAGGGCCAGATCATCAGAGGAGATACAAATCTGCATCATTCCAGTGAAAATTGTGGAATCCAGCTGCTTTTTTGCCACCTCAGAATGTTACTGACAGATCTTGCAGAAGCCAAATAAGGTTTTGATACACCCTGGATTGTGCATGTCAGAGTGACTCAGAGCCTGTGGAGGTGGGAATAGTGCCTGGGCACAAATAACATTTTACTTTTTTGGTTTTGTGGGTTTTTTTATTATTATTTTTGTTGTTTTCTCTGCTTAAGGTAAAAGAATGAGCTCAGTTAATTTTCAATATATTTTCCCTTCACATTCTAACTCTCCTTCCTATAATAGTCTTTCCTCCAAGGTGTCAACAGGAGCATCCTTCTCTACAAAATACCAATCAAGAGGATTCCAGTTAATTGCTTCCTGCAAACCCTTATAAGCTAAACAAGCCAATCCACTGTTCTTTAATTCCCTTTTGCTTTCTGCTATTATGAGCTGGTCAGTGCTTAGGGATGCTGCTGATAAGCTAATAGCCGATTAGGACTCTAATCACGTGCCATCTGGAATGAAAAGACGAGTCTAGGGAGAGGCAGAACACAGATTTAGTGTTTGTGAAGGAGAGAGCTGCTGCAGTGCTTGCAGTGTGCCTGTGGAGTGGCCAAGGCAGATATGGCCAGGCAGGGCTGTCCCGGGGACAGGGATGGGAACAGGGGTGGGACAGCTCCTTTGCTGCCTTGGGCAGAGGCAAATCTCCTGTCCCCTCCCCTGGCTGGATGCACAGGAAAAGCAGAGCTGGGTTTGCTGCATGGAACTGTTGCCACTTCTCTTTGAAGTGCTCAGGGAATATAATCTTGTTTTTCCAGACTCTCATCTATAAACTAAGGGCTGGCAAACACTTCAGTCCTGCTTGGGAAGGTGTGAGATGAAGATTAATATGTCTGTCCTTCACCCCAAAGATGGGTTCTGCCTCACTTTTCCCAGACAGGGTCTGGGTCTTTGTGGTACAAAACACTTCTCACCTCAGTGAGTGCCTGTAACCTGCGAATATCTGAAAGTCTGACTCCACCAGCTCAGGAGAGGTTTCCTTTGGGTCAGCTTGAGTGGTCAGGACCTGAGTGCCATGACTTGGATGCAAGGAGCACAGCCCATCCTCCCTCTCTGTGTCTGAGATGGTAACAGGCCTCTGGGATGCAAAGCCCACATGCACAAAGGGAGGTCTGCACAGCCAGGCTCTGAGAGGAAGGGAGCTGCTCTGGGCCAGGACAGAGGCCAGGCTTTCACCTTGCCCTTGGACTGGTTTAAAAGGGGTGGTGATCTTCACCTTTTCATGGCCTGTGGCACTGTAAAAATGGCTGCGAATTAAAGAAGGTTTTACTCTTTTTGTTGTTTTCAGTGTGTGTTTAAAGAAGATGTTCGAGGCGGTGCCAGCACCCAGGTGGGGCACTGTAGGATGGAGAGGCACCAACTCCAGCTGGAGCCGGTGATAGTGGAGCCACACTGTTGATGGGAGCTGTCAGTGACCAGAGGATGCTGAGGGAGATCAGCATCACTCCTCCAAAGAGAGAGGGGAGGCACAAAGCCCTGGAGCCGTGCAGAGCTGCCTGCCTGCACCAGATAAGTGTTCTGCTGGATTGGGCTGTGAGAGCAGACAAGGCTGAGGGGATTAACACAAAGGCTTTGTGTTCAGGTAACTCAGTGCACAGTCAGGAGCAGAGCAGGGTCACCTCAGCCACGGACTGTCCCCAGGCCCTCAGTGCAGGCAGGTTTTCTCTTCCATAAGTTTGCAGTTTAATGGGTGAAAGAGGGTGTCTGGGCTATTTAATTTTCTCTTGGTGGGATTTTTTTTCACACTCAAATAAACATTTGATATTTGAACAGTTTACTCAAGCAACTTGCTGCCCATTTTTTGCACCCCCTCCTGCCCAGAAGGTCTCAGCATCTCACAGCCTGAAGGGTGGATGGAGGGAAGTGCCATTTTCATTTTACGGGGAACTGAGGGATGGAGAAGCAGAGTGATTGATCACGATTAGTCTGTGGTAAAGCAGAGTCCCCTATCCAAATCCTACCTCGTGTGTTTTCCTTGCTCTGTATGCCTTTAATAAGAATGGATTTGGTCCTAGAAATCAGGCTCCATTCATGCTCAATGCAGCGTGAAATCCTCCAGTCTTTACTACATCTCTGGAGACTTGGGTTGCTTGTATGTGAGATCTGGCTTTCAGCTCTGGCTCCTGATTTTAATTTCTATCGTCTACAGGTGCTTGGCTGGAGAGCCTGCCCTGCTGCTGGTCCTGAATGCTAATTCCAGGCAGGCTGTATGGAAAAGCTGTTGTAAATGTGATAAGGAAGCACTGGGAGCTAGTGCCAGAGTCTCAACTGATTGCAAACTGATACTCCTGCCCTGTTTAAGTGGAAAATTAGATGGAAAAAAATCATTAAAATATGGTAGGCATTTTCTTCAGGCTCTTTTGAGGGCTGCTGTTTCTTGATGCATTCCAATAAGATCTCTATTCCCTATGCCCTTGTAATACAGAGCAACTGCAACTGCCTGTCAGAAAGTACATGACTAACTGCTGTCTTTTCTCTGTTCTATTGTAATTAAGGCACCAGGAATGTTTGTGGGATTTGGGCCCCTGCTTTTAATGAGAGTTGGACTCGTGCCCCCATTTTAATCAAGTGTGGGACCGGTTATTATTAACGTAGGACTTTGGATGCACATGACTGCTTCCAGAGTTAATGAAGATGGATTCCTTTCCCAGAATAGATTACAGGCACAGGTCCTGCAACCTCTGATTGTGAGGTGTTCTTGGGTAGTAAATCATGAGCTGCTGCAAGATGATAGAACTCTGAAGATCAGCAAGAGCTGCCCCTCCTGAGGATGCTCTTGTGGTGGGAAATGATTTGGAGGCAAATGGGATTTTCTTGCTTTGGATAAAAATTGACCTGGGTCTAGAAAATGAAAAAATGGCAAGAAATGAGTCTTGGAATGCCCCATGCCTGGAAGTGTTTAAGTCCAGGTTGGATGGGGCTTGGAGCAACCTTGGATAGTGGAAGGTGTCCCTGCCTGCAAGGGAGTGGAATGACATGAGCTTTAAGATCCCTTCAAACCCGAGCCATTCTGTCATTCTGTGATTGTCAACTCTGAAAAGCAGTTTGTTCCAGGCATCAGGTTACTGAATTCTTGACACTTTGCTGTTCTCACTCTCCATCCATCACACTCACCAGCCCGTCTGTGTCTGCACCCTGAGACACAGGCTCAGGCCTCCCTTGTCACAATATTCCTTCTTCTTGTGTCCCTTCTGCCCTCCATGTGCCTTAAGGCAGATTTGCGCCTCCGTGTGTCTCCAACTGCAAAATAAAGACACTGCTGTTTCTTGCTTGGTTCGACAGTTTTCAGGCAAATCACATCCATTTTGTATCTGTGCATCTTTGTGCATGATGTGCATGATGGCACTTGGGTGTTCTTGGAGGCAGAATAATAGAAACACTGACTGAGTGAGAAAAATAGGGAAAAATAGGACATGTGAAGGGCAGGGGTAAAATCCACAAGGTCAGGGTTTTCCAGCCATGTCTGGCCTGATCAAGTGCTGGCTTTCGTCCTGCTTCAAGGTTGGATTAGAGGCTTCCAGGAGCACTCTCCAGCCAACATTGCTATGATCTGGAGATTACTCATAAAGTCAGCACTTCAGCACATGCTGAATTTCACCAGTTTTAAAGCAGAGAAGTTGGGTGAATAAACTTATGTCCCCTGAGATTCATGTCTGAATCTCATTGAAACATTCTTGGTGTTTAATCTCCTGTAAGGTAACTCAATTGTGCAGTGAGGGAAAGGGAGAGACAGAGGGGAGCCCCCCAATTTGTTTCCATAATCCACATCAGCATGGACTGGCCCAGGGTGCCAGGAAATGTGGCCAAGTTAGACTGATTTAATGAGGAATCTTAAGCAAATACATTTCACCATCTGAAGGGGTGAAAGCATGGACAAGGTTTTCTTCTCTCCTCTGCTGAGCTGAAACTTGTCATGCCATGACTTGATTTCGTTTGATTATGTGCTTACATGATTTGGCAGAGAAGCTGCACAGTGTAGCACTTGTCTGTGGTTCTGTTGAGTTTAGATAACTGAGTGCTGTCTCTATTTTGATAAGGACTCTATTTTGATAAGAGCAGCTCGCCACTGGGTCAACAGCAGAGAGTCAAAATTGTGTCAACCCTTCTGCTGTTCAGCTTCAGGCTTCCCCTGCAGGTTTCCTGTGGAGGCAGTGAAGTGTCCATCCCTGGAGACATTCAAAAATGGATTGCAAAATGGCCTGAGCAGTCTGGTCTGACTTCAAAGCTGGGTCTGACTTCAAAGCTGGGTCTAGCATTGATGTCCTCCCTGTTTGGGGAGGGAGATGGAGCAGGAGGCACTGAGAGGTTCCTCCAGTTTGCAGCCCTTCATGGTGTCAGGGGGAAAATGAGCTGAGTTTTCCTCAGGAAAGACACTCAGGTCAGCACTTACACAGGCAAGGCCCATATGAATTACAGTGTCAGGAAAAGTTACCAAAGCATGAAATTCCTCCTTCACCCTGAGTGTATTGGAATTGATTCATTCTCCTGAGAAATGTGCTCACGCTTGGCACTCAATCCTTTTACTTCTCTTTCAATCTGCACTGAACACCCACATTGAAAACTTGGGGCTGATCCCAGCATTTTTTTTACGTGAGGTTCTGTGCAGGTGTGTAGATCTGATGGCTGGAATGAATGATTGCAGTAAACACCCCTTAAAAAGAGAGTGATGAAATACCCTTTTAACTTTCCATCTTTCTAATCTGTCATCATATTAGAGCAAGCATGGTAGGTTCTGTGCAATCAAATCCTTCCACATTTAAGCGGAATTCTTCTTTCAAGCAATTAATGTGCAAAATTCCAGAGATATGCTGTCCCTTTTGAAAATTTCACAGCCCAGGATATTCCCACACTGAAGTCTGTGTGACTCCATATTTTTCTAAACTTTAACTAATCTTAACCTCAACTGCCAAAAGCTCTGAGAGTTTTCAGCATAAATATATTTTTACCTGGCAGCAGCACGTATCCTCCCTTACCTGTCAATAATTTGATTAGAATTAAAAAAATTTTAAAAATTCCAGGAAAACTTGATATGAAGAAGACGCAATACATCATCTTTCATTTCTGCTTTATATTCAGGGTGTTCTGCTTCCAGGCAAAGGGGATTTTAACTGTTTCATTATCCCACTGTCTTATTCTTCCTGTAGGATATAATGCTCCATAGAAGCTGATCCATGCTGAATGACCAGCTGTTCTAAAATGCCTTTGAGAAAACAAAATGGTTTGATTACAGCTTCTAAGTTTTGAAATCATGAAGAAAAAAAGAGGGAATTGGAATGCAGAATCTGCCAGAACTGGTCCTTTTCCCACTGGTTTATGAGGAGTGGGATTTGCCTTTTGGGATGACTCCTGGCAGTGCCAAGGGCAGCAGGATCCTGTTAGTGAGGTGTTTCAAGGACTGCACATCTTGGGGACACGAGCAAAGCTCTCAGGGACAGCCTGGTGCCTCAAATGCTGCTTTAAAACTACAGAGTCTCTCTTGCTGCCGAGGGGGTGGCACCAAAGTTAAGGAAATGCAAACCCATTTCAAATGCAAATACCAAGGCAACAGTTTGCTTTAAAAAATAGCAGCTCTGAATGTCAGGGAAAGAGATTTAGAGGCTTCGTCTGCTTCATATCAGGCAAGTTGTCCAAGTGTGGGCAGGCTGCTATTTCCAGAAATCTGGGCTGGAAAGAGAAAAGTTGTCTGGACAGGTTCTCTAATAATTTCCATGGGAGCAGTGACCTGGGAGAACTCTGAGAGACCTTTGTGGGAAGCCTGGGAGGATGGGGGGTCCCAACGTGGGATTGCAACAGCAGAATTGGGGAGAAGATGGTCCAAGCTTCTGGGGACAGTGAGGGGATGATTTGAGAACATGATACAACCTTGCTGAACAGCAGTAGCAGAACAGGAGATGTCTGGCAATGCCAAAGGCTGGAGTTTTAAAAACAGGAGGAGAAGCACCAGGGCTGGGCCAGGGTTGACATTGTTTTGGAAGAGGAATATTCAAGGGTCTTGTCTCAGCCTGTGACCTGATACTTCTCCCTCATGTGCTGTAAAATCAGTTTTGCTCACAATTTCTTTTTTTTTTTTTTTTTTTCTGCAAGATGATTTCAGGTAAAAAAGAAAATTTCACAGAGCTTTCCAAGGAAACAGAAGCTGATGTTACTTCAACAGCTTCAGCCACCCCTTGCCAAGTTCTGCTCTGGCACAAACAGGTCTCTTCCATCTGCTGTGTATTTCCAGCTCTCTAAATTGGTGTTCTGTGCATGTGATCCATTCTCTGTAACAGAAAACTCCATGGGCCATTTCTAGCAGCTCACTCTGTCTCTCTCTGTCCCTGGCTCTGCAGACCGTGATGGGTTTTCTGCCAGCACAGCCCATCAGGGCAGGCAGCTGTACAGCTCCTGGGCTGGGACCCCCCAAAAACGTCCCTGACTCACTTTAAAATATACAACCTGTGAAGAAACTGTGATTTGCAAGATGCTTGTTTCCTCCAGGGCATTGTGCTCTGATCTAGAGGATGGGAATTAATCCTTTTGAAAATACTACCCAATTTCACTTTCTTCAATTTTGTGCCCTGGCCACCATTACAGTTAAGAATAGCTGTAACTGCTGTTATTACAGACTGTTTTACCCACACACATTTCTTCACAGAGAAGCAAACTTTCACAGAACTCTTCTTTAAAAAGAAATTTTCTGTTGAAGGAAGACTGGAGGCACTGGATAACATTTTCTTTAAATTGTCCAATTAAAACCAAAGTGTCCAAGAGCTAATAATCAAAGCAGATGTTAGCTCAAAATCTAAACTAATTACTTTAAAAATCTGCTATTGATGGACTTATGCTAATGAACTATTTTATTATCATGAGAAATTGGAGCTTGTGCTGTGGTTTTAACAGTCTAATTACAGAGATAGCACTTGTTTTGTGCGCCCATGTTAAGCACAGACTTTTAATTCACTCAGCAAATAGTGGCATGACAGGATTTGGCCAGGACTCTGCATCTGCAGCACTACAGAAGGCAAAACCCAGGAGCTCTCAACATCTGAAGAAGCATTCAGAGCATGCCTGTGTCTTCTCTCCATGGAGGATTAATGAGTGTCTCCAGCAGAGCACATGGTTCAGTGGTTGTCCCTGTGTAGACCCAAGGAAAGCTGCCTTGACTATGCATAGAGCTGGTGGCTGGAGGTTTTAGGACTAACAAGTATTTAAGATATTTATTTTCAATGCCTGCCTTTACTGCAGAGTGGGAGAGAATACTGGAGATGAACACTGAGATGTTGAAGAGTAGACTGTGGTGCTGGCTTTTGATTTTCAAACATAGAACTCATTAAATGCCTGTAAAAATCCTTGAGAAAAGAGCAGATCCTCCTTACAACCCACAGGCAAGGAGAAATCGCTGCCCAGGAGGGAGAGGTCAGGGTCAGTTTGGAGCTTTCTTCACAAGCCCTCTGGCTCTCTGCCCACATGTCCATGAAAAACAAAACTTGGTTTTTCCTTTTATTTTGCCAATATTACTGCAGATACTTTAGCCAAAGGCAAGAGAACAGAACATCTCTTTTCCTCTGTAGAAGTTGTTCTTTTTTATTTTTATTTTTCTTAGCATAAATCGTACCTCGCACAAAAATGAAAAATATAGTGCAAGGACCCACAAGAGCAGGGATTTCCAGAAATCAGGCACCAATCCCATCTGCCATCACATCTATGAGATGCCTGGAATTTTCTCTGACCTCATATTAAACAGAAAAGTTTTAAGACTTTTTTCAAAACGACGTGAGCAAAGCTCTGTGTGTTGCCTTCACTGTAGGAATCCAAAACTCTGTTTATGCTCAGTCACAGCCACTAAAGTTTCAGTCCCGGCACTTGTCCTGTGATTCCCTCCCTGCCCCACAGCCCAAGAAGGATGTATTTGGTTTATTGGGGGATGTGGGCAGTGCTTGGGAGCACCCTTGTTGCTGTCCCACAAGTCACATGTGACACGAGCCCAGATGTGGCTCCAGGGAAGGATGCTGGGAATCCCACAGGGTGTGGATTAGAGGAGCACATCTGGGTGGGGATGAGGAGGCCCTCACCAGCTCTCTCCTAGATGCAAACAGCTCCAGTGGAGCTGCACCCATTGACCAGCAGCCAATGGAGAACGGTGTTCACAAAACCACTTACCTGGACTCTGCTTCAAAAGGGCTGAATTGGACAAAATCCCCACTGGAATAAGTCTTTGTTCAGAATACAGAGGCAAATTCTGCTGCCTGTGTTGCTCTCCTGCCTACATCAGCTGCCCAGCCTGAGAAAATTGCCAAGCTATAATCAAGATATTTTTCAAGTGACTCTGACTGCAGAATAAATGTGGAGGTCATGGGGCTGTTTTCTCCCTCCTTCTTCTAAAATCCATTTTCATACAGATCAATATCTTTGAAGACTGAAGGAGAAAACAGGCTTTGGGAATTAAACCTTTTCTGCTTGGAAGCAGGACAAGAACAAGAGGCTCTGCAGCAGTGCTGTATTAAGGAGTAGAATTTATCATTGCAGGCCAAGGTTGGCTTCTCTTTCATTCTTCAGCTGGATCCTTCCTTTCAGTGACTCTCATTTCTTTCTTGTACAGCAAGAGGGTGAATGCTGAATAAAGATCAGCACCTGGCACATCCATTCACTGACAGTTTAAAGGAATTGTCTCTGTGCACAGCACTGAGCTTTCATCCCATCCATTGGTACTGGTGGTTCCTGGGTACTGGAAATCTCAGAAATTAAAGAAATTGAAAAGTTCCTTGCTCGCTTTTTTGTTTTTTTCCAGGTCCTCATTCACCTGGGATGGTTGATGTGCAGCTTTGAGATTCAATCACTTTGATCAAAATTCCCATTTTGCAGGCAATGTGGTGAAAAGCCTATTTAAGATTTACTCCTACACAACCCCATAAAGAGGCAGATAATATTCTCAAATGCTGCTGAACTTTGTGTTGGTGAAACTGGTTTTTTCGTGCCTCCTCTGAGCTAAGCCTCAGCCACTGGACAGCAGCAGGAGCCTTCACCCTGTCCCTTTGTGTTCCAAAACCTCCATGTGAGTGCACGGGTTGCTCTGTCAAACAGTTTGGGATGCTGTGGGGAAATGGGATTCCTGAAGAGCTCACATTTCTGCAGAACCAGGGGTGTTTATCCCACATTTGCTAAACTCCAGCCCATGAAAGCAGCTTTTTTGCATCTTGTGTAACACCACCTCACCCACTTTATAGCTGCAGAAATTTGATTTGCAAACAACGTGCCTTTATTCCTCTCTCAGCCACCCCATTTCTCTATCGAACACTCTCCCCATCAATATCCATCAGAGAGCATCTCCTTCAAAGGCCAACTTCAGCCTCCCAACCCTCTCTTCATTAGAAAAGGATGAAGTAAATCAGCTCTTCAGCAGGTCCCAAAGGCTTCCAGGCTGCGGTGGAAGATGAATTGCACCATTGCCTTTTATGAGTAATGCAGAGTAATCATAGCAGGGCTTTACAAAGGGCCATACATCTTCCAAGAACCGTGTGTCCATTAGCTAAATAGCTCTGCTCCACACAGGACAGCCTGCAATTGTGCAAGATAGGGAGGAACAGTGCAGTTATCCCTCCAGCTGAAACACACCTGAACCTCTGTGGGAGCTCCTTCCCTTCTCACAGGACAAACCTTTGGGTATGGAGGAGATGAGCACAGTTTCTGTAATCTGCAGCACACAATGCAGGTGAGAGAACTCAGGGTCAGCTTACCAGCACTGCATTAACAAATATCCCAAATTAAACACGCGGGGAGCCCTCGACGCAGGAAATAAAGCTCCTGCACCCTCTGCTGGGGAGAGGCTCGTGGCTGCTCAGCCTGGCACACCAACGACATCCTGCTTGGATGTTGCTTTTTCACAGGACTTTAATCTAAAATTCCTCATTTTACCATGGAAATACTCGCAGGGATGTGGCTGAGATGGGGAAAACAAGACAGGATCTCCGCCCACCCCAGCCCTTCCTGCCACGCTGAACAAAAAGCCTGCAGACCTCAGATGAGAAGGAAGCCTTGAATAATATATTCAATGCTATCAATAAATCATGTAATAAAACCTAAATAATGTTTCTTCTCCTCCCATCCTTACCTTGAAGGGCAAGAGGCCAGGAAACATTAATATTCCTGCCTGTGGTTCTTCCCACACAGCAGCTTTTCCCACTTCACAGATACCCCATTCCTTGCAAGAAAACATGCTTTGCCCCATTTAGGAACCCAGTTTCACCGAGTGCCTTTATTTTTTGCCAACAGTGCTGTTTCCACTCTGCAAAAAGCAAGGGTGAGACATCCTAAGGGAGGCTTGTTAAATCAGGGAAGATCCCAAGCTTTTCTACTTTCTTCCCTTATTTAGGAGAAATGAAATCCAAATGTTTTGAGCTACTGAGGCGGGTTGGGGCACAGCCTGTGTGTAAGCTCAATTCTGGGAGCAATCTCCTGCTCCTCCCCAGAAAAGCAGCACCAAGGTAGCTGGTTGGGATGCTTCCCTGGAAGTCCTCACGGTGTTTGTCGAGTTGGCGCTTGGCTGTAATCACCAGCAGGAATGTGGTTTCCCGGATTCTGCGGGACCCAGGAATTCAGCGGGGAAAGGGAGGGATGAGGATGCTGCACCGCGGTGATGCTGAGCAGCCGCGGGCGGGTTTCCAGCTCAGCAGCAAGTTCGTTCTGCCCTCTAGGGCCCAGCTCCGTGGAGGGCTGCTCACCTCCCTCCCCTCAGAGAGCAGCTCCAGCTTTTCTGCAGGGTGGGCTGGACAGGAAATTTCAGCTTTGAGCCACTCCAATGTCTGCCCCAATGATGCTCCAGTGAATCCAGGTGGTATTACCCCGTGCACCAGTTCTCCTAGTTCATCTGTTGTGCCTTACTGCTGTTTGGTTTAACCACTCAATTAATTGGTTTATATTCACTGGCTTCTTCATACTCCGATTTCAATAAAAGCTTCAGCTGAGTCAGGAACAGGCCAGCTACAAAATAATATTTTAGCACTTACCCTTTAAGAAGAAATCAGGACCTTAAAAGACATAGCAACTATGGTTTTTATTTAGCTTGGAGAACCAGTCCCAAGCCCATGCAGTGCTTTTGTGCTCAAAAAGGAACTGAGCAGAAAGCTACAAAAATTAAAGATATGCCAGTATAACAAAACCCTCACACCATTGCTGACCCACGACAGAGGGAAAAAATGAAACAACAAAGATTTCCACTCATTTTTGGTACTAGAAAGTTGGAGTGTGTCAGCGCATCTTAAAACATTTGTTCAATAAATCATTGGGAAATGTGTAATTTATGGGTCTGGTGATGGGGGAATGTCTGGGACTGGCTCAACTGAAGCTAAGTAATCTCTGAAAACCAAAGTGGAAAGAGGAGTTCAGGGACATTTGTTGGTTTTATTTAACAACCGTGGTGTAAAGAGTAATCTTATCAGCTTTTTAGGTGTGTTCAAAACCTCCTCTCTCCATCTCGGACTTGTCTCATGCTAACAGTCCTTCAAGGGCAAGGAGATAAAAAAATTGCTCATGAGTTTTGTATGAAAAGTCTCATGTTCCATTATTCACTGAATCCCTTATTCATGCCAAATTACATAATCCTTTAAAGTGCGTCCCATGCCCTCTTCCTTCTACTTCAATTTCTGTCTGCCTTTCCCTTTAACTATGTATTATTAATTCCTTATATAAAGAGAGTGACCACCTTGCTGAAAATGGTTTCTCTTTCCAGAAAGACATTTTATGCCCAAAACCACCATTAAGTTGCTATTGATGGAAACAGGATTTCATCAGGAAACAGGAAACAGCTGCCAAGAAAGTAATAAGGGTAAATTATACCCCAGAGCAGAGCTGGAGTAGCATTTAATGGATCAGAGAGATTTCATTCACTGCTCTGCCACTGAGTTATTGCACAGCTTCTTAAAGGAAAAAGGTTCCTGCCCACCCTGAGCTCGAAATCAAAATGCTGGGATCAGATGTTATCAGGATCAAAAGCTGGGGTTGGCTTTTTTTTTTCACCTTGGATGGAGAAGCATCAGTTTTGGGTGCCTTAAACACAGTGCCCAAAAGTAGGACTGAGGTTTTACAAACTGCATGTTAATCTTGCAACACCTGCTTACCCCTCCAGTGAATAAGGAAGAAATATTCCTTTAATTTTCAAGGACAGTAAATGGTTTAATTATTCAGCAAACAAGGCAAAAACTACCCAGACTGGGATTCTGCTTAGGAACAGAGCACAGCAGAGTTTTTGGCAATGAGTTCCTCCTGCAGAACTTCAGACTGCATATGCACTCTCAAATAACTGTGCTGATTTGGGAAAACCACTTCTACTTGAATTCTGAAATTCAGTTAGAGTCAGGGGGCTGTGAACTTGCATGGGATCATCGTTGAGTTACTGAAGGTTGTTGTCACAGCTCCCTGGGACCCAGCTCCCAGCATCCTGATGGACTAGGAGCTAAACAGCACTGAGGGCAAAGAGTTTGAATAAAAATCAGTTTCCCCCAAGGAGCTTAATCTGTGAGAAGACAGGTAGATATGTTCCTATGATAGCAAATGCACTCCTAAGGGATAGAAAGCATTTGTGTTCATATATTTTTTTTTCTAAGACTCCAATAATTACTTCTGCTACAGGGAAAGGGCCTTCCTGATTTTTCCAGACTATTGGGAGGCCAATACCCAAGGGAAAAGCAATGCCTCCTCCTGCTGGTCTCCTCTCTTGGCTTGGCAAATGTGTGAGAAAAGGCTGCAGATCTACTTGGCAGCTCTGCTCTGGCGCAGCAGGTGCCACGTCTGGCTCCACCAGCATCCCTGTGGGATGCAGCAGGACAGTGTTTGTCTGCTCATAATCCTGTGCAGACAACTGGGGAATGTGCCTGAGCAAACTGAGAATTTTCCTGTTTATCTCACTGGTGTGAAACCTAATGAGATAAAATATAATGGTGTTATTGAAGCCCACTCAGTGTGCTGTATCCATGGGGAAATGCTCACACCTGGACTTCTCTAATAGCTCTGGGGAGGATGGAGCTGCTGAAGGCTTTGAGCCAAGGCCTCTGGCACAAGCAGGAGCTGCTGTGCCTGGGCACGCTGTTCATTCTGCCAAGCCTCTCTCACTGCCTTGCTCAAATGACTGGCAGGCTTTCTAAAACCCAGGCCCTGGATGATCCAGATTCTCATGCTACATCATTCTTGAAAAAATATCAGCATGGCAGAAGGGATTTTACTTTTTCCTTTTCTCTTACAAAACGGAACTGCTGTTTCTTCAACCATGATCTCTAAAAGAAATACTGTCAGTCAATCCACTTTGCTCCTGGACAGTGCTCCAAAATCCAGATTTTTTGATTTAGGGCTTGTAAGCAAAGTAACTCATGGCTAACTCCCTTCCCAGTGCCATTTCTTGGCTCTGAGCCCACCTCGAGGTCACCAAGCTCCATTTCTAGCAGGGTGATAAGGAGCTGGCGCAGGGGGTGAAAAGCTTCAGGAACCATCTTTTATCTGTCAGGATGTGGTTGATGTTGCACCTTAAGAGAGTCAATATTGTTATTAAAGGACTCTGAAGGGGCAGTGTCCTTGTAACAAAGGGCATTTGAGATTTATGAGCTTGATTTATGCATTAGAAAGAAAAAATATATTTTAACATTGGAAATAAGAATGTGTGGAGGTGTAATGTCAGGAAGTCAGGCTCCCCATTTCTGTCCTCTTCATCAGCCATTAATATGTCCCCAAAGTACCAAGAAATCCCCAGAAAAAAAGAAACAAAGAGAACAGAAGAAGTGCAAAGAAAAATAAATGTGTATTTCATCTCATGAAGGTTAAATCTCTGGTATTTTTACTGAATGCAAATTTTCCATTCTGATGCTTCGAGGCTTAAATTAATGATTGTGATTATTTAATTTTTCCTCCATTTCCCTTCCAGTTGCAACCGTCGCTGTTGGTTTTCACAGCACACATAAAGAGTTTTGCAGCTGCCACAGTCATTCCTGTGAAGGTACAAGCTGACCCACGCTCCATGCTTCAGTGTAAAAGTCTGGGCTACGTCGCTTTTCCATGGTGCTCATGTAAAACCATGTGTGACTGTCAGCTTCTAGCCAGTCCCTTAGGAAAACTACAGGTCATTCCCTTGGCACCCGTCCCTATAAAATGTACATTGCACAAAGTCATGATTGAAATGTACAGAGGAAATTACACATTCACCAACAGAAAAAAAGAGGAAAAAAAAAAAAGAAGAAAGAAAAGAAAATACGATCGCTATTTTACAAGAGAAAAGTGTGTCTCATTCCATACATACAAAATGTTTTCAAATTGTACATAAGTACCAAAGGCATTATGAGAGATTCTTTGGAGATGAAACGAAAGTGCAAGAAAGCCAAGGCAACAGAGCAAATGAAAGGAAGCAAAGCAGCAGCTGTCTTTGCTTTCTAAAGGACAACCAAACTTCCCGGCTCAAGCGAGCCGCGGAGATCCCCGTGTGGGAGACGCGGGCCCCGCGCTCGTCCCGCTGGGAATTCACCGCTCAGCTCTCACTGTCAGGACAAAAACATGAACCGTTTTTAGCCCAGGTAAGGCCAAATGAGCCAGATGCTATTGGAAACCACGGGAGTGTCAAGGTATCTCAGGGAAGCGGCAGCACGCTCCGGCAGTGGATGTTCTCTTTGCTCAGTAACCTGTTTAGGGCTGAAGCAGCTCTTACAGCTGAGAACTTTGGACCCAGAGATGAATTTCAGGCCAATGCAAAAATTTGATTACTGTATTTATTCAAGGCATCCAGCAGTATTAAGCCAGAAAAGTTAGTTCTTCATGCCTTTGTTTATTCAGATTAAACATTGAAGGGTAAGCTCTACCCAATATAAATCTCGTGAAATATTGGCGCTTTAATGGGACTGAGGATGATTCATTTGGTGAAGCTGGTGAAATCTCTGTATAGGGGCTATTGGAATCTGTGGGCTGACCTGCTTGAAAAATCAGATTTATTGGTTATAATATGGTCCTTTCTTCCATAACTCTAAGATCAGAGATGGGCTATTAATGTTTCTTTTTGTAAATATCTCTTACCTTGAGTTTTTTCAAATATAGGCAAAGGTAAGACCCACAGGGCACTGGCATCCTCTGCCTTAGCAGGTGGTTTGTGAGAGACCCTGGCACTGCCCTCAGTCAGCGCTGCTGCCATGGGACACCCTGGCACAGCACATAAAGACTTTGCCCTTGGATCTCCAAAGACACAGGAAAACTGTTTGGCCATACATCTTAGGAATGGGCTTTTTGGACTTGAAGCTGGCACTGGCCACTCTATTGTATTTGTTTGTTTGGAAAGAAGCCAAAGAAATTATCACTCAAAGAACTGCATCTCTCTGCTGCATGGCCTGTGCTCTCTTCAGAAGGGGGATTTCTCCTTGGGATGCCAGTCACATACCAATCCCCCCTGCAAATCTTCCTTCTTGACCGAAACAAATTATTGAAAAAGTAATTTGGTTTAATTTTACCCACTGTCTTGCCTCCAAAACAGAATTTTTCTTCCCCCTGTGCATCTCAGATGCAGCTTTATCTGTTTTGATAAAGAACACGAGTGCACATGTGTTCATACCCACATGCACATACAGCCACATGTGGCTGCATGTACTCAAACCACATGCACACGCTTCTGCAGCCAAAGTTGTGTTGTCCTTTTATCTTGCAGGTTATGACAAAGATAAACTGTGAGCTTCATTCAATCTGTACAGAATTTACAGTTCAGATGAATAGCAATGAAGAATATATAGGAATACAGTAGCTGTTAAGTATTTATGGGCTGTGTGTGTTCATTTTGTTCAGATATTTTTTAAATAACATCACAGAGGCAATCTCATATTTTAGCTTTCTGATAAAATCTGTTTAAAGAAGCATTCAAATGCAGTGAATTTCTTAACAGAACAGGATGTTCATTTTTTCCCTTTTCCCAGGTATGTTGAGTCACATCACAAACCAGGCAGGTGACACTTTGGTGTCTGTTCAATGCACATGTGTTGATTACATGTATAGATACCTATCAGCACGTGGCATGTAATGTGCAATCCATGTGCAGTACATGTGGATAATGTGCCAAAGTGACACCAAGCAAGATAAATTTCATAAATACAGTGTCTATATTGGAGAAACAGGAATATAGTTTTAGTGTGTGGAGCGTTGTTGCTCTATAAGAACAGTGGCACCCACCTATATGAATTACTGATAAAAGAATAAAACACTTATAAGAATAATTTATTGAATCTCCTAAAGCATTTGATACACCAGGCAGCAATTGCATCTATGTTTAAAATCTGCTCTTGATTTAAAATAACAAAATCTCTGTCATTTATCAGCTATATCTTGTTTTGCCTCAGTGTTCCTGAAAGTCTCAGGTACTCTACGCTGTGCGTGAATTTTCTGAGAAAAAGTGAAGAAACTTCAAATTTTAGGGTTTTGGGGGGAGGGAAGAGTAACCAATAAAGAAAGGTCTCCATCCTGCCTGCTGACAGGAGCATGGGGTAACTCCAGCTCCAGGGAAGATGCTGAACCAATGTGAATAACCAGGCAGGACAGAAAAGACCTGTCCTCAGGTTCCCAGCAAGGCTGAACACGGTGTCTGTGGAGATGCTGAAGAACCGAGACCTCCACATCCACATCTGTGATCAGTCCTTTTCATGAGCATCACTGCATACAGAAAACACTGGGTCATGGCCCCTGTGCTGGCCAAGTTTAAGGGATTACTGTGAAATGCTGCTGCTGCTGCTTTAATGGGACGTGCCCATGGCATGTTAAAATAAGGAGGTATTTTCCCATTGTGGCTTGCAAGGCTTGTGCTGATCTTTTCTTGTGTGGAGTGGGAAGGAGAGAGCATCTTCCCAGGTCCACAGTCATTAGTGTCAAATGGAGCTGAAATTCCAGCAGAGACTTTGCTGGCAGCGTGACATTCAGCCTTGCTTTGGGGTCAGAACCATCCAAACTGGAGGTTCTGGCATGGCTTCTACCTGAAATCATTAACCCTGCCCTAAAATTGAAGGTGTAGCTGCAGGTGAAATCCAGCCTCAGCTTGGCACTGAGATTTGGAAAGCCTTGTGGTGAGCTCAGTTTTCTCAGAACCAGACAAACAGATACTGCTTGAACAGTTCACCTGCAGCTGCATTTACAGGAATTAGCAGAGGGCAAAATGCCTTCAGGTTCCCTGGTAGCTCTGAAAACAGCCCAGCTTCAACTAGCTGTGTTCCAGTTCTCCACATTACTGGGCTGGAGCCTGGCAGGCACAGCCATATCTGTGGCCTGCCAAAGAAGACAAGAGTCTTGAAAACAGCTCTTGCTTCAGGGAGCAAAAACATCTACACTGGTAGAGTCTGTGAGCTCTTATCAGAGATGTTCACCTGGACAAGAAAACCTGAGCCAGACCCCTATCCCTGTTTCATTTTAATCAGCCAAAGCCATGGGGACAAACCCTCACAGGGCACAGAGAGACAACACAGACCCCATCCCCATATGGAAAAGCTCCAGCAGAATAAACCAGGGATGTGCTGAGGCCATGGTGGCTCAATGAGGAAGCAAATAAACTGCCAATAAAACGCAAAACTGTCATGCCAACAAAACACAAAGGCTCTCTGGTGCATCTGGTGCTGCCAGGCCAAGTCAGAGCAGAGTTCTGGCATTACAGCTTCCCTGGTAAAGAGTCTGGGCAAAGAAGGGGAGGATATGGGGTGGGGCCAGGGTCAAACCAGGTCATGGCAGCAGTGCCAAGAGATACAAGGGACTGAAAACACCAGCAAGATGGGCAAACCCTGAAGGCCTCATGACAGCCTGGTATTGCAGTGGGGAGAACACTGGCAAAATATTTATGGAGATGAAAATGTAGCTCAGTGCCACCTCCGTAAGGAGAGTGAGAGATGCTTCCATGAGGAATGGTTATGGCACAGCTGCAGGGTGCCCGAGACCACCAAGGCTGTAGAGAAGGGTGGGTGGAATTTCCAAAGAGTGATTTCCAAGGTTTGGAAGTCACCTTCTCCCCTGCGCCTCGGGCTGTGCTGCAGGCACAAAAACACATGGCACCCCAGGTGAGAGAATCCTATGGGAATTAAACCAGACATATGGCAGGTCCCACATATGTGGGCTCCAATGGCATCTTTGAAATGAAGACCAGGCCTCCATCCTTGGCACTGCCTGCTCCTCCAAACCCACAGCAAGGGCTATCTGGGATGCTCTTTTTCAGAGGCATCCAGATGGAGAGGAGGTTGTGATGCACAGCCAACACAATTTGTATTTTTTCCTCTCCATTTACACGTTTGAAGGAACCACAGATACAAACATGTTTTTTTACCCCATAGGCACAAGCAGTAGAAATGGAGTCTGTGCATGCTGTATCAGAGGGATGGGGTGATGACCAGTTGCAGCATGAAAGACACTTGGTATATCAGTGTTACCTACAGAAGCACCGCAGCACCCTGCGAGGCGGCTCACTGGGAGGACAGCCTCTCCCCAGAGTGATGCTTTTGGCAATGTTACCTTGTCAGGTACTACAGCAATCTGGGAGTGCAGATACAGCTGGAGCATATTGCTGTCTACTCATCTCAGGCTGCATGCAGTAGCAGGCAAAATTGAGAGTACAGTCAGTGAGATAGTCCAGAAAGCACATTCATAAGTTAAAAAGGACCCCGCTGCTACCTAAATTCCAAGCATGGTTAATAGTGTATCAAAAGGTGTGTGATCCCTCTCCCTCTAGACACTAAGGTAAGGCAAGCAGTATTGTGTCACTGGGGCATCAAACACTAAGATATACTAAAGAAGATTCCTATGCAGTATTAGTATCCTTATTATTAAAAACCCACCCTGTTGTTATTGTTAAAAAAACCAGTGAACCCACACCCCTGCTCTGAGCAGGTTTTGCTCCGTGAGGCAGAAAAGTCGGGGTGTTTGTGTGCTAAAAGCAAGGGTTTGCTTTTACACCTCTGAGCAGCAGTGACCCCGCGGGGCTCGGAGGGGCTGCTGCCCTCAGCCCTCCCCACAGCCTTCTCCTCAATGCTACCTGCAGCTGAAGGAGCTTTTGTATCTGATTTCCTTGTTTCTGGCTCAGGAAAAGTAAGCTGATGAGAACAGAAGAGGCTGACCCGTGATGGAGAGGATGCAGAAGAGCAGCTGTGGGTTGGGAAGAAAGGATTGGAGGCTCAGGGCTTGCTCAGCCTGAGCACTCACATGATGGAGAAACAGAAATCCTCATCCTGCTCCTGGGATTTATAACATTCCCAATAAAATACTCACTGCTAAGGGTCTTTGTATGGGACAACTTTGGGTAAATTCCTTAGGAATTTCAGTTTCTCTTTTATTACTTACATATTAGTCTTAGTAACAATGTTGCTGTGACCATGG
The DNA here is from genome assembly GCA_013400175.1 of Phainopepla nitens. Taxonomy (NCBI): domain Eukaryota; kingdom Metazoa; phylum Chordata; class Aves; order Passeriformes; family Bombycillidae; genus Phainopepla; species Phainopepla nitens. The sequence continues at coordinate 662,747 of VXBQ01015620.1, forward strand.
TGGTCTGAGGATATCAGGAAAATGAGGTTTCCAGTAGCTCCCTCTTGGGAAAAGCATGAGTGAAGGTGTTTTTCTTTTCTCTTGGGCATTTATCTGGAAGGCGAGCATTTGTATCTGAGGTGATGCTCTGGCTTCTCAGGTAGATTATACAAACCTTTTCTAAAAATTCACATAATTTAAAATTTTAAAAATCAATTAAAAATGTAAAAATACACCTATTTATCCATAAATAGCAATGACCCTGCAAAATTTATTTGGACCTATTAAGAAGCATTTGAAAGAAAATGCATTTTTAGAAAATCCGATCTATCACATAGTCTGTCTAAAGAAATAGAATGGCTTTCTGAGCTGGATGAGAGATTTGGTTTTGGTAAGCTCCTTGACATTTTTTGCTTTAAAAATTGTTATTAAGAAAATGAGTCAACAAGGAAATTCACACACAAAATCTGCACTTGAGTAACATTAAAGTCCCTTCCCAAATATTGGGAAATTTGACTTATGGCTGTTCCTCTGTCTCAGGGTCACATTATGAAAGGCCACCTTGCAACATCTCCAGCCACATCTCCTGTTCAGAGAACTCCTCAGATCATCTGAACTCACACTTGGACCTGAAAGACCCAAAAACTTACTGTGGCTGCATGTCCCAGCCCCAGGCATTGCTCCATCCCATGGTGGGCCAATTGCAGGATTTCTTTCCAGACCTAGACCCAGATTATGGGGAAAAAAAGCCCAGAAGTTTTTTGGAGATCAGAGTTCAGGCTCTGGCCCAAGGTGATGGCTTCACATTCAGCAACAGACACATCTGGAACCAGGCTCTGGGCACGGAACCCAGTGTGGGCATGGGCAGCCCTGGGGCAGTTCAAGATGGTCAGCTGGAAATTTGGCTTCTTCCTCTTCAGCTCTCTTTGGACTCCTCTGTCCACACTTGGCATTGCCTAGAACTTGTTTCTGTCCTCCAAAAAATATAGAATGGGATTTGGGAGAAAGAGGGGAGCAAAGAGTAGCCAAAGAGAGGCTCAGCAGAGGGACAAAGTTTGCCTGTCCACCCTTTTAAAGGTCTTTGTCATCAGCACTGCCTTATCAGCAAACCAAAACTGATTTATTTTCTTGCAGTCTGGTGGTTAAGACTTCTTGTGGGAGATTGCCACCAGGAATGTGTTGTACAGACATGGGGGAGCTGAGTGATTAGAAGGAAAGACTTTTCAGAGAGTATTGGACTGTGATTTAGGAGAAGAATGGAAACTATAAGCATTATTTGTAGCTAATTCTAGTGCAAGTTAACCCCAAAATTCATGGGGTTTTGCCTGGATGAATGAGAAGTGATTTATGGCATGGTTGTGCATGGAGGTGTGTCAGAATTTCTTTGATATGATGCCACAGAAAAATATATCTCATACCTTCAAAAAGAAATTCTGTGTGAATTCTATGTGAATTCTATGTGAAATGTATATAAAACCAGTTTCCTGCAACCACTGATTATGGGACAAATTCAACAACTTTTCAAGATACATGTCGAAAGATCTTTATAGATACCAGTGCAGGAAGCTGAAGAGGAAAAACTCAATTTTCCCTATGCAACCCCTCAAGATGAGCTTTAATGTCCCTTTCCACCCTAACCATTTGGTGGTTCTGTGAATTGACAATTCTGTGATTCTGTTATTAAAGACCAGTCATGTACCTGTGCTGCAACAGGACTGCATGACATCATCCTTATCCTCATCCTCATCTGGCATTCCTGCCTCTGTATCATACCCTCTGTGCCAAATTTCCAGAAGGCCTTGAAAAGTAATTGCGAACAAATAAGAGAATAAATCTTTGTTATCTCTGACTTGGACAAAATTTGCAGCGAGCAGTTGGCTGGAATAATGCTTATTTTTGCCTCACCAAATGCAATTTCCATTCTTGTGGTCAGTAGAAAGTCCAGGCCACCACATTTCATTTAGGACCTGGTGACACTTCTTGTTCTAGCAGAAAAGATCTCATTTTGGAACACACCAGAGGCAAATCTGCACAATTTACAGCCATTTGGCATTTAAAGTTGTCTCTGTGTGGAAGTCAAGGGCATCGCTGCGTTAACTCTGCACAAAGAAATCTGGAGCCAGAAGGTGTTTTGGAGCACAAACAGAGAGGGAAAAACTGCAGAAGTTAACAAAAACATGGCTCAAGAGGGGAAAGAAAGGGACTAGCATGTCTGGAAGCCCAGTTTCTCCCTAAGAACAAGGTTTTCCCCTCCTGAATGGTAATAAATGGCAGGAAAAGTTGTGAAGATACTTCCCCCTTCCTCATTCCATAATAAGACCTGTGTGCTGGCCCTGGGCACCAGCAAAAGAATGGTTTTATTTCCTGTCTGAAAGTTGTCAGACTGCACTCACATCTTCCCTAAGGCCAAAATTATCCTGGGTGTCTCCTGGTTGCTGTCTGGTCAAGCAAACAGGAGAAGAGAAAAAGGCTGTGAGTCTCCCTTCACCCCAAGCAAATCAATGTTCAACCTCTCAAAGGCCACACAGAAATGAAGTTGTCACCTAAATATCCTTAACAGGCTCTTGATATGACACAGGGAAAATGTGGAAAGACAGGGTTTGAAATCACAGCAGAAAACACAGGTGGGATTTGGGCTGTGGATGCACAGCAAGGTTCAGAGGCACAATGCCAGCCATGGTGTCCCAGCCCTGCAAACAGATCCCAAACCAAACTTCTCCTGATCCACCCCATTGCAAATAAAAACCCCTACCCACTTATCCACATAAAGGATCACTTTGTGGCTTTGTTTTGGTCCCAAAAGAAAACTTGAGCATCACTTCTCCCCTTGCCTTCCCCCAGCTGAAAGAGCTGCTGAGGTTCTTGGTAATGACACAACGATCTTTCCAAGAGAAAGTGCTTCCACAACAACGAAACAGGGCAGACTGGGGTTGGCACAACTGGTGGGCAAGCATGGGCAAGAGGCTTCTGAAAGACCATGAAGAAATAAAGCAGCACCTCTAAACTCAGCTTGAGGGATCCAAACAAACCAAAGGATGTCCCAAGAACATGGGGGTGAGATTCTTGGCAGGGCAGAAGAAGAAAGGAAAGATTTTCACAAGCATAGTATGTGCAAAAGTGTTCAGGCACAATGCAAACTGTAAGAAAAGTGCCCACTCTGACCAGTAGGGCTTCCAGAGGATGGAGCTCAGCACTTAACTCGCAGCAAGGCAGGGACCACAGCATCCTGCATGTCCACCCTCTCCCTTTGCCTGGTGGCTGTGCCTTCCCAACAGTGCTGTTGGCCACAAGAATGGCTTGGGATCGTGGCAGCCCTCCAGAGGGATTGCCTTTGGTTTGTCTTTGCTTTCAAAGCTCCCCCAGGTCCCTTGTCAGCAGAAGGAGAGATAATTAAATATAATACATGGTTTAAAATATAAAATTCCATCCCCATAGTGTCTCGTCCTTCTTCTCTCTCTCATTTCTCTGCCCTCTGAATTGTCCCTCTTCTTGCACTCAAGCTCATATTTCTGAGCGTTTCCTAAGATGGGATCATTTCCAAAGTTCTCCAGCAAGTTCCACTTAAGGCCGCGTCCTCTGCTCATGCAAATATCCCAGCCACCATCCCTCTCCTCCAGGGGCCCACACAACATTTCCATGTATTATATTGGAATTATGTCACCTTCCTGACAGCTAATGAGGAATCACAGAGTAACAACCCCTCACTATTACACGTGCCCCGAAACCTAAGCCAGAAACAAACATGTATTCTGTCTGTGACTTCAAAACACCAAAAGGTGTGATCAACTCCTGCCATGGCATAGCAATTCCCACCTGTCAGCCACCAGTTAATGTGATCTACAAAAACCATGGCTGGATGATTTATTCCTGCCCTGCGCTTCTGAAGATTCCCAAGAAATGCAAATTGCCTACTCTGCGCCATGGAAGTTTTCACCTAATGATCTTAGAAAGAGAGTATGAAAGAAATCTGGACTTCACGGCTCCAGTTCGCTCGTCACCGTGACCTGTTCAACAAATGCAGGCTTGGACCTGCTCGTTCCCCCCAGAGTGAGCTGCAAGAAAGTATCTGCCAGCTAAGGGTGTCCTAGAAAGAGGAAAACCTTAGCTGTCAATCTCCTTGAGAAGTTCCACAGGTGGACAGCTGGAGCAGGCAGCTGCCAGTGCTTGGACGTGGCTCGGCAGCTGCAGGGAGGCTTCACTGCCGGGGGGTTGACCAGCCCATGTCACTGAAGGGTCCCTCGCCCGTGGCCGACCTCGGGGGGGGACCACAGGGCGTGCAGAGGTCAGAGTCGGTGTCTGACTCCCCTTCTGCAATGTAGGGTCTGATTTTGGCCACGGCTGCATAGCAACCGTTGTTAAGGATGTCCAAATTCTCTTTGGACTGGGAGATGCTAAAGCCACTGAAAGAGCGCTCCAGTTCCTCGTGGTCCACCGAGGGGATGGAGATGGACGTGTCGCTGTCTCTCATGGCACTCTCGTGGTGTTTGGTTGTAATGTCTTCGTTCCTCAGGTACTCGGCGCTGGCCCGGTGCCCGCCGCTGTAGGCGGACAGGGAGCGCTCGTGGGAGGGCGGAGGCGGGATCCGGACCAGCGAGCCGGGGTCTCCGATGGGAGAGGAGCCGTGGCTCTGCCGCTGGCACGACGTGGAGGGCGGGCACGCGTTGCTGGGGGCTGGCGGGGCAGAGAAGTTCTTCTGACCCATGGAGCTGGTGGACCTGATGATCTTGATGATGCAGCCGTTCTTGTCGATGTGCTCCCTGCTGTCTTCGGGGCTGTGGTAGGGGGGAGCTGGGTCTGGTTCTTTGGACCCAAAGTAAGCCTCCGTCTCTGTGGGTGGGATGCCCATCCGCTGCATGTAAATGTTCACCAGGAAGTCCAGCTTCTTCTCCATGGACTGAACCTGCAAAAACACCACAGTTCCAGCACTATGTGCAGGCTGAGGCACATTAACATCCTGAGTATGAGCAACTCCCACAGAGGCACAAGTATGGGGCTGGGTTTCATAGATCACTTCTGCCTACACTGCCCCACAGCTTCTCAAACTTCTAGTGAATTGTCCTGTTCTGAAGGGTTTAATTCTCCACCTTTTTACAGGGTTTCCCTTGTTATAGGATTTTCCTCATGCTCCTCTAATTTTTATGACAGGCACGAAGTTCTAGAAAAGCTGGAGCACACTTGCTTCTTCCAGCTCCTTCCTGCACTTTGCCTTTGTCTGGGCTCAGAAGGCCATTGGGATTTCTGAGCTTTATGCTCTAGGAAGATTTTAAATCTTCAGCAAGGGCAGCAACTCCAGCAGCCAGGCTCAGGGACTCATTTGAAACATGTCCAGTGTGGTGGGAAAGAAACCAATGTGCTGTTTTCAGAAATAATGCAGGCTTTTGACAAACTCACTAAACTAAACTCAAAGTGCCTGGTTTGAAAGTAGCACTTAGGCTTACAAGGCATTTAGTCCCCTTTCATAACATCCACCTTGCTTCTTTTTCAACGTATTCTGGGCTTTCACTTTTTTTTTTTAACTAAAAGGTAACATCCCACTGAGCGAAAAAGCCAAGGAAAAATCAACACAATACATGCAACACCCTCTGATAAGAACCCCTTCCTGTCCCAAGATACCTGTTTTTCAACTTTTCCAAGCCTGCCCATCATGCTGGGGTCTTCAGGCATCTCCCCTTCGGCTGGCCCTTTGGTCCGGTCCTTGTCGGTCATGGAGGATCCTCTCCCAACGATCTGGTCAACTCTACCGGGATCAGAAAATCCCCCCACCCCCGGAAAAGGACCTGGAGTCAGTTGGAGGCAGCAGGTGAGGAGGGCACTGCTTGTTGTGCCTCCACAGGACAAAGCAACAGCCTCTCTCCCAACTATCACTCCAAATGACTCACAGACACGCAGTGGCACTGAAGTGTTAATTCAGATGCAAAATTCAGAGCAGTATTAGCAAGAGTTTGAAATTATCCATTTCTGTTTATACAGATAAAACCTGGCACATTATGCACAGTAAATTTACCCACTGCAAAGAATCTCTTTAACTGGCTTTCTTCCAAATCGATTAACTTCTTATTTGCACTGAGAAATTATTATTTTGGGGGAAGATCAAGTTGTCTGTCTAGCAAATATCAATGGGATCTTTTTCAGTCTTTGCAGCAGTTTCCTCTCCTCAATGCAAATGTCCATGTGTAATTCTCTTGCCCATAAAAATGAGCTGCTTGTCCTAAGATCCAGACAAACAGGTGCAGTGATGACTGTTTTAGTGGAATTACATCAAGGCTGAATTTGGCCAGAACTCACCAAATATTACCAACCTGTTTTCATCTCAATGCACTTCACACTTATACTGTTAGATGTTTTTTATTAGCAGGGCTCCCAGCTGGGAGCAGCAGAGGAGGCTCCTGCCAAATCAGCCAGGAAAGGCTACCAGGCACATAATTTGGTACTGACTTCTTTACACATGTCACATTTGCACTTCCTTATTCCTGGTATGGAAACATCTGGGTTGATTAACAACTCCATATGCAGAGGAAGGAGAAGGTCAGAATCAGTCTGGAAGCTGGAACTAAATTTTATTAAAGGCATCAAATATAAATTTCTGCAGAGTAAACACTGGAGCTTCTTGATCCCTCCAAAGTCTGGGAAGCAACTCATTTTTGGAATAACTTCTTAATGGTAGCCAGGTTTATAGACTAATTCTGTGCTGGGCAAACTTTACTCTTGCATAATGCACCAAAGGTAAGGGTGGCAGGGGGAAAGAAGGGTTAATTACTCTGACTGAAATCAAGTTGAGGTATCTTGAGCGAAAACTCAAAATGCTTCTTACGCAGTTCTGCCGTGTGGGCCATGGGTCCATGCACCAGGAGGAGGAAAAGGAAGGAGCTGAACACAGACAGACAGGGGAAAATGAACAAACAAAAACCAAGGAAAGGAATGAGACGTGAGGCCATTTCCAACACAGGAGCCATCTGTTTGCTTCACATTGGACAGGAACTTCATAGGGATGTTGGCTGTTGACACTGGGGGACAGGTACCAGTGGGAATGGACCAGCGTGGCTCCCTTAGCTTATATTAGAGCAACAGCACTTCACAGCACCAGATCTGGCTCAAAGAGATGAGTGGATGAGCACATCACACCAAAGACAGAAAATATAAGCCAACAATAGTTTCAGAGTTTAGAGTTAGGGTTAGCTTTGATCCCAGAAGCTACTTGATTTGGGCAGGAATATGACAGAATTCTGTTCTGCTTAAAAAAAGCCATGTTTGATCCTTTGCTTAGCAATATAAGCACAGGAGTACAAGGAGCACCAAGTGCTGGAATTACAAGTGTGAGGAATACACATGCCTTATTTCTCTCTTGTAATGGGAGAAGGAAATCACTGACATTTACAGGAACTCCCCACGAGGGATGCAATTACTGACAGGACATACAGCACAAGAAATCCTAGGACAATGTCGTTACCATGTAAGCAAAGAGCTGTTAAATTGGATACCTCGGGCTACCTTGGTGGGGAATCACAAGTCAAGGCGTGGTACAGCCACTGTATGAACTCCTCTCCTGTATGCACAAGCAAGTTAAGACTGGTAAAACAATGAACACGAATTTAAAGAGGGAGTCTAAATGTTACTGAATATTGCAGAAGGCCAAGAACAATCAGGGTGCTCTGTGCTCCTGTCCCATCCAGCACCACACTGACACTGAAATGTGTCCACTAATGGAAATGAGATGTCCCTCAGCAGCTGTGGAGTAGAGCAGGGAGGCAAGACAGTGTGACACAGAGAGGAGAACCCAACATGGCATCGTAATAACAGAAAGAGTCTTGTGTACCCTAATTCTAACCCTGCAGAAATTAAGGCAGGACTTCTGCTGTCTTTCATATCTGAAGAGAAGAGCTATCCAGTGAGTGAACCTCACAAGGCCCATTTCAGGGGCCAGCTGGCACTTCACAGATGGAGTGATCACTAAGAAGAGCACTAAGCTGTCGCTCACCTTCAAGGTGTGCTTTAGACCTGCTGGGATTTAGGAACAGGGCTGAAGCCCTTCACAGAGCTCACCCATAAAGCATTCAGAAGCTCTTTCCCATTATATAATTGACACGAGAGCCCAGAATTCCCACTTGATTTGCTCCCTTTGTGTCTATACCTGCACACAGTCCTGACTCCTGGGCTGGTTGTCTTCCATAGCTCTGAGGAAGCAGAGCCAGATCTCTCCTCGGAGGCAGGGCCGCACCAAAGATGGTGCAGGGGGGCAGCTCTGGGCCACTGGCTTCAGTGCAGAGAGGGAAGAAGAAGGTGAACCAAGTCCTTATCTCTTTATGGGAGAAACCAGTCTCAAGGTCTCCCTTTGCTTCCCGTGGCACAAGCTGGACTGCAGGAGAGTGCTCCTCAGCAAAGCACAGAGATTTCATTTGTGCCTCATCCAATACAAGAGAAAAGAGGAAATTCTTTGTGAGCTCCCAACCCACCTGCACCTAGCTGAGGACCACCAAGAGCAGGAGGTCCTTTTTCACCATTAAAAGATTTTGAGATTTTGTCCAAACTGGGCAACAAAGCTCAAAAGATGAAGAAGAAAGAACATATTCCACTTCAGCAAGCAGAAGGGGATAATTTATGTTCTTACTGCATAACAAAGGACCAAGAATCTTCTAAGGTGCCCATCCCACTTCTACACTACAGCCTATGGGGAGATTTGTGTCTTCTCAATACTTATTTTTGCTGTGCCAAATACACACGTGCAGAGGGAATAATTCAGCTGAAACTTTGGAAGAGCCAGCCCCATGTTCTTCCTTTCCTGGCAGAAGAGGATTCAGAGATTTCTAAGGATGCACGACAAACTGTGCCATCTGCTGTCCTTGGTCGGCTCTGCTGGGCCTCAGTTTGGGAGGGAGAGAGAAGAAGGGATTGTTCTTAAAGTGGACTTTACTGTCTTTCCTTCTTTCTAATGATATAAAAAAAATGTAAATTCTTGCATCAGCCACAGTGCAGGTTTTTTCATGCTTCATTATGCTTCATGCTAACAGTGCATGCAGAGAGGTGTAATATGTCACCCTCGGGCCAGAAGCAGACATCAAAAGGTCAAACGGCTCAAATGAGATAAAAATGAAGTGTTTGGGAATAGATAGTCAAGTATTTTCTTTTTTTTTCTTTATCTCTTATAAATTTTGTAAACAATCCAGGCATTGAAGCCAAACCCCCTTCATCCATGTCACAGGACTGGCTACTTACCCCTCCATTTGGCAATAAAATTTGCCCTGGACAAATTTCAATTAACAATTGTTGTCTAAAAATTACAGCTGAGATTGCACCTATTCTGGGCAAGATCAGCTGATCAAGAGAATTTTATCCAAATTGTCTCTGTGGAGAGCATGGAGCAAACACCATCAGCCAAACCACAGCTGTGGGCATCTACCAGGATGCCCCTGACTTTGCTGGGAGCTATTTGTAGAAAGATTCGGCTGAACTGAGCAATTCATAGGGTTAAGACAGCCCAGTTATTATGGGACATCCCTCCCATGATGTTTCTCTGTGCAGAATTTGGCTAAAATAGGGGGTGCAGACTGAAAAGGAGAGGCTGGAACCAACCACGGGGACCTCACAGGACACATCCCCAGGGCACAGACCCACGTGGTGTTGGGGTGACAAAGATCATGGCAGCAGAAGAGCCTGACCCAGGGTTTTTGGGTCTGGGCTTTTTGGGGCTGCTCAGAGCTCTGGTTCCCATCCATCAGCCCCTTGAACACCTCACAAGTGCCGCTGGTGTCTGTGGGAGGATAAAACTGCCAAAAATTGAGTGTAGCATGATCCTTTTCATGGGTGGGAGCGGAGATTTCAGCAGCCTTCTGTACCCTGCTGCTTTCTGCAGCCACGGAAAGGGAGGAATGAAAAAAAATCATTGGAAAAGGGAGAAATTAAAGTCTAAACATCCCAGGAGCCTTGTGGGCATGTGCAAAGGTTTTTTAATCAGTATTAGAAACTGTATGAACACTGGGGGGGAATTCATTAGCATGAAGCTGATACAGCAACAGTCTTGGACTGAATAAAATAAATATCCCAGTTTGAGGCCTCCTCTCCTCAGATCCATCAATCACCTTTGCTGTGTGTGACGCACAAGTTTTCACATGAAAATCTTGCTTTTAGTGAAGGCTTGTTGGACATACCGTCTTAAATGTTAAATACAACAAAATCCCTTTGAATATGTATTTTTATTTTTAAATGTTCCTCCAGATAATAAGAATATTTCATTTTCAAATATTTCTTGTGGCAGGGAGGAGGAATAGGGAAAATTACTTTCCTGAAAGCATTTTTTTTTTCAAGCATGAAGCTTTGGGCTTCTAGAAAATTCTATTTTTTTAATGTTTGAACTAGCTGAGTGGGAAAAGGTAAGCTTTCAATATTCCTTTTACTTACATTTCTCTAGTGAAGATTACTCAGAGCAGCTTAAATAAAAATCAAGAGCTTTGTCACATATTAGCTCTTAGGGAGGCAAATATATTTAGGAAAAAAAATATTTGAGGCTAAGCTTACTGCATTTAAGAATCTCCTGCTATTTCTGCATGGAAAATGACTTTCTGGCAAATATTTATACCTGCCTTGGGCTCTAGTGTTCTCAATGCAAGGAGAAAATACAGCCCGGCCCATGTCCTTGCTGCCCAGGCCTCAGAATACCCTAAAATGAGAATTTTTCTGAGAATATATTCCTCATTGCATTACCCTCAGATATGGTTTTACTCAGGGAGAGAACTTATTAAGAACCATCTCAGCTGTGTGACTGAGGGCTGGGTTTGACTCCTGCTCCTTTAGCTTGGAAAATCAAGATTGATTTATTATTTTTCGGAACATGAGTCCCATGGTTGTGGTATTCTAACACAATTTTTGCCTCCATGTATGGCACCAGGAAGAAACAGAGACCACTGCATTCATCAGCTACAAAACACTTCATTCTTACTTTGCCCACTGAAATAAACTCATTTCATTGTCCAAAGAGCTGCAGAGGCTCCTTTGCTTGTGTGTGGATGGTGTCATCCTTTAGGAAGTGGATTGTTTATATTGGCTTTGTGGGTAAACATTCCACCTGTTACATTTGAAGACAGCCTGATAAAATATGAGATCTTTTAAAAAGATATAATTTAGCTTTCTAACACCTTGATGAAGACTGAAAATAGGAAACAGGCTCCCTGAAGGAACTGATGGTTATTGATGACTGAATGAACATCCCCTTTTTTGTTCCCCTCTGGCTTCAAGGCAAATCAGAGCACACCCAGAGCAGCAAACCCTTGTGAGTCATGATTTAGCAGGCTGCACTGCTAAGTGAGAAATGCCGTCATATAACTGGCATGAAAGGGGTTTGACATTAAGCAAATGAAAAAAAATTCCAGAGAAAGCGGCATTTTCGTGAATCCTAACCTAGGCGAGTACTGGGGAGACTCTTTGGAAGAATACATGGGTCCTTTGGTTGGATACTTCTTATGCCGAGGAGTTGAAGGGGGTGGGGGACCCACAATCATATCTATCCTGGCAAAGTAAATAAGAAAAAAAGACACCAGCAAAATGCATAATGAAGCAACACGTAGAGAAAAGTTGGTCAGAGAAAAGTTGCAGAAAGAAACAACTGACAAACAGAATGACAGGGAGAGAGAGAGAGAGAATTTGAAAATATAGTCTTGCTGGAAAAAGAAGGCTCTCGCCTACCACCTGGTTGTTGCGGAAAAACCAGAGTCCTACCCGCCTCAGGGTAAGATTTGGAGATTTAGGCACCACTGCAACATCATTAGGAGTTCCCCCCGCCCCAGATATAACAGGCACCATGCTTTACCCTCTGGAATATATTTGCATATGTGTGGCAATATCCCACTGGGGTGGCTGGATATGAAACAACATATATTCATCCTCCTTTCAGTTCCAGTGCTAGAGAACACATCCTCAGCTAGTTCAGGGAAGCATGAGCTGCTGGGAGTCGGCGAGGAACGCTGCAGGACTGGATAACTCAATGAATGGGAGACATCCATGGTTGGCAAGGTGTCGGGATGGAACACGAGACAATGTGAACACAACACTGAAAAGAACACATTGCAGACACAGTGACAGAGGCTTTACTGATTAAAGAGGAAAGTGCATGTAAACACCCAGAAATGTGCTTGGATGCAGCTTTAATCCACCAAAGCCCTGGCTAGGGGAGGTCAGAGCCTGCCCTGCTGAGCTGAGCTGGCAGGCAGATCACGGGGCTTTGATTGATGGAGGAAAGGGACATTGAAATATCTGTTCTCCAAGGTGCCCCGTGACTTCCTCCCTGGGATCCACTGTAGGGGTGCAGGGTCCAACACTGGCCATGGCCTTGTCTACAGGGGGCCCTTCCAGTTGTACTGGGCAGGTGCTCAGCCATGAGACCTGTTGGAGCCCAAAGGGTGGCCCCAAAGGTGTCTGCTCCCATCACCATCACTGATCTCCTGCTCAGTGGGGACAGTGAAACCATGAAGCTGCCTGGTAGTCTTGGATCCCAAATCCACGTGCTTCACGCTTTTGAAGCAGCTCCTGGTCCTCCTGGTTTCCCTGTGAGAGGACAGGTGGTGGCCTTATCCAGCCCCAGAACCTCATCCTCACAGTCCCAAAGCTACATCTGAGAGAGCCCAGTTTGGTCTTTGAAAGCTGCAATTCCTCACCCTAACCTCCCCAAAAAAGCAGACAACCAAACTGTCTTTACAGCACGTGCCCCTGAAGGACTGGGAGCCCTGGAAGGGTGGTGAGGCAATCTGCCATCCCACCAGGGGCCACTGGAGATGACAACCCCACTGCCCAGTGCCCACTGCAGAGGTGGCCTCAAGGCCTCTTGTTCCAGGCTACTAAAGTCAGGAAATCTCAATCCTCTCCCCCTCCTCTTCCTCCTCTACATTCAGCTACACATCTTGGATCTGTGATCACTGAATTTGTACAGAACAGGAGTGAGAGGCTCACAGAGAGGAAACTCTCCAGGATATTTTGGTCTCCATTGCAAGGGAGAATGTTCCTTCTGGGAAAAGCACAGCGTGCAGCAGGGCTGAGAAAGTTACCTCTGCGTCTTGAACATCAAAAATAGCAGAGTTAAAATGGTTCCTGAGAGATTCATGGCAGAACTGAGATTTCTCTTTTTCCCAAGACAATTTTCCTATTTCATTCCTGAGGTTCATGTCAGCTGTTTGCATACACAAACACTTCTTTTTTCTTCTCATTTGCTGACTCTACCAGGGACTTAGATGGGTCTGAAATTAAAGGAAATCTTCCTCAGTGGCTTCTAGGGGAAGCTGGGCTGCCACAGCCATCAAGGGAAGCAATTTCATTCTCCAAGTGTAGAAGCAAATGGTGTATTTTTTTGACTGGAGATTGCCCATGGCCAAGCCTTGCCCACAGTTCTAGGTGTCCTTCAAGCTCAGCAGAACTGGAGCTACTTCTGCTGAGCCAACACCACCGGGGGTGTTGGAGCTTGGGGTCTACTTTTCCCATCAGGGCTGAGGGAGGAGTGGTCAGACTAAAAGATAAAACTCCAATCCTCTGTTGAAGGAATCAAACTTACATTTTTGGGGGCTTTTTTTTCTTCCAGGAGAAACATGAGAAACATGGAACCTTCTCGGTTCCATTTGTCCCTTTTCCACATTCCTTCTCCTATTAAAATGAACACATCTCGCCCTAAAATCTGAGCACACAAGCTGAAATGCAGCTCGGCTAAACCCCACCTACGTCAGTGGGCTTGGATGAGAAATTCCCATCTGCACGGATTTTCAGCAGACTGTGCCATCCGAGGAGGGATTCCTCCTGAAGTGCCTTAGCATCCCAATGGTGGGAGGGAGCTGCTGCCTCCTCACTGCTCTCTGTGTCTGTGGCAGCAGGGCCACAGCCAGGACACCAGATTTTGTCTTGTTTCACTCCCAGAAAGGTACCAAATAACCCCACACGAGCCTTAACACTGGGGCACCAAACCTTTACACCCTGCCAGGAGGACCATGGAAATATCCACCTGCCTTTCCTATGGGATATACCATAAATGCAGAATCTCCCAAAATAAAGCAGGAAGATGAGCCATGACTTTTGTATGTCCTGAGATGGGCAGTGAGGGAGTTTTAGGGCAGTCCCAGTCCTGCTTATCCCTGTGGGTTCCAGCCACAAGCACTGATGTCTTCCTTGGGGATTTGTCTTTAAAAGGAAAAGAACAAGCTGTAGCTGCGAAGGGAAGTGTTTCTCTCCTGGCAATACCTCCACAGTGAACAAAAAGCAGTGGAAAATGAAGCAAAGAGAGGGGTCTCTTGCCTGGCCTGAAGGTTTTTGATCCGGGAGAGCATGTCCAGGTGCCCAGCTGAGTACTGCTCAATGACATCCATCACGTCGTAGGGCCGAAGGCTCTCCTTAAACTTGCGCTTGGAGACAAGAAACCTCATAATGCTGCAGGAGACAGAGAGCAAAATCACAGCACAGTCCCTGGGCACAGCCTGACCTGCTTAATGGCGGATAAAAAACACTACAGGGAGCTGCTATGGAAGGAAAATGGAATAAATCCCAACCCTGGGGGTTTGGGAGAGGATGCAGCAATAGGAGAGAGGAAGGGGATTGCGGGGGCTGGTGGCTGAAGCCCTGTCTGCGCCAGGGGGTCCCTGATGCCCCTTGGACTGTCATCTGTGCATGTGCTCTCTGCAGCACTTTTAGAAATGTCAGCATTAAATCTCAGAGCTGGTGAGAGTTGTCATTTGGATGCATCCCTGCGGGGGATTTTCCTGTTTCTCCGTTTATTCCTTCCCTAAGCAAAAATTGCCCTTCCTGGCAAAATTGTCTGTAAAGCAGGGCAGGCCACCCAGGGGAAAAGCAGCCTGCAGCACACACATGTCAGCATTTGCCAGCATTTCCTGGGCTTTACACTTCTCATTTTTCTCTACAGTTTATTTTTCTGGACTGCTCCCCCCCCCCAGTCTCTTACCACCCTGCCCTGATGCTGACTTTCAGCCCTGGTGTCAAATCTTCTGTCACAAACTCGCAGTTGCAGCTTTTGTTCTCATCAGGAATGTCTTCTCCAGGGAGGCTTGCTTCTGGGTTTGGGACAGGGAAGGAGAGACACAACACATTACTATTTCCTGTTCCAGTGCCCCACAAGGACAGACGAGGCAGATCACAAAGAGCAACCCCAGGGGAAGCAGCAGAGAAGCATTTGCTGAGCATCAGATGAGAGCATTGCCCAGGATGTGCTCAGGTGACATTCAGCAGTGCCACGTGGAGCTCTCACCCATCCCTATATCAGTGAATCCCAGAATCATTTGGGTTGGAAAAGCCCTCTAAGGTCATCAAGTCCAACCACTCCCCCAGCACAGCCAAGCCCAGCCACTAAACCTGGTCCCCAAGTGCCACATCTAGATGAGTTTTAAATCCCTCCAAGAATGTGACTCCATCACTGCCCTGTTCAGCCTGTTTCAGACAACAGCCTGTGTCTCCACAGGGCTTGACCACCCTTTCAGTGAAGAAATTTTTTCCTAATATCCAACCTAAACTTCCCCCGGCACAACTTGAGATCATTTCCCTTCCATTTGTCCCAATGCCTGACTCTTCCTCCTTTCCCCATCCCTATATACAGAAATATAAACATTATCATGGGTATCAGAAGGGGCTTTCTTGCCTCTTCTGATAATTATTGACAAGTTTGGGTTAGAAGGGACCTGTTAAAGGCCCTCTAGCCCAACTCCCTGCAATGGGCAGGGACATCCTCAACTTGATCAGGCTGCTCAGGCTACTCCAAGCTAAAACACTGGGAGGGGAAGGAGTCCCAACACCTTTGCTGGCAGCTCTGCCCTTCTCAGATGGGGAGGGAGAGGATGTTGGGGCCAGCTGGGAATCTGGGGTCCAGCACAGCACCCAAGCCCTCACCTTCCGAGTTCTGCCGCGACGCCGCTCCCTTGATGCGGAACGCTTGCCGGGCTCGGCTGCGGTCTCCAAAGCTCCAGCTCTTGGGCACTTTGCTCGGGCTGTCCTCGATGCTCTGGTCAGCGCTGGGGGACCTCCTGATGCCCTGAGCCTGTGGAGAGCCTTTCCCTTTGGTGCCAGCACCGCGGGGACTGGAGAAGACACGATCTTTCAAACTGACCTTCTGACTGTTCAGAGAAACACGTTGAAACAAAGACAAAAAGGAGACAGCAGGAGGAGTCATTCTGGAAACCACGCAGTCCTTCCCCACCAGCCATTAGAAACCAAGAGCACTTCCAAGCAGCAGTGACATGTAGCTTTGCTGTTGGCTTTTCTGGTTTTTTTTCCAATGTATTTTTTTATTTTTGTTTTAAAGAAAGCATTGTAGAAATGTTTCCATCATCATGAGTGAAATGGCAATGGTTCGTAAGAGAGAGAAAATAATGAGGACTTAAACAGAAGCCCCTCATGGGATGCCAGGGCTGGCGGGACAGAATGACAATAACAATGAGGTTATGATTCCTTAAATCACTGATCGACTCTGATCACAAGTTAGGAAGCTTTTCTTTCACAACTGTCTTCCCTTCCAAAACACTATGGCTAATAAGAAAATACCAATAAAAAAACTCCCCAAAACATTATCCTAAAACTTTTGTGCAAACACTTCACTTTTGGTGCTCAGATCTGTCCTTTCCTTTTCTTCAGCTCCTATATTTCCTCTCTGTTAAAACATCATCTGCTCCCTTTCTATATTCCAAAGATTTCCTCTTTATCTAATTACATATTGAAACACAAATACAAACACTGTGCAACTCCTTTGTATCCTATAAAAATCCCATATAAAAGCTATCTGCCATCTCCCTGGAGGTCTGCTATGGGTGTCATAAACATGGAAAGCAAAATTTTAAAACTCCAGAATATGGCACTTTAATGCCTTTTTTCCTACTAGAATCCTTGCAATTATGGTTGAAAAAGAAGGTCTCTCCAGAAACAGAGATGATCTCACTGGGAAATAGTGACCAACCAGCTCTAATTAGTTTCTAAATTCTGAAATTTGCATTTAAAGCCTTTCACCCAAACGAAGATGTTGAATTTTCATGTGAAAATTTAAGAACAAAGAGATTTTGTGATGCTTTATGAAACCACAAACTTTATAGAGACAGCATTGGGGAAAACAGACTGCAAATAGTTTTGGATCATTTCATATTTTCTTAATAGCAATCAATGATTAAACTCCACTGATTAGAAGTTGGACAACCTGTGCAAGATGCTTGCACAAATAGCCAGTATTATATATATAGGTATATCAAAACTGAGTGAAGACAGGGATTTAATTCCCAACATTCTGTGCCACTGCAGCAGCCACTCATCATTCTGCTGCCAACTCTCTGCCGCAATTTGCGGGAAGAACATCCCAGAAATTTTAATTTCCACATCATTAACCAAAGACCTGCTTTTTTTTTTTTTTTTTGGTGTGTCTTTCAGCAACACCAACTTAAAAGTCAGAGCCCCACGGCCCTTCTTTGCCTTCAAAACTGGCACGAGGTTCTTCAATCAGAACTTGGCTGCTGGTTTTGAAGCAAAGCGCTGCTCCCTTTCCCAGCCGCCGGCTGTTCCCTGCTGACAGGAGCAGACACCAGCCCTGGCCAGCGAAGGAAGAAGATGTGACTCGAGGACACTCAGGGAGCAGATTTGTCGAGTAAGAAGGCGCTATTTTCACAAAGTCACTTTACATTGCGAGACAAGAAACGTTTACAGGGAGAGAAAGGTGCTTAGGCAGCATTTTGCAGAGTCGTGTGGGGAGGGCATCCTCTGGGCTGCAGGGAAGGGCTGGCTGTGGCCACGAGCTCAGCAGCAATTGCACATTGAGAGATGGATTGGAGACAAAATAAAAATTT
Organism: Phainopepla nitens; assembly: GCA_013400175.1. NCBI lineage: Eukaryota > Metazoa > Chordata > Aves > Passeriformes > Bombycillidae > Phainopepla > Phainopepla nitens. Next base: position 680,518 of record VXBQ01015620.1, read on the forward strand.
GATCGGAGATCAGATTTAAAAAGGCAGAATTATTCCAATTAAAGATGGATTTTAATTCAAGTAAGTGCTGGGGATTGAATTTCCAGTGTGGTGCCCATCTGCAGGGTCTGTCTGAAAGGCATGGGACCAGCAGAGCTGAAATCCAGGTCAGAGGAACAAATCCACATAGGAATCTGGGGACAAGCACGTGCCTAAACACCTTTCTGGATGTAAGCCTTCCTTACTAATGCTACCAAAACCATCATACATAATGAGTCAAAGGTTAAAAATTAAATTCTCACTCTGAGTTTCTTGGATTAGAAACCAGATTGAAATTTTGTAACTTGATTCTAAATAGGCCAACTGGATTTTTTTTCTTTATTTTTGTTGATTTTACCGAATAATATTTCTTGAATCCACTGTGTTTCAGTAGTACTATTACTTTGAATGACCTTTTTAAAAAGTAAGTTTTATAACAATGCTTTGCCAACACAGAAATATTCAGGATTCAAAGTGATCTCTTTGTGCCCTATCCTCTGCTGAGTTTCTCCCATCACCAATCCCAGCATAAAACTAGTTGCCTTTCACTGAGTATGGCAGGGCCTTTTCCTTGGAGCCCCTTTTCTATTCCCACAACAAAAGGTATACAAATATTTGCAGGAATCACAAAAAGCAAAAAAAAAAAGGGTTGAACTTGGTGAGGGATATGAGCAAAGAGTTTCAAGCCTAAGAACATGAGAAGCAACACATTAAAAAATCTCATAGAAATCTGATGAACAATTACGATCTGGGTGGGTTTTGTTCCCAAGTATCACTAAGGAAAAAAAACCCAACACTTGATGTAACTTCTTTGTTTTAACATAGATGACACGAGACACCATGAACAATTAATTTAATTTTTCCTTCTGCCATGCAATTCCCTCATTGGAAACGACACCTGGAATCACATGCAAGTACAATCCCTGCAGAGGAGGATGCTATCGGGGTCTGCAGGAGCTGGTACGAAAAAAAATCCCAAAGAAATACAGACATACATAGGGATATATGTTGTCAGATAATCCAAGATCATGTTCTCACTCAACCAGAAAGTCATGCAGAGGGACGCAGAGTGTCTCAGAGAGGTGGTGTTTGGATGTCACTCCAGGATGGTAAACGAGCCTCAACTGAGTGGGGAGTGTTGGTGACATGAGGGTGAGGACAGCAGGGACAGACGGACGCTCACAGTGGTGATGGCAGCACAAGCACAGGGCAGGAGCTGTGCTCGTGCCAGGGGAAGGAAGGGAAAGGGAACTGTGGCTTTCAACCAGAGGCACAGGTTAGGGGAAGCCACAACAGCCTAATAGGGTGTGATTTAATTCTAGGTCCTCATAACCACTCCAAGTGGCATCTATGAAAACAGATTTGATGGTAAAAAATTACCTTTCCAGGCTGACTGTGGGGAAGGTTTATAAATATTCAGGTTTTTGACTTGAATGTAACAATGGATAGAAACTGAGCTGATTTTTCCCTGTTGCCAGTCAAAAAAATGAGAGTCCATGCTGGAGAAACTGGATGATGTTCTCTGCTTTAGTGGGTTTTGCATTTTGGTTAAGTTTAACTGCCCAGCATTTAGCAGAGAAATGCACAAGTACCGACCTTCAAAATGAGCTGCCATCAGCCTCCTTAGGATGCCAGGGGTTTAAGCTCCTTTTTGAAATGCTCTGGTTTGGGGTTCATTCCAGTTCTCTATAGTATTAAATCAGCACTTCAAAAAAAAATGTGGACTCATTACATTAGCAGCAATTTTAGATCAATAAAAAGTATCAGTTGTAAGGTCTTGTCATTGATTTTAAACTATGCTTGAGCCATTACTTCATTTTCTTCTCAGCTAGCCAGAATGAGTGGGACTAGCATAGGCATAGATCCATCTCTGCATCCAAACTCAACCAGTATCAGTGCTCATTCTTCTGAGAAGCTGTGGCCAGGAGAAAAAGGCTGTCTCCTGTTGGTAAATGAGGGGCTTTTTATAAATCATGAGTTTGTGCTGAGCTCGTGGCATATGAGAACAACTCATTAAAAGCAGGCAGGAGTGCCAGGAGTGAATGATGGCCTTTGTGACTATCATCGGGCTCCAGTCTGCTTGCAGGTGTAAGAGGCAGAAACCAATTACTGGAGATATACAGGAAAGGAAAATAAAACTGTGTATGCAAAATTTGCCATGACTAAAACAGAAACCAAGAGAGGGCCCGGCTCAAGCCTGGTTTGCCTCCAGCAATTCCAGAAAAAACATTTCTGCAAGGTGAATTCAGCCTAGAGAACACAGCTTTGAGAAGCAGAGAAACCTGGGCGTAAGGGAAACAAAACATCAGCCAGTGATCGTGTCATGGTGAGTAATCCTTCTCCTTTTCCTCATCCACAGCCACAGTGCTAGACTTGGATGGGAGCCACTGGTGCTGTGATGGCAAAGACTGGAGTTGCACCATCCCTGCAGCCACCACACAAGCACAGAAAAGCACAGGCCTTCGGATGAGTGAAGGAACACTGGAGCCAGACTCATGTCTGTAACCTTTGCTGTCCTGCAACATTCTGTTATAATCACCCAAATCTTCCTAATTCCCAGCCCTGTTTTCCCAAACTGATGTTGAGTGCCGTCAGACACCACATCAGCCACATCCTGTACTTCTCCCAGCTCAGCTGTTCTGCATTTCTGGAGCAAAACAAAGCAGCCAAGCTGCACCTCCAAGCTGGCTGATCATTCCCAAACCAGCCTTTCAGGAACCTGCTCCACCCAGAGCCACAGGCCAGTCAGGAGCTCTGCAAACACCTTTCCTTCACTGCTCTGGGTGCCACCTCTTCCTCTGTGAGGTGCCCTCATCTCTGAGTGTGCCAGGAAAGTCTTACAAAGCAGAATACGGTAGAGCTGATAATCTGGCTTGGTGTAGTTACATTACTGTCTGAAAATGAATCTGTTATTGCATTTATTGACTAAAGATCATTGGTTTAGTACATTAAGAAACCACAGCTCCTAAGGAGTTTCCTATTAATTTACCTACATTGAGTTTTCCATGATTGCCTCGTCATGTGCTGTTATTTTGTTATGTGCATCCCAGATGAAGGCTTTTAGCACTCAGCCTGAGCTGCATCAAAGTGCTGGCATCCACCCCAAGGGTTTGTGCAGTGGGGGTTGTTGGCAGACACCCAAGGGTCCAGAGAAACAAGACATCTGAATTATTTTTACCTCCCTTCACAGTTAACCCACAGTTTCACTAAAGCACAGGGTGTGTATAGTCTTATATTCAGGATGGATGCAGGTAACAAAGATGCTCTTGTAGCTACTGCAAAGTTCAAGGCTCCTTTTTGACTGGAAGAACCACAGTCTGTCATCCTCCTTTTCAAATTCTCCAATAGATTAAGAAGATATTGAGGTAACACTTTGTTTCATCCTCCCTTTCCCTTGCAGAACTCAAGATGGGGGAGATGAAATGAGGACCACAGTGGGAAGGAATCCAGTAGAAAATAAAAAAATTACACTGGCTTTAGCAATTAAAAATCCATGCCTAGGAAGACATGCAAGGAAGACATTGAGATCAGAGTGGCTGATTTTCCAGAAAGCAAAACTAGACACGAACAGATGAGAGGACAGATTATGAATAGCACTGTTCATTTTCATCTCTGCCAAAAACAACCTCAGTGTTAAGCAAATGAGAGGAGGCTTTCTCTGGGGAGGAGTCCCTGCTCACACTACACCTCCACACATAAAACAACCTCACCTGGCAAACGGAAACACCACAGAAGTTAGGATCATTTTTTCCAGCTAGACTATTGACCAAATCTTTGCCACTTGTCCAGAAATGCTGCCTGTGCAACTGATGATCACCCAATATTTACCCACACTTTTCAACGCTAACCTTCAAGGAAGGCCACAGTACCACCAAATACGTAGCAGGAGGCTGACTCAGGGGTTCAGGCTATTTATCCAGAGGTAAAGGATTTCCTAGCATGGAGAAACTTCTTTTTATGAACCCTAGATCATGCCCCATTCCTCTTTGTTACCCATTCAGAGATGGGATTTACCACTCTACTTCTGAGCACCTGAAGTAAGCCTCAGCCATGAGTCCTACCCTCTAGACTGACAGAGAATAAAGAGCCAGCAGGTCAAAAAATAGCAAGAAAAGAAAAGATACAGGTTGAGACAATTAATGAAGAAAATCAGAGATACATATACTGTTAGAGCTGCAGTTTTATACTTTCAAAGCTGTAGTTTGTTGGCTTTCTGAGGGATACAGAGACTGGTGATTTTGAGAATTAAAACGGACTCCAAAAAAGAGCATGCAAAAATCCGAGTTCACAAACATGCGGCATCACTCAGTGCCCTGCCACTCCTGGGCTGTCCACCTGCCTGGCTGTGGGACAAGGAGCTGGGGGTCCCCTGCCAGCATTCACAGCATGCAAACTCTGGGCAGTGGGAGATCAAGAAGGTGCATGTTTGCTGCTGAGGAGCAGGGGTGGGGGCAGAGACTCTTCCAGTGCAGGTGTGGAAGTATTTATGCACAAGATCTATGTGTCTGTGTAGATGGCCATGGGTGCACGAAGGGATGCTCCTTGGGAAGTCCCTGAACACACCTAGCAGTTGTCAGCTGGACAAAAAAGATGCAAACCCTGCTCGTACAAAGCCCTGAGCTAAAGCTGTCTGTCCCCCTGGGGGTCTAGAAACAGAACCATTCACAAGGCCAATGTCAACGCTCAGGGGAGCCCCTGTCCCCTACGTCTGGCGGGACAGGCTGAGATTAGTCCTTCTCTAGCTGCGTAGTAGAGGTGCTAGATAGGCAAGCTGTGGCTTCCAAAGGCCACCAGGCTAGGAAAGGTCAATTTGTCACGGTCAGAGAGCCAAAGGAATGGTGAGTGAGCAGAGGCAGGAAGCTGGTATTTCTCATGCTACTAACTGGACATTGCTGTACAGTGCAAGTCAATTTGCAAGGATTCCCTGGACCTCAAGGAGGGATGGAGTGATAGGGAGGAAGGGGTCTCTTTAAAAAAAAAAAAAAAATTCATTTTGCTTAGTTTTTTCATTTTTTATTTTATTTTATTCTATTTTTTAGTTTTCCGTTATTTTTTAGTTTTCCATTAGTTAAACTTCATTTCCTGGCCTCCTCCCTTGCTGAGCAGACACTGGCTTGGCTAGCCCAGCCCAAATTCCCCATCCTCATCCCTTTGCTTCGTGCTCTCTGCACAATTGGCAGTCAGGGAAGGCTCTAATTTCGGGGCGGGCAGCGGGGGGGCTTTTCCACCTTTTTTTTTTTTTTTTCTTTTTTTTACTCATCTAGTACCTCTATTAAGCAGAGAAGTGATCAGAACAGGTGGTAGCAGGGTAGAGGGAGAATGAGCCGTGCAGCTTTTGATTAGTTTCGTGCGACGCATTTCCCGTGGTACCTAGAGTTTCCTGAGCAGCATCCGCAAAGTGACTCTCTGCACGGTTTGCTTTTACTGGAAATGAGGGGAGAGTAAAAATTAGACCTGGAAGCAAATGCCAGACAGGAAACTTTTGATTACGGACTCTAGGTTTAAAAGACAGGTGTTTTGAGGGCCGGGTTCATGACAGGATTGTTCTGTTTGAGTGCTCAGTGAGGAAAAAAAAAGTAAATAAAAAAATCAAGAGGGTTTCTGAAATTTGTTTCACTGTGGTCAGTAAATTTAATTATTAGACATGAGGCATTCTGCTCATTGAGGTGGTGGCATCAGTTTATCTACAATTAACTGCAGGAAGATTTTTCATCTGGATTGGAAACAAAAAATATTCTGTTCTTCCTCTAAATATATTAAAAAAACATAAGTTTTTTCAAACTGTGTAAACCATGGAAAGCCAAAACTTTAACTTGTTTTGTCAAATAATATCCAAAAAGCTCAAATTTCTTTCTTTTTTTTTTTTTCCCAAAAAACCCCCACTCACAAAGAGAGCTAGTTAATCTGTTAATTATTTGCACTTTTCATATGGGGAATATCATTATATTAAGCCTGGCATTGCAAAAAACCAAAAATAGATAAAAAGAGGGTGTGGTGCAGTCCCTTATGGGAAGGGAGTTGAACATCTGTGTTCACACATCTGGTTTTTGTAATGATTGAATCTTTTTCAGACAAGTCCTACCACTTCTGGGGAGTTTCTGACTTTGAGGAGGCACCACCACAGCTCCACCCCAAATGGCTGCTCAGGCACTGCCCTGCCAGGAGATCCCCACCAGGACCAGGGTCCTCCATGCCATGGAGCAGCCCTCTACCTGTGGAAGGGGAATGACGTGGCCCCCTCACCCCACCAGGCCACCAACCACCAGCAGGCAGCTCTTGCCGAATTCATGGGCAGACTGGAAAGGCTGAAGGGCATCAAATCCCAACCTTATTTTACACTTGAGTTGGGTAATCAGAGGAGCTCACGGGCGCAGCATCCCATGCAAGCTCAGCCGACACCACCCTCGGCATCCTGGGGACTCCTCAGGTGTCCACCACAGGACCCTGCATCCCCAGGTAGCCCCAGGGGCCGCTGGTGCTACCAGGGCTGTCCTGGAGCTGGCGTGGCAGGGGGATATGGAGCATGCAGAGCCTCAGGGAGACGTGTGGGTTTCTCTCCTCTCAGTCTCCTCTGCAGTCCCTCCAGAAAGATGCAGTTCCTTCCGTGCAAATAATCCGCTCCCCTCAAGGCAACTGATTATTTCCAGATTACTGTCAGTCCCAGCATGAGTCTCTGACACCAGTTAAATTGGTTAGAAGGCCAAACACCAGCCCATGTGGCCCATGGGGTTCCCATGATTGACCCTGGTTTCCATGGGCAGTAGGCTCGGGACACCTCGGACATCCTTGGCTGGATGAGCAGGGGCCTACTGAGTCAACCAAAGGCATCCTCCAGTGCGTACAGAAGCTTTGATCACACCCCTGAACAGAGATCTTGGGGTTGTGTGTATCTCAGACAGACATATACACACACTGAGAGAGAGATATACACACAGATATACACACACGGTACAAGGGACCCAGCCCAGCATTCACCCGGTGCATGGCCAAGGTCCTGCTGAGCTCTCTGGGGTCAAGGACAAACCACAGCTGAGAACAACCTTCCAAAGAGGTTCCTCTCATCACCTACAGCACTGAACTCATGCTGGACAAAGTAATCTGAGTTTTAGCTTCCCACTTCCCTGGAATCCTTCTGTTTCTTTTTCTCTGATATTAATGTATTATTATGATCATTTGGTTCATTAAATTTTAGCTTTTCACCCAATTGTATTTTGAAAAATTCAAGAGGAAGAAATGTGGTAGTGGATGCCTTGAGATGTTTCTCAAACCATCTGTTGAAGAGCATCTGAAGCCCACATTTCATACGGGAGCCTCCATAGCCCTGGTGAACCATGTATCTGTCTTTTTGACATTACAATCAAAGCAAAACAAACAGAAACGAGATGCCACAGCTAATTTTCAGCCTGATTAACAGAAGAGTAATCACCCCTCATTACCACTCTCCTCTGCTGGTTTTCTGCAGCAAGAGGGGTGAGAAAAGCCCTAGCACAGAGCAGGCCTCCTTCCCTGGGGATAGGAGGGAGAGTGGACTTGTATTTGTGCCCTGTGTGGCAGCAGCGTGGTCTTAGAGGAGGGCTGGGTCCCAGTGCCTCGGCAGCACAGCCAGCCTGGAGAGGGGCAGGGGGCAGTGCCTGGCTGGGGCAGGGGCAGGGTGGACACAACACCCAAAGTGATGGACAACAGGAGGCTCTGAAAGTGTTTGCTTTTTAAAGGCGGGGGGAATAAAAAGGGGGGAAGGGGAACATAGCATGTAGAAAAAGGCCAGCATCTCTTCTGCTCATCACAGCCTAGGCTCCACCTCTGGGGGAGGTGAGCTCCTGGCCCCCAAACAAGTCAGCACAGAGCGTTCCCAGCACTTGGATGTGGATGCAGACAAGCTCGTGGTGCAAAAACAAAGCAGAAACCATAGAGAAAGGACTTAACCTGTCTCTCAGATCAGCCATCCCATTTTATGACAGGACTAAATCAAGAGCCACCCAAGAGAAATTCCAGGTGACCCCGAGCCTCTGCCACACTGACCCCATCACCTCCTCATGTTCTCCCAGCCCAGGCAGAGCTCTCCCAATGCTGTGTGGGCAGGAGTCAGGATGGCCCCAGCAGCACTGGAGTCAGAGGGCAGGACCCAAACAGCCTCCCTGTACACTGACAGAATGCTTGGGATGCTCCCTGACCTCACAAGACAATGTTTATCCTGCATAGCATGATCCCATGTGCCATGCCAGCACCCCTTCTCTAAATTGAAATATAATAAGGTGAAAAACAGTGAAAAAGCACTTTCTGTTCCATTTGCTGCAGGGGGTTTGTGGTGGGTTGGTTATGGAAAGAAGGATATAGGAAATCAGCCACTCCCTACACATCACTTAACCAGGAGGAAGATCCAGCTACCTGCAGGTGTAAGACTATTTGCTCACAGCAATGGAAATTCAAAGTGGAAAATCCTTTCCCATCTGAAGCAGTAAAAGTGTGGAGCTGGGGTCTGCTAAGAGAGACGATTCATCCCCAGGAGCTTCCTGAGTGAAGCATCACCAGCAAGTGGGTGATTAACTGTCAGGTGGGCAGAGAAACAGGATGAGTTCTCTTTTCTAAGGGCAGGATGACACACTGAGCATCACCAGGAGGCTGCTGGAAACTCGAGTGGGTGGAAGATTTGGGATGTGAATGGAAAAGACCAAGAAAATTTTATTGGGGAAAATAGGAAATTAGGGCCCCTCCTGAATGTTAAATTCCTTCCTGAGGTCTGAGGCAGTATCAGATGGAAGGAAAAGGAGAGTGGGAACAGGTAGAATTGGTATTGTCCTAAGAGAACAGAAGTAAGGAGCTTTGGTGCTGCCATGGCAGCAGAACTGAACAATATGGAATAAACTCCAAAGCTCTGCACAGCAGCTGCAGACCCTCAGCTTAAGCCCTCCTTGGGCTGGGGTTTAGCACAAAATCCATCGGTGTCACAAGAGGCAGATGCACCACAGGAGCAGGAAACAGCACTTGGAAATGACTCTGATGAAGGACCTATAAATAGTAAAAATTACTCTGAAAAAGGACAGGGAAGGACTATTTTTACTTCTTTCTGTGACATAAGGTTGAAAAAGTAGAAAATGATCAGGGAAAAACCTGCAATATTGTACACAACTTCAGGATTCAAGTAAATAAATATGAACCCTGCAAGACAGGACTGAGATTCAAAAATTAGAAATAAGGCTAGTGACTCATAAATAAGACTATTTCTTGTGATTGCAGGGATGCTGGCTGATGTAACCCTATAAGGGACTGTCAGACCTCAGATTTCCTTGCCTATGGAGCAGATGGGGCTGAACAGGGATTTTGCCGTATTGCATTTTAAGAAATGTGGATTTACCCTCTGATTCATCCGAAGTTTATCACTGGCTGAGGCAGGGCAGCAGAGCAGCCAGAACCTGGGATGAAATTCTGACCCTCCTGATGCCACAGGCAGGTGGCCAAGATTTCAGCCTTGGTCTGCTCCCAGAAAGCCCTTTCCAAATAATGCTCCCTGCTTTAATAATTGTTGATGGAGGCTGCTTTCACTCAAAGTAAACATAAGATCTCAAGTAGAAAAAAAAAAATAAAATAAATAATCTGGATAGTTGAAACATGATCTTGGAGATTTGGGTTATTTGGCAGGAAAGTAGATGGAGTGCTACAAAGGTTCTTCTTGCAAAGAAAAGCTCAAATGTATGACAGAAAAAAAAGTGGGGTGAGGGAGAAGAAGGAAGGAAGGAAGGAAGGAAGGAAGGAAGGAAGGAAGGAAGGAAGGAAGGAAAGCTCAAATGTATGACAG
>VXBQ01015620.1:694152-731999 GCA_013400175.1 Phainopepla nitens
AAAAAAATCTGACAATGAGAATCCCGGTAAGAATTAAAAGTACAATGAACAAACGTCCTGTGGCCTATCCTGCTTTTGTGCTTAAAAGCCATGGAATTAGCTCCACATCCATTTCTAGGTTCTTCCCTGAGACCCTGGGAGACCAGGGCTTGCTCCATAAATATTTAATATTGATATTCCCAGCCAGGTTTTCAACCAAGAGAAACATAGGCTAGAGGTGTCAGGAGGAGATTGTAAGAAATGAGGCTTCTGATATAATGGAGAGATATTCATGCCCACATTTTTTCAGCCATGATAAGACCAATAGTTTCACACTTTAACTAAAAAAAAAAAAACAAGTCAACTAGAAAAGCCTCTTCTCTGCAGGCATTAAACTTATCCTCAAAACTACAGTGGTTCAGCAGAGATTTTGTGTTCACAAGATTGAGGCAATCAGAAAATTTTCCAATTCTAAGTATGGAGAAAAGAATAAAAATAGGCCTGAAAAATTTTGGCTCGGCTCCCCAGTCACTTCCATCCAGAGAAAAGCACATCTTGAACTGCTGAATTAATGATCCTCTTCATTCCAGACATCAGGAGGAGTTGACCTTGATGCAGTGGAGCTGTGCATGAGTGCTGGGCTGTCACTTCCCCTCAAGCACACCGTAGGGTTTGGAGATGCATTCCAGGTAGGGAGAGCTGGTGCATAAAATCCAGCTCTGGGTGTACTCAGCAGGTAATGAAGGGTGCACAACTCTTCTCTGGTGAATTAACTCCTCAGGGAGGTCTATACCCAGCAGAACACAGGATAATTGCCTCGCTTTCTCCAGCTGGGATTGCAGATCCCGGGCTCTCACTGGTGCAAATCTCAGCTGAGGAGCTCATTAGCTCAAAAGCCTGGATGATTCAGGATTTCAAAAGGAGCTATTTCTTTTTGCATCAGCCCATTGTCTGCAGTGTGTTGAGGTTGGCCACCTCTTGGGCCACCACAGATGCTTCCATGAGGAAGTACAGACACACAACAAACATAGAAATTCACTGTTTCTGCGGTTAGTTCATGGGCCTGGTACACATGAGATGGAAATAACCAGTGTTTTGCTGAAATAATTATTAATAAAAATGGATGAAAACTTACACATATACTTGACCTGAAATGTAATCTCAGCTAAGTGCTTAGCCTAACCTGTCACTGCAAGAGCAGGTGGGGAAGTGCTACTGAACCACGCCATTTCTCCAGAACCTTAAAAAACCAAAATAGGTAGAGCTCTGCACAGCTCTTGAACTGGACTTTGCAGTGGAATGCTGGATGCACAGCACCCTGCCCTGGTGTGTGCCCAGGGGGCACAGGTGCAGAAGGAACCTCTGGCTGGGGCTCCTCATGTTTTCTCTCTCTCCTCCTGGTCCGTGTGTTACTGGTTAGCGAGGGAAGCGCGTTCGGTTAAGGGGGAGCTGGCTGAGGAATGTGCACACCACGGGACACACACAGCTCATGCCACCCACCACAGCAACACTTCTGAGCTGCTGTGGTCCTCCCAGCTGCCTCCACCACCCCTCCCAGTACAGCACAGAGAAAGGCCACACTAACTCCAGGTGCCAGCTCCCAATCTGAGGGCAGAGGCGGATCCGCTGCTCCTGGGAGCACAGATAACTTTCCAAGCATTAGGGGACAGGAGGGAGGTCATGCCTCGGGCCAGGACACCACCAGAACCCCACAACACGAGGAGGGCAGCAGCACACGACACGGTGGGAGCTACACAGACACACCACGACACGCACACAGATGCCACGATGATTTTTTTGAACAGTCCCAGGATGAATAATTAAGGAGACGGTGACAAGGAGATGGGTGCTGGAATGGGATGGGAACCTAATGAGCCTTCATGCAGTGCTGGAGTTCCTATGAGCAGCCAATTTTTGCCCTAACCATGACTTTATGTCTCCAACTGAAGCTATTTTTCATGCCTGAGAACATTTATGAAGCTTATAAAGTGCTTCATTACAACAAATGGAATGGAAGTGGCACATCCTTATTCCTCTCCCAGTAGTAGAAAAATGTCTGATTCTCAAAACAGGCTGTTGTTCAGCACAACAGGAAAATATATCCTTAATATTATACTTGCAATTCATTGATGCAATTTGCTATAAATTAAGCCCATGGAGCAGTAAGTGTGATTTACTAAGGCTGTAAAACTTGCATCTGTGAAAACTGGAACCAGGTTTCGAAATCAGACACTAAATCACATCAGCTCTAGTGGCATTACTGCATCTAGTGAGAATTTAAACTGCTCTAAGAACAGAGCTTGGCCTGCAGTCTTGAAATGTAAGTCATTTATTCCTCATCTTAAAATATTAACTTGACTACACCTTCAGATACCCATCTCATATAAAATATGCCTGTGATTTGCAAATCTACTCCTTTCTGCAGAACATGAGATAATATTATTTATCATAAATCTTACACAGCCAAATCCAGGACTTTGCATTTGGATTGATCCAGAAAGGTTAAGTCCCAGATTGAATAACTGTGGCTAATAACTGCTTAGCTCTAGGTGGGTCATAGTTCTAAAAACTGAACTGGAAAAGTCCCGCTGAGATGAAGCATTCTTTCACCAAAAAAAATCTGATTACTCAAAGAAATGAATGATCATATCTGTTTAGCATCCTAACTCTTTCTCCTCTCCAGGTTTTACCCTCAAAAGCAAGCACAGTTGCTCTGGAGCTTTTAGTCTGTGCTACGACTGATGTGCCCTGTGGTGCCACCACACCAGCATACTCAAAGCCGGCATTACCAGGTGGGCACAACTGCTGCAGCTCAGAGCCCCATAAATGACACAATGAAGGATGGGAGAAGAGGGCTGGAGAGAGGGAACACACGGGAGTGAGGGCAGAGGGGAATGGAAGATGAACGGGGATGTTTTCTTGTCAAGCATTGCATGGATCGGGGGAGGTTGGAAAGACCATCAAGAAATCATCCTTAACAAAGCAAGCTTATCAAGCACTCTCCCATTCTCCTTCCTTACATCATCGTTTTGGCAGTTTCCCAACCCTTGTGTGTACCAATAGCTAAAATGTACATGGAGGAGCAGGAGGTTAGTGTGTAGCAGCAGGAAGGTGCGTCTGCTTTGGGCTTTCACTCATTCCTTGGAAAAAAAACTCATCTTCAAAGGTTTCTGTCTTTTTTTGTTTGGTTGGTTGGTTGTTTTTTTGTTTTGTTTTTTTTTTTTTAATTCAAGGCTTTGCATGTTACAGTCCCAAATGAAGAACAAGGAGTGACATGACACACACTTTCAGAGTCACATGCACTTCATACCTGGAGGCACCATACGTTTGCGTTTGCGTGCTTTTCAAGTGTTTTCACCAAAGAAAACCAAAGGGGTAAGAGAAAGAAAAACAGGGGGGGAAGTTGGGGTGGAGGAGAGGGGGAAAGAAACAGAATAAAGAAAATTAGCATATGAACCAAGTGTGTCCCCGGGAGCAGATGCTGTGGCCAGGCTCACAGGTGAGCACAGGAGCGTGGACTGAGCTGGCTCCTGCTGTGGCTGGCTCAGGAGCCACAGCATGCCTGTGTCACCCTGGGGGACAGGCAGCTGGCACCTTGCCCCAAGAGCAAATGGGCACCATGGGGCAGGGAAAGTGTGGGGGCCTCCCAGAGACCTTCCATGGGACATCCACAGCCCTCAGCCCCACCAGCCAGGGACTCCCCTGGGCTGGGCTGCTGAATGAGCAGGATGTGCCTGTGGCTTTGGATTTTTTAGTGAAACAACCAATATATGATAGTAGTTCAGATCAAGGCCTTTCTCTCATGAGTGACAAAAGAGCAGATTTTTTTCCAATAAATCCAGTGGCTGATGCAGGACAGGTTGTTTATGATGTCTGGGTACACCAAGCCAACTTGTGCATCACAACCCAAACCACGCCTGCACATACAGAAGCCTTGTGCATATTTCAGAATTTGGTTCTGCCACATTTTGGACTTAAAGATGGAATCTGTGATTCTCTCAGAGGCCACCATATTTTCCCCCAAACAAATCAGAGTAGCTCTACTGCAGTGATTGGAGTGATGCTCTGGAGCCATGTGAGCTCCTCCAAGGCATATGTAACAATTTTCTCATATCAAGCAGCCAAGCCTTTTCAGAGATGCCTTGGGAAGAGAGATGAGCTAAAGGCACAGACTCCTGCTATGAGGAATAAGCAGCTCAGTGTCGAGCAGAAAGGATGCCGAGGCAGTGGTGACTGCAGATCATCCCCGAGCACCAGAGAGGGGGATTTTGTGCTACTCTAGCCCACTTCCAAACCACACTGGGCATTGCAGCCACATGTCAGCAGCCATGGCCTTAAGGGGCTGCTGGGCTTGATGTGCTGCTGTGGCTGCAGCAGCACCTGCAGCAGCACAGGGCTGCCTGTGTCTCCCAGCTGGCTTGGGGAAGTGGGGAGGCAAGGAGAGATGGTCAGTGTGAGTGATGCAAGCTGCAGCCAGACCATACAGTTACTCCCTTAAAAAAAAAAAAAGTCCACTTAATTTATTTGATGGCACTCAAAATATAGTCAAAAGTGGTTCACTGCTTTTTTGGTAAAAAAAACCAATTTAATTAAGGGCTGAATCCATTGGTGCACCCACTGCTCACTCGCCCAGGTGATGTTCACTTGATCTGTGCTCAAACAGGAGCTGGGATTTAAGGGAGAAGCTGAGAGTCCAGAGAAACCCATTTCTAAGGAAGCCCAGGGTGATACTGCTGTGCGGGGCAGAGCAGCACCCACAGCAGCAGCCAGCAAAACTGCTACAACCCTGCTGCAAATCTGTCCTGGCTTTTTACTCAAGATAAGCAGACTCTCCAAGCTACATTTTTTTTTTTCTTTCACCTCCGCAGAGTTTCTATTTAGCCTTTTCTGGAGATCCTGAGCTCAGATTTCTTCCTCCATATTAGCTCCGTGGAAATACAGGTTTTAACAAGGGGGTTGTGTAACAGGTAATCAAAAGGGTGTCACTGCATGTCTGGCTGCATGATAAGTTCAGTATTTCAAAGAGCAGTAAAATCTGCCAAAGTCCACTGAAAACAAGCCCTGAGTGCCTGCATTTTGCAGTGGATTTTGGGCCAAGCTCCGTCCTCATCCTCTCCAGTAGCTGATCCCAGGCAGTGCTGCAAAGGTACAGCCAGAAGGTCAGGTACTGGGAGGGAGAGTTTCAATGGGTGGGTTTAATGCTATTGGGAAACAGCTTTGTTCTGTTCTGTTGGGTTGTTTTGTTGTTGTTTTGGGCTTTTTAGACAAAATCTTCAAGTTGGTTCATAAATTTCTAGGGAAAAAGCAACCAATCAGACACACACTGGGAATGAATCCAATGAGAGCTTACTGACCACCACAATGGGACTTTCAACAGGTTTTTATGATGGATTAAGAGGCTGGCTGCTGTGTTTGAATACAAGGCTGAATCTGACCCCAGGAAATATGTCCAGGCTGTCTGCCTGAGGGCTAGAAGGCACCAGTAATATGGGAAAACAGGAAGGGACTATTCCTGCAGTGGCACAGCCCAGTGCTCAGCCCCAGCCCTGTGTGGGAGCAGGGAGATGGGGCACAGGGGACCCCATCACACCCAACAAAACTCCACAGAGCTACAGGAATATCTAACAAACATATCCAACCATTCTACAAACCCAGAGAGTCATGGACAGCCTCTAAAAATACACCAGGGAGGGGCACCAGGCCCTGCCCAGGATACAGGGAGGTGTGGGGTGAAAATGAATAGAACATTGTGCATTTTAGCTTCTGAGGAAGCCACCAGGCCCAAAGGGGATGTGAAGGACACAGTGCTTCCCCATGTCCTGGAGGGTTGGGAGGCATGGCAGGGGACTCTGTCCCCAGCTCCTTGAAGCTCCAGATCCCAGGAGGCTGTGAATTTCCACAGCACTGCTCTAACCTGTGTAGTTTCACCTAAAAAACCTGCCTGGTTTTACTGCAGGTAGAGCCAGGGAGGTGGGTGCTGCTAGAACACTCTGGTGCTCAGCAGCCTCATCCATCATGGTTCCAACGTCAATCCCTGCTTGTGTCAACATCCTGGGATGGATAAATGAGATACAAGAAATGGGAAAACGCTCCCTGAATCCCGAGTTAGTTTTCCTCCTCTTAGAGATAAAAAAGGAAAAGAAAGGAAAGGAGGACCCAGGGAAAATGCACCTGGGAGAGTGCCAAGCTGGTCAAGGGTGGGAGAGAAGTTTGCTGAAAGGCAGAAGGACAATCAGAGACCAGCTGGACCGGCAAGGAGAGCCTGAGAGGGCACGAGGAGCTGCAGGTAGGGTGAGAGTGGTGTTTACCTATGATCCAGGGCAGCTTGGAGGGAGGTCTTCACACCTGGGCACGGCAACTGTCACAACACAATGCAACTACCAGCAGGCGTGGAGAAATAAAGATGAAAAGAAGAGCACGTACACACACAAAGACATGGGAAGAAAAAAAAAAAACAAAAACATAAAGCAACAGGGAAATTAAAATCAAGTAAAAAAACACAATGAAAAAAGCAAAAAGAAAAAAAAACTCCAAAAGAAAAAGCATATACCAGCCCTTAGGAGCTTGAAATCAACTTTTTAACAACAAAAAAAAGTAAATAAATAAGCAAAATTATATATCCAGATAACTATGGAGACAGTGGCATCACGAGGAAGGCAGTGGAGGAGGAAGCTGGAGGAGGAGGTACCTGTACATGGGGACGGTGACGGTGCGTTCGTAGTACTGCCAGGTGGAGTGCAGGTCTGTCCGGGACAGGTTGGTGGCATAAAATCTCCAAGCCGCCTGTGCAGGAGAAAACCCAGTGGGATTGTGCACCCAGGCATGGCCAGAACCACCCTGGGTTTATAAACATCAACCAACACCAAGTCCTATGGGATGCACCCAGCATTTTGCCCTCTCCTTGATTTGGTAAGTGACAAACTTGGGGTGGGACCATGATACCCCTGACTGTGCGTGCCCAGCTAAAAATGCTGCAGGTCCCAGGCATTCACTGCCAGGCTGAGGTCAGGATGGGTGTTGTTGCCCATTAAGAAGTGAAAAATGTGGAGAGAGAGGAGCAGGAGAATGTAAAATGGCTAATTTCAATTCTCCAAGATGTAGACCAAGGCAAGCCTTCTGCACGGACATCTGTTCTCGTGAAGAAAATGCACCCAAGTGTACCCTTATATCAGGATAAATATTCTCTTTGGGGAGAAAAAAAAGGGTGAAAACAGACTGTCCAAATGTATTTGTCTTGCTGAGCTGGCTGATTGCTGAATTCCATCCCTTTTCTCTCTAAGTTTCCTACCACATATGCTGTTTTCCCATGGTTGATTTGCTGGCATTTATTCCCAGACAAAACCAGTCACCAGCTGCTGTCTCACACCTTACACACACACGGCCCCATTTGTCTCCTCCCCAACTCCTGAAAGTCTATGAAGCCCCCTAAAACCAGGATGATGTAACCACAAGGCTCCTTGGATGTGACCCTCACCTGGATCAGGCCCGCTGCTGGGTTTCGCCTCTTCTCAAAGTGTTTTTGTCGATGCTGCTCTTGAACCTTCAGAGCAAATCCCGAACCCAAGATGCCCTGGGGAGGAGAACAACAATTTGCTGCTAGCAGGGGTTTAGTTAAGCTTCCACTTCCTGGCTCATTTTTTTGATTCAAGCATAGAGGAAGGAAGGAAGGAGCCTCCATCCCAGCAGCCATGGCATACACTCTCCAAGGGGCAGCAGACTTTGCTGGCACTCACTGGAATTGCAAATTTTCCCAAACTACCTCCAGCCAACGGATAAAATACGAAAGAACCCCAACACCCTGGCAGTCAGCAGATTATCCCCATAGGAATCCAGATCCTGCAACACATTGAAATGCACTGCCAAAGGGACAGGGGAATTTGCTGAAATGGTGTAATTGCAGAATAACAGACCGCATTGGGTTGTAAGGGACCTTAAAACTCATCTGATTCCAACCTTCTGCCATGGGCAGGGACACCTCCCACTAGGTCAGATTGCTCCAGGCCCGGCCCAGCCCAGCGTGGCCTTGAATGGACAGCCACAGCTTTTTTCTGTGCTAGTGTCTGACCACTCTCTCAGGGAAGTATTTCTTCCTAATATCCAATCTAAATCTTTCTCCTTTCATCTTAAAGCCATTAATTATGTGAAGGAACAGCCTTCTGGGGAAAAGGAATGCTTTTTATCGCTTCCATAAATATTTGTGCAGAGCCAAATCTAGAGTTCCCACCCCATTTGCTCATGCACACGATGCCCAAGTTGTGGATATTCAAACAGGCTTTCCATTTTTCTCCCTCATTTTCTGCCTCAAAAGCCACAGAGCATTACAGTCAGGAGGCCTCTGAGCGCATCCCATTGCAGCTGCTAGAGTGCCACCAGCTCCAGGGGCTGGGGACAAGGCCCAAGTGAGCTCAGCACCCCTACTTACAGCAGGAAGGGCAAAGAAAGAGACACCGATGAGTGTGAAGGTCGCCGCCAGCAGCCGCCCGTTCCAGGTCTGTGGATACTTGTCCCCATAGCCAATGGTGGTGAGAGTGATCTGCAGAGAGGAGATCAGTGCCCAGCCCTTGGTCAGACAGCCTTGAACTGAAACCATGCAGCCAAAACTCACACACCAGCCTAGTGGCACACGGAGGAGCCGGGTCACCGCGTGCCCTGAGCTGTCTGAGGCACAGCTCGGGGACCTGGGGGGCCAGCAGGGGTGGGGAGCTCCAGGGGATGCAGAGACACCCTGGCACCCTCCCTGCTCACGTGCTGGTTTCACACCAGTTGGGAGCATTTTGGAGCCTTTTGCTGTCACAGAGAGAGCTGCCATCTGGTGCAGAGGCTGGCGGCAGCTCGGAACCTCCCCCAGGAGGGGTTGTGCCTTCGGCAGGGGAAGCGAACCAGCACCGTTCCCCCAAACTCCCTTTCAGCAGCTCAGGAAAGCTATTTGCATGCACAAGGATCTGCTGCTTTTTATTCCCATTCTTCCCAGCAGTGTCCATCAGCTGGGAAGGTCTCCACTCCCCTGTTTAAAAACAGCCTGTTAGGCTGAGAGGATGAATTATGGCTCCTTCACACCACCTCATTTAGGGATGGGTTTTGTGTTATTGCAATGTACCAAGAGAGAGCTGGCAAGCTGCTCTCTGTATTTTGGGGAAGGACCTGAGAAATTTATTCGAGACAGAATCTCCTGAATTTCAAACTGCAGGGGAAGACACTTTTTCCCACTTCACTCCATGGACGTCACTAGTGGGAAATGCTGGCTATTCCCCCAAGGTTTCCAAGAGGATTTGGAGAGCCTGGGACTGGCAGGGCAAGGCAGAGAGGGATGGTCTGATTAGAAACATCTTTGAGACTTCTGATCCCAAAGGCTGTCCCTGTCACACAGCCTGCAAGGACAGAGCTGGCCCCAGGGATGGGAGCTGACACCATGCTGATGTGGCATTGGACACAGGCATTCCATTTAGAATAAAAAATCAGTTTGACACAAATGGAAGTGGGATCCCAAAGCACCTTTTAATTGGGCCCACTAAAAGCCTTATCAATTAGGTGCTATTTTGACTAAGTGGTTAAAAAATGCATCAACGTGGCTAATCCTTACTGAAATACAGAACTAGAACAAGGCTATCTCCATAATCACTGCAAAGCTGGTTTACAATATTTTTGTAATTTTTATAGACAACAACAAGTGTTGGATGCATTAAGATCAACCAAGGGATGAGCTCCTGAACCTGAAATTTGATTTATCCCGTCTCTCAACATGTGCCCATATTGGATCCAGGAGCTGGACTCTGACAAAACTTGTTTATTTTAATGAAGCTCATTTTTTTTTCTGAACTTCTCAGTGGCAAAACAGTCTCAGAAGCAGAAGGGATAAATCTGCCCATGGTTCTCCCCAGACTGAGCTCTAATCTGGGCTTTCACTTTTCCCTCACTGTCTGTTTTCTTGTTATGTCAAACTGAGCTTTGTTTTTTATTTTTCTATCCTAACTAAGGGGCTTGAAAAGCAATTTACTGTCTCTTTCCCTTTGTTGGAATGGAGGAGCTGCTTGATCAGCCGATTCCTCCCCAAGCCTGTTATTGGGATTTGATCAGATCGGGGATTTTCATTACATGCTTTGTAATCAAGGCCAAACTAGTGATGGAGCAGAAGAACAATAATGCAAGAAGATTAGAACGTCATTAATTCTCTCTTTGTTAATCGGGTAATCCAATAATTCACATACACACGCACACGCACAGCAAACCACAAGTATTGCCCTTTCAGCAGAAATGTGACAGGAAGTGCTCACCCCAATGGAGTCTTTCTGCTTCTTAGACCCTATTAATTTTATTAAATTTATTCCAGCGTGTTCAACAGTGCCTTGCCCAAGTGCAATATCAATAATTAAAGGGCAGCCATACTTGTCAAAACAATAATCAAAGCACCCTGTGGTGCAGGATGTCTCTCTGACCTGGCTCTGTCACGACAGAGCTCAATCCCACGACTGGGAGCACACGAGTTCTTGGCTCCCCTGCAGCTCCAGCTAAGTCAGAAATGTGATCCCCTAGCAATTTCCATGAGGTTTATGTAAGAAAAAGAGCTAAATGGAACAGCATGAAGCCACTTAATAAAAATGTTAACTAAGCACTCTCTAAGTCGATACCTCACGTAAGTGATAGAAGATGGAGGGTTAATGGATATTTTATTTTAATAACCAACAGCTGCTCTATGGAAATTACTTACCAGACCCCACCAGAGTGCATCTGCGTATGTATCAAAGTGCTCATTTTCTCCCTTCTCGGCCAAGTACACCAGGAAAGAGGCCAGGATGAGGCACAGGAAGCCAATATACCAGGCAGTAATCAGCTCCTGTGAGATCATTAAAAGAAAGTAAAGAATAATTGCAGTCCTGGTGCGCATCTCCAAACGCTGAGTTTCTTGCTGCTGGATCTGAACTTTCCCTGCACTTGTTTGAGTTTTGAGGCTTTGGCTGGACACCAGTGATGGTACTTTCTGAGATGGGACTCTGCCAGGCCTGAAGACCAAATCATCCAAACACACATAGCAAATGGAGAAAAGAGTGTTAAGAGCTCCATTATTGCAAGAACTGGAACTGAGACTTTAAAAATTTTGATACTTCCCCAGTTCACAGTGGGAAATGTAGTTGAAACTGAAATAGGAACCCCAAGATCTCTGCAGATTCTACTTAGGGCAAGTCGAATCCACTAAAGGAGGAGGAGCTGTGAAGTTGGGGTCTGGATGGACTATCCCCCAATTTCAGGGAAGTTTTAATTCAGAATTCACTGGAGTGATTATTTTTGGATTAGGTTAGTGCAAGGGTGGACAAAAGAACTCACAAACTTCCTATGATTTTTACACAGTGCTGGAGAAGCTGGCTAAGCTTCTCTGAGGAAAAGAAAGTGAAGGAAGGAGGAGAAATGTTAAAATCGTAAATACAGCATCAGAAAACAAAAAGTTATTAACAAACTCTTCCCAAACTGATCCCCTTACACCAGAGATTGGCTCCATGACTGGAATCTCTCTCTCCCTTCCCTTCTTGACTGGCAGAGCTCTCCATCAAACCTTACGTCTCTGACTGTGTTGCTCCCCTCTGTTACCTACAGTGTCCTTCCAATCTCCCCAGGCCTGGAAGAACTTTGGGGTGGAGAGTTGAACCAAAGCAGCATCCCTGGTGGGGAGAACACAAAGAGTAGCCCCACGTCCTTGCCTGGGCCTTGCTCACCTTGCTGTGTGCGTAGACCACAGAGCCCAGGAGCTTCCAGGTGCCGCCGCGCCGGTCCATGCGGATCATGCGCAGGATCTGCAGGAACCTCAAACTTCTGAGTGCCGAGGTGGCAAAGACATTCCCCTGGGACCCTGCTGCCAGCACAGCGATGGATGCGATCAGCACCATGATGTCTGTGGGGACACAGGGCACGAAAGGTGAGGAAACGCTGCCAGGTCACCCCCAAAGGGAATGGCAGTGCCACTGCCTCGGGCTGGGTGTGACACGGGCCTCCTGCACTTGCGTCCCGTGCTGGAAGGACATAGCACTGATCTGAAACTGAATGGAAGGAGCCACTGCACACCTTGTCGAAACATCCTGGTTTCCTTCTCCACGCTCATTGTTCCCATAAAAAATGGGTCAAATGCTGCAAATGATGAATTTTGATCTGATTGAGTGTTAACATTGGATAAAATCCTTGCCCCTTCTTTTATCAGCCACAGCTGCCTGTCACACAGAGCATGGAATTCCCCCATCTAAACCGGGAATGAAAATCTATACATCCTCCATAGTAATCCTGAGGTGCTTAAGGACAAAGAAAGTCCAAGAAATAGGCCAAAAAAAAATGTCTTGCTCAATACATATCAAAGATCCTCAAAGCCTCCCCCTTCCCTGATTTCCTACACAAATTTTATATGGGTGTTCTTCTGTGGTATAAACCGAAATCCTGTCTATGACTATTAGCAGCTCCCGGACAGTCAAAGGCAGTCTCCAAAGCCAAGGGAACAGCCACTTTGTCCATTTCTAATACCAGAAAATATCACTGCTGTGCCCAGATGGCCCCTCTCACAGGAGACTTGCTGAGTGCTTTACAAACAATAATTAATTAAGTCTCACAACTCCCTTGTGAGGCAGCTCATCAGCACGAGGGAAGGCAAAGTGAGACAGGGAGTCTCAGTGACTTGGGAACAATCTGGTGTGGAGGTTGGACGCAGGATTGCAGGATTCCAGTTCCTGTGCTCAGCTTCTCCTGGCTAAACCCTGTTTCTGTGGCTGTGGGCAGCTGTCACTGACGCTTGAGGTATGCAGGGCACTGGGATGGCTTCCAGGTCAGCAGAAAATAGGGAGAGCCCTGAGATGAATAACAAAAAGCATGGCCATGGATTAGAACTTCTGCCTTTGGGGCTTTTATCCTTTCTCAAGGTGACCATGAAGCAGCTGAAGTTTAACCCCCAAAATACATGCAAGACACTGGGCAAGCAAGCTTGGAAGGGCCATCCTGGATTGGGAAATCTCGTGCAGGGGCTCAGCTCTTACCAATGACACAGAAAGGCTTGCGGGCAAATTTCAAGCGTCCCCTCCAGCCCCGGTACCGGCAGCAGCAGCCGGCGGCCCAGATCCGCACAAAGTACTCCACCCCAAACACCACGATGGTGACGATTTCCTGCAAGGAGCACAGTGACATTAGTAGGGAAAAAGGGTGACGGAGAGCACTCTCCACAACCCAGGACAAACCTCAGAAAACCTCAGAAAAATACACCTCAGAAAATACATCACTGTGCTGCCTGCACCACTCAGCAGAGAGCCTAGGCTTGAAAGATCATCAGATCTCTGCTTCTGTGTCTTGCCTCCCCCTCTCCAGGGTGGTGAGAGGTGCTGCACGTTGTAGTCATGAACTGGAGTTTTACACCTCCTCATATTGTGCTTTTTCCCCCATCACAACACCTCGTTGTCTCCCTACCACCAGTCTCCAGGATTCAGCTCAGTTAATGCCGAGGGAAAAGCAGAGATGGGAATCACTGAACAGGAATAATCCTAGAGGATGACAAAAGGGGATTTCAGCTTTTTCCCTTGAAAACTGTCCCGGTTGCCTGCGTGTGCTGGGAGATCTGGTGCAGGCATGGTGTAGATCTTCCATCCCTTGATGCCACGTGAACTCTTTCCATCTCTTTCCATCTCTTTCCCTCTCTTTCCATCTCCACCTGAATGCTCCCTTCCCTCTGAGATCTTGTCTCATCTTTCTCATGTGTCAAACCCAGTGAAGCCCTAATTAGTCTGCAGCACCTTTTGATTTGATGTAGGGCAGGAATGGGGAAGAGGAAAACAGACAAAAAGAGAGGAGAGAGGTGAATCCAGCAGCCCAGATTTTAAAAAAAAATTTCCCATTTCTTATCCACAGGCCTGAGTGGTCCCCTTCTCACAAGGGACAGCTTAAACTCTTGCCTCAAACACCCCCAGTCTCAGGGGTTTGTGTGGTTTTGACTTTATTGTAATACCTCACTGTCAGCCCCCACTTACCAGGATGTAAAGGGCCCCTTCTGAGCTGTTCTGGTATTCATCAATGGTCGAAAAGACAGACAGCACCAGGCAGGAGAACACTAGTAGAAAACTACAGAACACATAAAGGGACAGAGAGAGAAGGTCACGCTTAATGGCAGGAAATTTTCATACTCATCCAACTAACTCAGAAAGCAATTTTGGATTTATATCTCTCTGAGTATTTACTGCACAGCTGCTACACTACCATGTAAAAAGAGTAGGTCAAGTGCCCAGTTTTGCTAACTGGAAGAGTTATGTGTGGATGGAGCCACTGGACTATGCCCAGTTTGGCCAGTGCCAATCCAGTTCCCCTTCCAGCTGGCAGCTCTGATCACTTCTGACATTTTTTCCCCAAGGAAGTGTCAGCTCTTTCAGCAACACACATCCAAAAGCATCCAAACGATCAGGGACATTTCTAACTGGGATAAGAGGGGAGCAGACTGGCTGAGGAGCAGGAGCATGGGCTGAGCATGAGCTCCACTCATGCTCTGCTTATGCATTTACATCCACAAAAGCTCACACACAAGTGGTGCTGCAATTCTTGCCAGAGTAGGACATTTTTGGGTGGATTTAATGTTCCTTTCTCAGGCAGGTACTCCACATTAACTCCCCACTGCCTGGAAAGACTGGTGACTTTTTGGGTTTGGCTGGTTGTCACTCTGCTCTTCTGTGGCCAGACATGGGACAGAAGAGGGGTTTGATCCAGCCCAGGAATGTGATTTTGGTGCTGTTGGCACTGGGGAGGGAGCTGGGCTGGTCTCTGTCCCAGCTCTTCAGGGACAAAAGAAGCCTCATCCTGCCATAAGCTGCGGGGATACAACCCTGATACCAGCTCTCTCAGTCTCTAATTTACCACAAAACTGGGGAGATGTTCAAACCCCAGCATGCATCCAGATCTCATTGACATCTACATCCATGGGCAGCCTCCCAAGAGCAGCCTGGGCAGAGCCACCCCAGCCTGTCACTCACTGCCTGCCCCCATCAAAGCTGCCCAGTGCTGGATGTTCTGATGCAAATCAGGGGGCACAGAATGAGTGACAGGAGCTGGACTCTCTTCTGACACTCAGCGCCTGAATCCGCAGCTGCTGAGGTGTCCTGGCATCTGCTCAAGCATGGAGGCTTCCACCCCTGCCCACTGCCTGCTCCAGTAAAAGCAGGGAAATTAATTTACTCGGGATCGATTTACTAATACAATAAAGTAGGCCAGCGCAAGGAGAAACTAAAAGCTGCATTCTTTAAGAGCATTAAATAATTCATCTGTCTGACTTTGTCTCACATTCCTACAAACTGTATTGTGAATATTTATAAGGTTTGGTTCTGCTGGTGGGAGCTGCTGCTTTTTGGTGAATAAAGAAAAGGAATTTCACACCACCAGGTCGTGCTTGTGGCTTTGAAGTGACCATTAATGTCACAGTAACAAGTAAAAATAGGGAGATTTGCAGTATTTATTCGAACCACAGGCTGAAACCTGGTGGTGATGTAGGGACTGCTGGAGGTCAGGGACCTTCAGAGCCATCTCAGCCAAAGCTGAGCTTTATCAGCCACAAGAAGAATCCAGCTTGGAGCAGATAACTGCCTGATTTCTCACTGCAAATTTCTCCTCACACCAGATTTGGTGTGCAGACACTTGAAACAACCTCAGGAGAGTAAGAAAACCTCACTTGCAATCCCACTTGTGATGTCACTCAATGTCATGTCTAGGTCCCACTTCAGTATCTTTTCACCCCAGGCTGGTCTTTTAAAACCCTTGCCATAAACAATCCCACCATAACCTGCCCTGCAGGCAGATGGATTCCACCCATCCCAACATCCTCCAGGCTGCTGGGGCCAGGCCATGCCCTGGGAGCTACAGAAGGGGCCCAACTGCTGCCCACACCGAGGCAGGGGGAGCAGAATTCCACAATCCAGGAGGGAAAGAGCTGCAACTGGGTTGCTGCACTCCTGGAATGGCCCAGATTTTGCTGCAAACTTCTATGCTGAAGTGAGAAACAGATGAATAATCAATGAGAGAAGAAAGAGGAAAAAACAAACAAACAAACAAAAAATCCACAGATAATGGAAAGGGATCAAGGGAAAAGAGAATTCTACGTTTTCTGATTAAAGAAGTAGAATGTGAGTGGTATTTATTTTTGTGATCAAACATCACTCTAAAGTGCCTGAAAAAGGGCTGAAAGCAAAGTGCCAATATCAGAGCAGGCTTGCACACTGAGTTTGCTCAATTGATCACCTTGGATGGAGCCAGAATGAAGCCACTATCAATTCATGAGTCCTGGCAGGGACACACACCACAAAAAAAAAGAGGATTCCTGTACGTTAAGTTGTCACTAGACAGATATTGATGGGACTGGGCAAAAAAAAAAAAGAATAAAAATTGCATTATCACTTCAAATCCCAAGGACAGATTGTGCAAGCCATGGTTATGGGGAGAGCTGGGGCAGCTCCAGGTGCTACTGGAGCAGTTGGACACCTGGGTGCTGCTTCTGCCCCTTCCAGCACATCCCTGCAGCCTCATCCCCGATCTCTCCGTGCTCCTCAGCTCCCCAGGGCCAGCTCAGAGCTGCTGTAATTTCCACTGCGGGTTCCCCAGGGCTGCCATTGCCAGGGAGACCTGCTGCAGATCAGGCAGGCAGGGCCAGCACTAATTACAGCTCTGCCGAGCACAGGAGGCAGAAGGGAATGCACCAGCCTCTCCAGCGGAGCACGGGAGATCCATGGCCAAATCCCACAGCGACAAAAACCTCCCCCTGGCTCAGTCCCAACAGGTAAGGAATCTCCCTGTCCCAGCCACCAGGTAAGGAGCAGTCCTGCCAGCAAGGGATGCAGGCTGTGGATTGGCACAGGATGAGCTGCACACACATCCCAAAATAGCTCCAGGGTGATGCACAGCCTCTCTGCCTGATCATGCAGCCCACCAGCCTCTGGGGGCTGAAAGAGGAGACCCAGAGAACGCCACCTTTCTGCAGGGAAACTGCATTTGGGGGATTGAAGTGTGTCTGGCTCCTGGGAGGCTTTGAGGGATCTGCAGATCCCCTTTGGACAGAGGAGTGCAAGAGGGAAGCTGAGAGGTACGTGCACATCAGGGCATGGATCCTCTGAGCTGTCACAGAAGAGGGCTGTGGGGAACAGGAAGCTGGACTCTGCTTTAATTCCACCTAATCTACCCAGACAGATCAGGAAAGGGCTTCAGATAATAATGGATAGCTAAGGAAAGGGAAACAAACCAATAAATACTGTAGCAATTGGGATGAATCTAATTTTTAAAGCTACATATCTAATGAAAGCAAATTACGTCTGCAGCCTGACTCTGGGAAATGTTACTATGCAATAAGGAACATTAATAAGGTCCCATCTAATGATTTCTACATTAAAGATGCCAATTATGCTTGGAACATAGGAGAAGACAATATCCTTCTCCTGAACAGACAGGTCCTGCCTAATGCGTGGCTGGAGCCAGCACCCAGCATCCCCAAAACTCCAGGCAGGATTCAGGGTGGTTTGGAACCACTGTCTCCTCTCCAGAGGGATAGGAAGGAGAAACCCATCTCCAGCCTGTTGGAGAAGGACACCTCACTGCATCTTCTCACCCACCACTCACTCCTGCAGGCCCCCAGCACCTTCTGCTGCTCTGGCATCCCCCACACCTGTTGCTGAGACCTTTAAGCTCAACCAAGACTCAGCTGTGCAAATCTGACTGCTGCTAATACCAGTAAATCCAAAGACTTCCAAAGTCTGACTTTACATCCAAAGGTTATGTTGACTTAAAACACCCGTGCAAGCTTCTTATTACAATTTTTAAATCCCAGCACAAAATCTGCATATCCAGATTTCATATCCACTGTGCTTCAGGTTAGCAACAGAAAAAGGAATGACTGAACTCCCTCTTGGAAATAAAAATACTTAAAATGGCATGAAACGTGAAAGATTGTCCTTCCTTTTTTTTTTTCTTCCTCAGTAAAAGCACATGATGGAATCATCATAAAGCTTCTCAGGTTAATCATCTAATTTGCCTTCCAAAAGAAACCCCTTTGAAATCTACATGCCCATTTACATAAGAATTTTAAAAGGTCTCTAAATTTACTCCTGAAATACTCATATTCAAATAGCATTCACTGACATTCAGAAATGTTGGGGTTCCTCTGATGGAGCACCACTAATTAGCAACTGGATTCCTGGATGTGATGGAGACGGATACAACACAAGGAGGTGACAGAAGGTTGTAATAAGCCACTGTGCTTGTTGCCCACTTTGATGGCTTTCCCTGGAATTGGGAAAGGCCGTTAATGATTTGTTTAATTAGAAGGAGCAAAGCTGGAAAGGAAGGAGTATTTCACTACAGGCATTCAAGAGCTGCACAATGAAAAGCAACTTAAAACATTTAAAACACTTGAAAATTACTTTGGAGATGTAAACAAGGCATTGATAATTGTGCTAAAATAAAACTGACATGCTTAGGTGCAATCCAACTGCAATCCCAATAAATCCATTTGCTGTGGGCTCTGTAAAATGCTGCAATTCAAGTACCTAAAACTTTGATGTAAATCAAAGGCCAGGAAAATGCAGAAATGACAATAAGTAAAGGTGAAAGAGCATCGACAGCAAAGGGAAACAGAGATTGGCAAATGTTCTTTAGTGCTCAGAGAGCCTGGAAATCAGAATGGGAGTATTTGCAGCTCAATTTAAACCTCCATTCAGTCAGAAGCAAAACGCTGAGAAAGCCATGACTTTTCCAGGGATAAAGACTTTGTCGTATGGCACCTACCCTTAGCCAGGAGCATCCATCATCTTTATTCATGTAAGCAATCCTGCTGTGACTTGCAACCTGGCTGCTCATTTCCAAGGCTGAATAGAAGCTTAAATATCTCACTCTGGGTTCTCACATCCCTTGGTCTCAGCCAAAATCATCTCCCAAGGCAAATTCTGTCACTAGAAGAGCTGGAAATAGAAGTGGAGAGTCCTGCCCTTTGGTGCTGTGCCTTAATAAATGCTCTCCTTCCCAAAAATAACTCCTGATGGCATCTCAATCCCCTCAGGTTTGGCCATGCCCATCCCCATCCTCTGTCCTGAGATTTTGCTCCTTGGATGAGCCTGGGGGATCCCTGGGCATCCATGCAGGTAGGAAACACTGTTTGTGGTGAACACACTGACTGGCTCCAAGGCAGGGATTGTCATGGTTTATAAACTTTTTAATAAATCATTACCAAAGGCCTGTCTGGGACAACATTTACAGCTCCTGTGCATTCTCAGTGCACTCAAGTGATGCCTGAGCAGCCTTGATAAGAACATCCTTGCTTGTACAAAGCCATAAAGAGCACTAACGACTGTGGTGTGAACTGTGGAATGGTTTGGGTTGGAAAGGACCTTTGAGATCACCTAACCCCAAGCCCCTGCCTTGAGGCTGACACCTTCCACTGGATCAGGTGGTCTAAAAGGAGCACTGGAGCATCTCCGGAGGACCAAAGCAGCGTTCCAGGGAAGGCTGCGGCGTGCACAGCGAGGCTTTAGATGGTGTGCTGGGAGGTGAGATTTCATCAGCCTACAGAGAAATAGCTCTTAGAGACCCATGTTAAAGAGCTGGCCCTGAGGTGGGAAGGAAAATCATAGAATGATTTAGGTTGAAAAAACCCTCGAGCATCTTTGAGTCCAACTCTTCCCCAGCACTGCCAAGGCCACCACTAAACCACATCCCCAAGTGCCACATCTACACATCTGTGAAATCCCCCTGTAAGGTCATGGCAAAGTGACACAACCAAGTCACAAGAAAACCTCTTGCCCTGCCTTCCTTCTATTAAGGAAGCACATTTCTCAGAAATAAAAGCAGGATTTAGGAAATGTTTCCTTCAATGTCCACTACTTCTGAAATCAGTTTCCACTCCAAATGCTCCTGCAGCCTTTTGCCCTTGCTTTAAACAGGAGTGCCAGAGTCCTGATCCAAACCCATGGACTGCAGGAATTTGAGCTGAAATTGGGTTTCCATGAAATAACTTGTCCCTAGTCCAGCAAAGGATTGTGTATCTTCACACTTAGGAGCAAGTGTGAGCTTAAGAGCTTTTCTGGATTGAAGCCTCAAAAAACAAAAGCCGTCTGGAAATGCCAGGGAATGGAGATCAAGATCTGAACATTTACAGTAGGAAAAGGAGTTAAATGTAAGGAATTGCTTGGGGTTTTTTTACAGGTTGGCTCTAATCATTTAACTTAGGCTGAATAAAAGCCTTATTAATAATAATGACTGCATGCAAAGTTCTAGCTCCAATGTTCTGCTTTGTCCTCACCCAGAATGAATCACTTGGAAATGCTTGTCTGTGTATTCTCCTCGCCCTGCACACGCAGCCTCAGAGGAGCCAGATGTCTGGAGGAAAACCCAAAGTATTAATCAAGCCTGTGCACCTGCCAGAAGAGTCTGTTCCTGCTGGGATCCAGCTCTGCTGGGCTGAGGCTTTCTTTCAAAAAATTTGGTGGAGAGAAATATATTCATGCAGCTGCAGAAATGGTTCATGGGAGAGAATCCTAAAGCCCACGGTGCAATTACAGTGCATTGGGAGGTAAATTAAGAGTATAAAATATTGGACATTTAAGTAATTCTTAAAATGTCTGTGCAGGCATTTATTCAGATCATGTTCATTGATTTTAATGTGAGGGAAAGTTGCTGTCTCATGCAATACCCATATTATTCAGATTGAAATCTGAGCACTGCCTCTCTTTCATCCCACAGGGTATTCCCCCAAAAAAGCCTCTGCTTCCTCCCCACCCTGGAGAAAGCATTGCTAGTGAGCACAGGAATACAAACCTTCTTGATCCAACCTTTATCCCTATTTGAAGATCAAGTTATTTCTGTTTCTTAAGCCTTGCTTTTCTGAAACACCTCAAGAAAAATAAATTTCAGAAGCCAAGGAAATGCTGCATGGTTGGAGCATGCAGGAATTAAAAATTCTCTTGCTGAAGTCAAACTCCTCAGACTGACCTGGGCAAATCACTCAATCTGACTTAGGTGAGCTCTAAAACTGGGTTAAAGGAAAGATGTCCCTATAAAATGGAATGCTGCATCTCATCTAAACATTCCTCGAGGGAATGTGATATACAAAAATAGGCTCTGGTCTAATTGCAGATAGGAAGATTGGCTCCAATCGGGCTGCTTCCCGTGGCAGACAGGAATAGTAGCTGCTTTTTCAAAGGTCTGTCCCAGAAGCAGCAATTCAGCTGGAGCCCGAGGTTTCCTGCCCACGAAGGACGAGCTCCATCCCCCTGAGCTCCTTCAGCTTCCCTTCCCCATCCCTGACTTTGCACTGGTTCTACAGCATCACAAATTTCAGCACCTCAGAAACAAAAATCCTTGGTGAGAGCACTCTTAGGGAGCTGCTTCCACAGGGGCTCGGCAGCTCTCAGCAGCCACTTGAACTGTCCCAGACCCACAGAAGCCAACTAAATGGCTCAGAATCCTTGTGCTGCCTTTAAAAACCTCAGTTTCCCCATGGGTGAGGCCCTTGGCTTGTGCTCCTTTAAAAGCAGGACCCCAGAACTGTTGCTCTTGGGCTCTCTCCCAGCTAAGAGTGAAGGAGAATGGTGGAGAAACTGGCAATTCTGAAGGCACTCAGATGCCGCAGCCACTTCCCAGGGTCCATCCCCAGCTTCATTCCTTGATAATTAGAAGACAAGGATGTGGTTTCTGAGAACCAGAGGCTAATGGATAACAGCAAAGTGTAAAATGCAAGGATTACCAAAGCCCTGCTAATTTCATTTGTTCATTAGTTTGTTTAATTAACAGAGTCTTAGGGAAAATAAGGAAGTATTTGCAAACTGCCCATATAAAATCTAAGAGTTGGTAATTTCAACATCTGTTTAATTTTATCTCTCTTGTCTCAGGTAGTGAGCAGGAGCTCACAGCCAAGGTGCAAAAGAATGGGCTTACAGCCTTTCAATTTCAGTCCCCAAAAGATTATCACTCCAAACTGAAAAAACGTAACCCGGGGAATAATAGGAATGCCACAATAATCAGGATTAATGTTCCCTCTCACCCACTCCAGCACAAATCAGGAATAATTCCCTGAAAGCCAAGGAGGCTGCACTGCCACAGGACAGGCTCCAGCTCACTTGGGTCCAAACCCTGTGATGCCTGAGAGACACCTGAGTCTGGCACAAGAGAAAATGCAGGATTAGGCCCAGCACCAGAAATAAAAGGCCAGTGGTCAGTTCTGGAACTCAGCATCCCTTCCCCATGTTGGTAGGATGTCGTGATCCTCCGTGGCAGAGGTGGCAGGACATGCCCTGGTGCTTTCCACGCTCCTGTCAGGATGGGAACATTTTTTGCAGGAGCAGCATCTGGGCCATGCAGACAGGCAGCCCAGAGGAGCTGCCCAGGGTGAAGGGATGCAAAACAAACTTGGATCTCTGGAGAGCTCAGCATTTAGAAGCCAACGCTCTTCAGCCCTAAAAAATTGCTGAACCAGTCCAGTTCTGCCGCAGGGAGGGGAGAACATCACACCAGCTGCCAGTCAATCCCTGCTTAACTTCACCACTAACAGAACTATTTTGAGTCTCCCAAGAGCTGCAACTCTGGATTCAAAAGTCCTTTTCTGCCTTTTCCCTCTCCATCAGCGAAGTTTCCCTGAGCAGTAGCCAGATTTGTGCTCCCCAGGAGCAATAGGGACATCATCCTGCCCCCACCCATGTTGGCACCTCCTCGGCTCAGGGCAGAGAATGGCCAGCTCATGCCACCTGCACAGACTGTGCCAGGTCTGCCAGGGCACAGCCTCTCTTTGCACCTGATACACTGATCCCCAGCACCACAGGACAACTGATCACTTCTGATACCTCTTACTTCTGCCCTGGCATAACCCAAATTCTGCAGGTGGATGGCCAGGTGTGGATGGGAGCAGATGAGCATGGCTCACACATCGAGTACCTTTTGCAGAGGGAGAGGCTGCCCAGAGAGCTGAACCCTCCAAAAGTGGAGGAAAGCCATGGCCCTGCCACAGGAAATCAAGACAACCTCAGTTCATGAGGGATCTTGTTTGAGCCAGGCAGCTTTGGGGGCCTGCTGCAGGCAGGGCTGGGGTTGAGAGCCAGCACGTTCACATCAGGGCTTTGTGCTCACCTGGATACTTGCAAAAAAGGTGACATTACCTCACCCAAAGTTCACCCAAAACCTCCATCAGTGGAAGAGGGGAGGAATGATGTTTGTGTCCCCCACAGCTGTCCCTGCAATGCAGCAGTTCACAGGTCAGCACAACTTCTTCAGTTAAGGCTACATTACCCAGCCAGGTCCCAAACTCCATGGCTGTCCCTCAGTGCTGCTCATTGCTATGAGCCACCCAGACAGCGTGGGATGGGAATCAGGCTCAGACAGCACCAACCAGGTGATGACCAAACCTCTGTGGATCTCCTGACTCCTAAGGCAATGGATGAGCCTCACACAACTGCCCTGTCTGGCTGCCTCCTTGTCTCTACCTAGAATTTGGACCTATTGGCCAATTTTCATCAAGTTTGTCAAAGTGATAGGCAGCAGTGAGGATAAGAACCTCTTCCCCCCTGTTTTTGCCCCTCAGAGCAGGCTGCCACGTGAGCTCTGTGGGGCTGGCACACACCAGCCAGCCTGGGAAAGCCATGAGCTCCCAGAAAGCAGCTCCCCCATGTTCCCCCGCACAGCAAATGACAGGTTTGTTCCCTTTACTTATTTCCCTGTGCCAGTAAACACAACAATAAATAGCAAGCTGCAGGAGGCAGATGATTGTGTGGTGAAAGGTGGAAAACATCTAAAAATGATTTAAAGCAGGGAGGAGAATAGGAAGAGAGGGCTGTGGACTATAATCTCTGAGGAGGAGGAGCTGCTCAGGGGAGAGGCAGCAGAGGCAGTGAAGGTTTTTCTTCTTCACCCTCCAGCTCCTTGCTGGGTGATGCTCAGGTCTTCTGTGCAGGTCCTTCTTTGCAAAGGTCCCCAGACCCAGCCCTGGCATGGGACCTCAGCAGCCCTAGCCCTGAGACAGGAGCAGGAGCAACCCTGCAGGGGCTGGACCCTTTAAAAACTCTTAAGGAACAGGGACACAGGGCAAGGACACGGTAAAGATGAAAAGAGATTATCTAGCTGCCATTTCAACACACTGGTAAATCAAAGTCGATGGAAGCCATATGCTCTGCTGGGAAGCATCCATCTCGTTGCCAGGGAAACATCCTTCCCATTTAAAATGGCAGGCAAAGGCTTGCAAAAACCTGCTTTTAACCCCCTTTTCTCAGGCATGATCCCAGCAGCTCCCCCAGCCCTGCGGCATCGCTGTGTTGCTGCCTGGGAGAGCTGCTGCAGCCCAGCCTGGGAACAGGAGAAGGAGATGGTGCTACTCCCCTGGGGTCCAGAGGAAATCAGAGCCAGCCTGGCAGCAGTGAAATCCCATATCAAATTCCCAGCTTACTCCCAAGGCAGCTTCCACAGTTCATTCCTCTGGAAAAACAGGGAATCACCCGCCTGGGTCACATCCAGCAGCTCCACTCGGGGGAGGCTGCAGGTGCCGGGCACAGACACACACAGAAGTGCCCAGCTGTGGGGCAAGACCCTGCTACAGCAAGGGAACGACCAACAGCAGGAGCATGGCTGGGATTGTGCTGCTCAAACCATCTCCTGCAGAGCTGCAGGTACCACCCATTCCTCACAGGCAGCCAGCACGAGTCTGACCTTGGGAATTACGGCAATCCGCAGCCAGGACTGCAGGCTCCAGGAGCCACGGGAAAGCAGCACTGAGCTCAGCAGCTGCCTGGATCTGCAGCTGGCCCCGGGCCTACTGCTCTGCATCTGCACCTTCTCCCTGCTCCCTCTAAGCCAGAGGTGCAGTCCTGGTCTAACACAGCCAGGGTGGTTTGCCAGGGCCACTGTCAGCTGCAGGAGGAGGTGATGGGGATGAGGGAAGGAGCGCTTCCAGAGCACAGTTTGTAACCTGGCACTGTGGAAGTCACAGCAACAAACACTCTTCAGCCTATTAACACTAATGAATTTGCATGGGATTTTGTTTTAAAAAGAAGACACAAACCAGTGCCCACTGGAAAAAAAACTGGACATCCTCTGGTAAAGGTTTTACTTTGTGTTTACCTGCCACCAAAGCCTCTCATGATTTTTTTTTTAATAGAATCATAGAATGGTTTGGGTTGGAGGGGACCCTAAAGATGACCTCATTCCAACCCTCTTGCCATGGGCAGGGACACCTTCCACCAGACCTCCTTGCTTTGTGCTCCGCCCAACCTGGCCTTGAACACTTCCAGCCCCATTTCTTTAAACTGTTCCCGTTTATTGTAAATCCCATAAGCAGATGAAGCCAAAACCAGAGCATTTTCTATTCTGATAAGTAACTATGCTTTAAAAACATTTATAATGGAGATCAGAGACAATATTTAATAATTCAAAACCTAGGAAGGCGTGATGGGACAAGGATACATCCTGAAGGCTCCTAGTCTGTATGGGAAATGGTTATTGCAGCTGGAGGAGGGAGAGGGTAGAGTTACAGCCCGGGGAGCAGGGATGCTGGATTTTTATGCTGCAGGCATCCTGTGTCACTGAATTCTTCTGTACCTCAGCTCCCAACTGGAAAACATGGTGATGATTCCTGCCAGCACACAGGGGCACGGCTTAGGTTAAGCCCAGGTCTAGCTCAAGACATGTCCATGGCCCTCAGCAAGGAATAAATCCTTCTGGAGTAGCACAAAGCCTGGCACAAAACCACTGCAAAGCACAGCAGCAGCCAGGGCTCACGTGGAGAGGAGCCAACCCAGCATCTTAAACGACAGCACAAAGCCAGCCCGGAGCTCACGGGAGCAACGTCCTCCAGCACATGACCCCAGGCCGTGCCCAGCACCACAGCCAAGGGGTTGGTCCACCCCTAGGCAACAGCTCAAGGCGTTTGCAAGTCTTCAATCCCTCTCCGGGACACTGGCTCGGTGCGGAGCCGCGAGCAGCACGAGTCCCCCATCAGGGCAGCCCGCTCCTGCCAGCGCCGGGCAGAGTCACCTTCACTCCCTGCCATCGGAGCCACATCTCCCTGGTGACTCGCCAGCCAGCTCCCAGATACGCTCGGGCTGTCTGGGAATGATGTCAGCGGGCGCTGTGAATATCCAGCGGCCCTTTTATCATCCCGCACACTCCTCCTACCTCCTGCTTGGCTGGGAGCCGCGTTCGTGCTCTGTGTGCGCGCTCGGGACACCGACAGTGACACAGAGCAATGAATGGATAACAGCCAGGTACTGTCTGGAGTCTCAGCATCCTCAACCTGCTGCTGAACCAAAGCAGGAGCAGCTCCATCCTGGTTGTGTAACCCGGCCTCGCAGGACTTTCCCCATAATTAGAGGGCCTTTCCCTGCAGTCCCACGGGGGCCATATGCTGCACTCCTGAAAGGATGCTCAGAGCTGAGCTTCCTCTCCAGCACATATTTTCAGTCTTCCCTAAAAACAGCTAAGAGCAAGAGGAAGCAGGAAGGAGGGAAAAAAAGAAAAAAAAAAAAAAGTTTAATTAATCTTCATTTAATTTCTGCCGTCTCTTAGCAAATGGAAAATAAGTGAGCAAACCCATCAGGTCTGTGCTGCTGCCCTGGGCTCTACCAGCCCTTGTGTTTCCCAGATGGGATGCACATCCCACCAGGCCACTGCAGCCAGCAGGGAATGCCACCACAGGGTCAAGCTAGACTCCAGCCACTCTTCCCAACACATCCCAGGGGGATGTGGCTGCAGGGCAGATGGGCTTCCCCAGAAACAGATGGGGAGGCAATCCATTACCTTCATGAATTTCTCTGTGATTTTCAATAGCCAGCAGCTCCAAAGTGGGGAAGAGCAAGGCCAGGGAGGACTGAACTCCTCTTGGAGGTTCAGCCCATTTATCTAGAGCAGGCTGGGGTTTGGGCAGGGGCTCTCTGCCAAACACAGGCCTGCAGAAGGCTGTCTGCAAAGAGGGGGAGCAAAAAAGGGGAGGTTAGAGGGAAGTGCTCCCCAGGTACCCAAGTTCTTGCATATGGATGGGCCAAGTCCAGGCAAGATCAAGTCCTGAATTAATAGTAGGTCTCCTAGGTTTGGCTATTCCAGATCTTGGGTGGAGACCTGAGGCTGGGATATGCCCCACCTACTAGTAGATGTTTACATCCCCACCTCCTGGTAAAAACAACAGTAGGACAGAAACAACTTTAGAGTCCTAATAATTTGTCTTACTCAGACACTCCCATTACCTTTTCCTATATTTACAACTCCAAATCATTCTCCCCATACTAAGCTAGTCTAAAATCATTGCCAATTTAAAACCAAGTTTCATACCTACATGGTGTTATCTAAACTCACAGAGGACAGGATTAGGTTGGATATTAGGAAGAAATTCTTCCCTGTGAGGGTGCTGAGGCCCTGGGTGGCCAGAGAAGCTGTGGCTGCCCCATCCCTGGAAGTGTTCATGGCCAGGGTGGATAGGGCTTGGAGCAGCCTGGCACAGTGGAAGGTGTGCCTGGTGTTCATGGCAGGGGGCTCGAATAAGATGAGCTTTAAGGTCTCTTCTAATGCAATTCAATGATTCTGTTTATCCCATTATTCTACTGATCCTCATACCAAGCCTCAGCAGCTCTCTCTGTGTCATTTAATACAACTTGAGGTGCTCCCACCACCCAAAACTGCATCAGAGGGGGAGGGTCTGGGTCTGGAGGGGCAGCTCAGCAAAGGTTTTAAATTACATCTGTTTTCTGTTGCAGAAAAGAAAAACATCTTCAGCTACAAAAGGTCAGTGCAGAAATTCTTTCTCTCCCTCATTAACTGGCATGATAAGCGAGAAGCTGCTAATTAAGAACAGCATTAAAAACATCTGGATGTTAAAAGAAGAAAATGTGGAGAAGAAGAAAAATTCAAAGCAAAATTCTGGTAAATTACAGACAAAAGGCTCAGGAAATTCTCCTTCTCTCTAAGTTTTTTCCCTTCCTTACAGGAATAGCCATAACGAAGGAAAAAACCATGACAGAGACGTGCATCCCCCACCCACAAGAACCAAACCAGAGATCACTTTAGCCAAGTTTCTTTACTGCTGATACGGATTAAATGCTCCATTCCCTCAGGCTATGGAGACACAGCCCTCATGAAGTGCCAGCAATTGAGTTCAAGATATAATGACATGAGGACTTGTCCCTCTGGCTCAGGGTGATGCTTAATTGGGTGTGAAGTCAGCTTTTGGATGAACACTGCCATGAGCATGCTGGCTTCTGTGCAGCTCCCAGAGAGGTGCTGCTCCTTCCCCCCCAAATTCATGGTAGGGCAGCTTTCTGCAGGCATGGGTTGTGTCTGGAAAGGCTCATCCTGGGGAAAAGAATTCCTGCACTGGCAGTGTCTCAGAGGAGCCCACCCACGCTTGCCCATGGCACCTCAGTCTCTGCTCTGATACCGATAGAGACTCACAGCCACTCAAGAGGTCATCTCTTCTAAATTATGAAATCTCCACTAATCAAAACCCCAACAGGATCAGCAGAGCAACCTCTGGGGAAAAAAAGAGGGTATAAATCCCACCTCCCCCTCCACCATGAGCCACTGAGGAGCAAGAGCTCCTGGACAAGGACACACAGCGTGCTCAGGTCCCCACGAGCTGTCCCAGCAGCTCCACACCCCGAGATGGACAAACATCCCATGCAAGCTCCTACCCATGCTCCAAACAGCCAGGAGAGATGGGATCAGCAGCACAGATCTTCCAAAGGATGGAGCCAGTTTGAGGGTTGGTTTTGTTGCTCATTCAAGGCTGGAGTCTTTATATAGTGTCAGGGCAGGATCCAAAAGCGGAAGAGAGACACCCACTCCCAGGGAGTGTAACACACACACTGAAATAAATAGCTCCCTGCCTAAGGGGATGACTCAGGAATCTCACTAGTCCTTTAAAGCACAAATCATTGCTAATAAACCCCAGAAAGCTTGGAGGAAGGCCTAGCAAGAGGTCAGCTTGGCAAGACTTGGCATTTCCAGCCTTGCAAGGCATAAAGGAAGAGGGACAATGAAGAACAGTGAGAAATAACAATGCCCAACACTGAGGCACTGGTCATGCCAGCCTAAGCCCTTCCTGTAGTCTACCTACCACAAGAGCATTGAGTAATTCTTGTTATTGGGGAGAGGTTTTGTTTTTCACTGTCCCTCCTGGAAGCACTCAGGCTTAGCCACCCTATGGCTTGAAGTGGCAGGAGGAAACAGAGCCTTACTCCCTGTTTGTCCAGCTATAATATACAGATATTTATATTTACCTATTTTGCTCTCATCTTGAGTGATAGATGGAGTGCCCTTCCATCCCTTATTGCATTCTTCAGATGAGGTAACGAACCTCCCAGCAAGCATAAACCCAATTAATGGCCACTTTGAGACTCTGAGTTGAGCACAAACCCATAAACATGCAGGAGAACATCTCCCAGAGCTGTCATTTCGCTGCCACATGTAACACTCCAACAGGAGTGTGTCAGTAAGACCCATTCACAGCCCTCTGCGTGCTGCACCTGTAATGAGCAGCGAGATCCCAGCAATCTGTCCCTCTGTGGGTGATCCATGGCACTGGGGAGATGCCACCTTCACCCTCCCAGCCCAACCTTAGCCCCACTGAGGTTCTCAGACCACAAGCTGGCCAAAGCCAATCCCACCTTCCTTTGCAAACCCAAGGAGCACAGACAGAAACCAAACCACCCATCCAAAAGCAAATCAGGTGACAGGAAATGCTGTTAAAAAGAAAAATGGAGCAAACAGAATGTCTACCAGCAGTGCCCATGCAAACAATTTTATGCCTTTTCTGTGT
Source organism: Phainopepla nitens (assembly GCA_013400175.1). Classification (NCBI taxonomy): domain Eukaryota; kingdom Metazoa; phylum Chordata; class Aves; order Passeriformes; family Bombycillidae; genus Phainopepla; species Phainopepla nitens. Next base: position 723,890 of record VXBQ01015620.1, read on the forward strand.
TTTGAATGCTCAATACACCAAGTCTTCCAGCAGGAACTGGCTCTTTTTGACTTGATGGGCAGGACAGAATTTTCTAGACTTCTACTCCCATTAGGGGTGCTTGCACACTGCTGTAATATTAACAAAATAATATTTTCCCCTTTCTATTCATTTTAACTATTCTTTGACTGATATTTTTTTCTTTTTCCTTTGCACCCCATATTAGTTTTTTCCACCACACCAAGCCAAATCTGCAAGAAACAGACGCAGCAGGTACCCAGACACAACCTGCTGCCCTCCCACAGGAGACACACAAGGTTTTCACAAGCCACCCTTGAGTCAGGATTCCTGATGGCTTATTTTTTTCCTGGGCATCACGATAACTTCTTGGAGAGTGACAGGCTCGCTGTGGAAGCTGCGTTAGGAGTGCCTGCCCTGCTGTGCTCATCCCTTGCTGTGCGTGACAGCAGCTCTGCTGCCACCCCAGCCCTAATTTGCTCCCACACTGTCACCTCCCCAGGGCTGGCAGAGCTCTAAACGAGAGAGCAGGACTGCCAGGCAGATCAGGGTTTGTTTACAAATGAGGAATTTGTGAATGCCTGGGAAAGACCCTCCGGAAGGCAGAATCTGTCCTGAAGAGACCAAGCACCAGCCACGATGGACTGCCAGGAAGTTCAGATGGACAGCAATTGCCTCCTAACCCAGTCATTCCCTCTGCCTTTGCCTGTCCTCTTGCTTCTTCTCCCTGTCCCACCCTCCAAGGGGAGGCAGTAAAAAGAGGAGGATCTCTGAATGAAGATGGAAACTGGGCACTTCACTCTGAAACACAACTGGAGCTGCTTAGGAGCTACAACCAGTATCAATGAGGATTGATTGCTTCTGATTTTTTTCCAGTCTTGCACTGCAGATCACGAGAGTTGTTCAGGGTTTGCTACAAAGATTTCTTTCTCAAAATCACTTCTCAAAGGTGCATCTCAGATCCAGGTAATCCTATTTCAGTGTGGATCAGCCTCATCTCTCCCCTTCACCTTTCCTGCTGGGGTGTCCACGGTTCTGGCTTTGAACACCCCAGTTCCCACAGGCTGTGGCAGAAGATGGGAGATGCCTCCACTCACTCTTGTTTTTCAGTTTGAATCATGCCAGGCCCTGTCTTCTCTCCTCCTTGCCTGGACTGGTCCCACCCAGCTCTCACTAAGCTGTGCAAGGGAAGTTAGGCTCCCTCTGCCATCAACAGAAAGAAATGGGCACCTCCAGAAGACAAACCTGCCCACCTGAGCCTGCACTGAGGCTCCTGTGGGATTTCCATGTGGAATCCAGCATGTATCTGAGCAGCACCAAGTTCACAGTGAAAGCTCACTGCACCTTAAACATCTGGAGGTTATAGGTTCCAAGACAAATCAAGTGATTTGCTCAGTCACAAGGGCTTGCACACAGCAACCCCAGTGACTCTCATGTAGCCTTAAATCACCTCCCTACAGCAGCAAGAGTGAGAGGTGAGAAGATTCCAGAGGTCTTCTTGCCTCCTTTCTTGGAAAAGGCAGCTCTTTGACATCCAATCCGCTCAAAAAAATCACTGGATGGATGCTTACCAGCACCAAAACTTTTCCACACATCTAAAAAGCACATTAAAAGGCTGGAGCGATGCCAAAGAAGGACCAGAGAGTTCTGCAGTAGCTCTCTGCTTTCCCTCATTTATTGGCAGCTGTACAGCCAAGAAGCCCCGAGGCTGTAATGAAGCAGCTCCTGCCGTCCCAGCCAGAGCCCTGTGCGAGATACTCCCCATCAAACACTGCAAGTAATTATTCTACTGCTTCACAATAAATGCACAGGACGCCCCCAAGACACCTCTGCTGTCAGTGGCACAGGAGCTGCCTTTGCAGCTTACCCAGGATGAGCCACGGGAGCCACGTGGGGAGCCAAGGTCGCCACAGCTTCAGGGAGCTGAGCGAGTTCTCACAACTTGCTCATCACACAGACTGCTCTTACTGGAAAATTTACATTGGAACATCTACTCCTGCAGTCCTGGTGGAATCATCTTTCATCATGGGTGGCTGTCAGAATAGCCCAAATCTTTTTGCCTTTCAACCTGATTAGGAGCCATTTAAATATATGGTGGTGAAGGACCCTGCACGCGCTGTCCTGCACTGCAGGTTTTGCCATCAGGTGTTCACTAGTCGAGTACATCTAAATGCACTCTAAGTGCATTCTAAATACATTCATGAAACTCAGTCCAGGCTACCACAACAATCTGGTTTTGCGATGTGGTTCCTTTTGGACCATCAGGAGTTCAAAATCATTGCATTATTATAAAGAAATGTGTATCTCACATTTATATACATCTCCTCTCTTTGACATACAGGGGCATCACACCAACAGGGACAGGCCATTAATCCTTTGTGGGAACCACTCTCCACCTTTCTCAGCTCTACCATAGCTGTTCCACAGGAGATTACGTGGCAGGAAAAGGGACTGGCACATCTCCGTGTCACCACAATTTAAAGAACAATCTGTTCCAAAGGAATTAAGAAACCAGCGAGCATTGGGGCTACCTTAAAAAGGGTTATGCAGGGCTAACTGTTTGCTACTTAACTCCCAGAAGCCAAACACTAAATTTACATGTTTTTATCCTTGTGAGCACCACTGATGACTGGCAGGCAAACCCTGTGCCCTGCTCACCCTGGACACAATATCTCACCCTGTCATCCCTTCCTTCTGCTGCAATGCAATGCAAAAAAAAAAAAAAAAAAAAAATTTAAAAAAAAAAATCAAGAAACCTGATTTTTGTAACTACATCTCTTTGAGCTATGCCCACCGTCTCTTTAGTACAGGATTTGGGGCTTGCATTTTGGGTTATTCCTTTTTTAATACATTGAACCATAGCAAAACTCATCTGGTTGAGGTGTGTTGCAGCACAAAAAGGAGGTCACCCAGGGGATCAGCTTGTTTTTCATTTCCTTAATGTCAGTGTGGGGTGAATGTGACGGCTGGAACGTGACACATTAAAGTGACTGAAATTGGGTTGCTCCCACCACACTGTGACTAAGCAGCTGGAGAGGAGCTCATGAGGCATCCCACCAGGAAGGTCCCCTGGGGTGGACACGACCCCACAGCTCAGGGCAGAAACCCAGCTGGAGGTCAGAGTCCAGCAGGTCCACTAAGCTCAGCACCTGTGGGAGATCCCTACTGGCCCCTTCATCCCACTCAGCCTGGAGGTGGGAAGGAGAATCCAGGAGAGGTCCCTGCACGTCGCTGGTGGATGAGCTGAGTTTGGTGGCATCGTAGCTGCCCACAACAACCCTGTCTGAGGGTGGGGGCTTGCCATGAACCACCCCTCCTCAGGGTTTGGGCATGGACAATCGAGACTGTCAGACCACATCTAGCTCGAATTCTGCTGTAAGAGGTTATCTGGGAATGGATCTGCGTGAAATAACCATGCTTTCATCAGTTCTGAGGAGCGAAAGGAGTCACAAAAGAGGCCACTTCTGCAAAGAGAAATCCTGGAACTCCAGGGAAGCACCTTATCTACTCCCTGTGCTCCCCCCGTGCCAGCCACGGCCATGCCAGGATGGAGGCAGGACACTGGAGAGAGAGCTGGCTTGTCTGGGTGAAAAGAGAAGAACAAATGGGAAAGGGATGGTACAAAGAAATTTTAATAGAATTAGACAGGGAGGAAATGTTCCTCCTTATTATAATTTAAGTCCATGCACTTGCTTAACTAACTAAATGTATAGTGCACAGTATGCAGATGAAAAATGCACCCAAACTATTTTTAACTCAGTTAAAGTGGTGCATTAGGGTTGTAAATTCTAAGCAGGAAATGCAAGAATTATGTTGGTTCCTGAGCACACAGCTTTAAAATGCCTGAATCCAGGCTGTTTTCTTTCCACTGTTCCAAATGCAGCCCCTTCTTCAGCTCAGGGACCAAACCTGAGCAGCTCACCCAGGGATCAGCAAATGTGTCTCCAGACACCTCAGACCATGGCAGTGCCCAGTGGGAGCACCCTGCTTAGGCAGGCACAGAACACGGTGATCCCTCCTGAAATAAGATGGCAGGTAGGGACAAAAAATCACTTTCAAGTATTACAGCCCTTCCTGAGCACAGGACAGGTTACAGAAACCAAGCCAAAACGACTAGAAGGAAAAAAAAATAATTCAGAGTAATAAAATGGAAAAATTTTGGAAGCCAAATGCCCACCTGTACAGAGAACTAAACTGAGATCAAAGTGCTGCTGCACCTCTCAAAAAGCATGACCTGCTATTTAGACACAGATCAACTTTTCAAGTTTCAGCTCAGCCTTGAACAGAATGAAGCCATGTGCTGTATTGTTAAGCATCTGTCAAAAAAAAAAAAAGTTGGGGGGAATAGAAAATAAAGATGTTGAGAGAAATATGGGGGGAAGGTGAGAGATAATGGAGGCTCAGACTTCTGGGAGCCAGAGACCACCTCTAATTACACTCAAAAATGGGGCCCACCAGGTTCAGCTGTCCATGAAGTTGTGCAAAATATTATATATCACAGCTCCCAAGAGCGGGTCACCCAGTTGTGTTAGTGTAGGAAGAGCTATTAAGTACAAAAATGAATCATAACACAGAAATATAAAACCGTGCTTTTCTCACAGAGGCACCGGCGCTTTTAGAGAGGCAACATCTGAGATGAGACCGGGGCTGGGGGAGTGAGAGATTCCCTGGTTTGAATTTCCCTGATTTCTTATGCATGAAATGGTGCGAAGGGGAATGATCAACAGCAGGAAGAGGTGGGGAATGAAATCAGATGGACTGGATCTAGGATGCAGCACTGGAAATAAATGCAACCTGCACAGGCATCTCAAGGCAGAGCATCAGTGGCCCTGTGCAGAACCAGCCTGGGCCTCTGCAGGCAGCAATTCAGCAGAGGTACTTACCCACAAGCATCCCTCATATTTATTAAAACATTTCCATGCTAGGAAGGTCCCAGTAGTTTTTGTCTTGGCTCTGGGTGCAGGGAGCTGCCTGAGCAGCCCCGGAGCAGCTCCATGCTGGGAAAGGCAGCTGGGTCTGTGAGCATCTCTACGAGATAAAACCCAGCCTTGCAGCATCACAAACTCACTCACATTGGAAATAAATCTTCATGCAATAAAGTCCCTGTGAGCAGCAGGAGCAGGGAAATAGGGCTGTTGGCAGTAGAGAGGGCTGGCTGAACCCAGGATAGTGGCATCACAGGGAACCCTCATCCACAGTCTGCTTCAGGACTCCCACTCCTGCAGGATGAGGGCTAGAGGTGCTTTTGAGCTCCAGGCTTTGGCACAAAAGGAGGTTTGGGGCACGAGGAGACAGAGGGACCCCAATAGCACAGGCAGGGCACTGCACTGGCCATCGGGACATGGGAATGGCTCCAGCTTTGCCATACAAACTTTGTGACCTTGAAGCAGTCTTGTCATCCTCCCACACCTTTGAATGAGCTTTTTATCTGTCCTGTCTGTCTGCATTGCTGGCTTCCACTTGCAAAACCCATTCCACTCACAGACCTGGCACAGGCCATGCCAGGCTCACCTGGGCAGCAAGGAGGGGATAACTGATGCATGAGCTGGTCCTGGTGACTTTATGTGAAGTTTCCCATATTCTTCTGCTCTTCAAACACTGTAACAGCAAACTGCCAAGGCTAAACCTATTATGTGCATAGTACAGAAAACTGGAGTCCATAGAACATCCCAATACCCCATTAAAAATAGAGATATCACCAACTCTTCACAGACACTGGTGCAATTTCCACTTCAGCCCTGAATTCAGCCTCCATTTCCCAGCAGGTGCATGAGGGGTGGGGGCAGAGGCTGGTTTTGCATGGCTCCCTATGGTGCCACAGCAGATATAAGTGGAGTCACAAGCCCGGAACAAAGGCAGCTGCTTGAGCTGGGGGGGATGCAGCTGCAAGGGGCACTGGGAGCAGCCTGGCACTGGGAACAGGGCAGTTTGGGGTGATCCTGCTCCTGCCCTGGGAGCACTCCTGACTGCCCAAGCAAATGCCACCTCAGAGAGCTAAACAGGTCAGAAGCTAAGACAGAGCAGCAGAAGAAGTCAAAGATGTTTGCAAAGCCCCCGCAGTCAGAGCTACCCCTGCTGTTTGTCATTTGGCTTTCAGCCCCTTCCATCTCTGTCACTGTCACCCCAGTGTCCCCAGCTGGGCTCTCACTTGTATTTAACAGCACACAGTGCACATTGCACACAACATCGCACCCTCAGTGCACACACAGGCAGTAGCCCAGCTACCAACATGAACACTTGGCCTCTCTGCACAGTTCTGGAAGATTTTGTGACACAAACCACCCACAACTCCAGAGGATGGATGAGAAGCATGAAAGGTGCTCAGGATGCCCAATGCTGGACTTCACACTCCTCATTGTAGCTGCAGCTGAGCTCCACACATGCTCTCTCTTCTCCTCTCCCTTTTCCCTGGGGAGATGAGCTTCCCCAAGGACCCCAACTCGCTGCAGTGCTCGGCAAATCTCCCCCTTCCACCCAGCCAGGATCTCCCCTCTCCGACTGGTCCCACCAACACCTGCAAGGGAGGCCTCAATGTACAAAATGGCTGAGGAGCAGAAAGCACATCCCAGCTCCTCATCTTACAGCAGCATAACAGCAAAGGGATAGAAGGGGAGAAAAAACAGAAAAGGTCCCAAAATCCTTTTGACGTGGCTGACAGAGGCCCTGTCCAAGAGGAAAAACACAAAAACAAAACACAAAAATCATTGGCACCAAGGGTTGAGAGCACCTCAGCCTGAGCCCAGGCCTGCAGAAGAGCCCAGTGGGAGTGTGGAAAGTCCCAGAGGGAAGGGAGTTGCAGTAACACCGAGATTTATCTTGACCCTCCCTTTGCAATCCTGGGCACAACGGGAAGTCATCTGCGCTCCTATGCAGCAATGCTTCAGAGATTCAGGGAATCCTCTTGCCAAACGCAGGTCAGCCAGGCCATTTCTGCCCAAATCCTGGGTACCGGGGGGAGATGTGCACCCAGGGATGATCCTTTGTTTACCGCTCGGCTGTACAGGCAGGGAGCCCCAGACACTGATTAGCATTTCTTTCTAGACACATCTCCCATTCAGACGCTTTCCACGGGGACCAAGAAATACCTCCAGAACCCTGAGCAGAGCCCCAGAACCAACCCCGGCCCCAAACCGACTGCAGCCACCCAGCAGGCAAAGATGGGGCCGGGGAGAGAAGGATGCTGGGGGGTGGGGGGGAGGAGAGACGGTGCCTGAGCAGAGCTTTTTGTTCCTCTGCTCACAGCATTGCTATGGTGATTTCAAGCAAGACGGAGGAACAGTCGCTACCCATCACTCCCGCTGCTCCAGCCCCCTGCACCGACCGCATGAGCAGCCCCTTCCCCCGCAAGCAGGAGCGGGCAGGGGGAGACAGGGGCTCGGTGCATCGCACCTCTCCTGGGAGCCACCCCCCAGCTCTGCAGGGGCAGCTTCTTCCCCCCCGCCCCCTCCCCGGATGGCCATCACCGCCCCGTCCCCGGGCACCGCCTGGGCTGGGGCGAGGGATGCGGGATCCGGGATGCGGGATGCGGGATGCAGCGGCGACCCGGCCGGGCGGCCCGACTGGTCTCGGAGAGAATGGGGAGAGCGGCTCAGCCTCCGCCCCCCGCAGCATCCCCCGGGGCTCCCCAACCAGCCCTGGCACCCGGCATCCCTTCCCCGCACCCGCTCTGCGGCCGGAGCATCCTTCCTCTCCGGCGCGTTTGGAGGTCTGAGGGGCTGGAGGAGGGCACCCGAACCGCAGGGGGCTCTGCCATCAGCTTTGCCCCTCACCCTTTTACTCACACGTATGCGTGGTAAATGAAAGCCCATCCCCGCGGTCTCTCCAGCACATTGTAGAGGAAATTCTGCAGCTTGCGGTAAAAAGCATTCCTTTTGGGGGGCTTCCCGCTGCCCGAGACCCCGGAGCGGGGCTTGCTGAGGATGCTGCCCCGCTTGGAGCTCTCGGAACCGGCGATGAGGAGCGCTCCGTCCCGGCTGGAGTCCGGGGCGCCCGGGTCCAGCCCCACGAAGCCCACCTTGAGCTTCTTCTCCGCGGCGGGCCCCGGGTAGACGCCTCCGTTGCGGGATTTCTGCACCATGGTGGCGGCGGGGCCGGGGGCGGCGGGGGGCTCCGG
>VXBQ01015620.1:732063-756200 GCA_013400175.1 Phainopepla nitens
AAACTTAAAAAAAGCGGCTCCGTCCGCGCCCCTCAAGAAAAGGAGTGTCCGGCGTTGTTGCCCCGAACGTAGGTCCCCTCTAAAGCAGGGTCTGACATCCCACTCTCAGATCAAGATACATCTTCCCCCTGCCCCCAAGCCAGTGTCTGCTCCCCAGACCAGGCTCTGGCAGCCCCTCAAAGCCCCCACGGAGGGGGCTCCTCCTGCACCCGCGGGAGGGCTGGGCAGCGCCCTGCCGTGGGGGGCCCGTCCCCGCGGTCCCGCCGGCAGCGGGTGCAGACATCGCCACAGGAGGGACCCAATCGTGCCCATCTTCGTGAGCCCACTCAGCAACAGACCTGCTCAGCCTCTCCACAAATCCCAGTGTGCAAAGTCATCCCCTTTCTCCGCACTCCCTGAAGGCCCAACCTATCGCCTTGGAAGCCCAAATTCTGCTTTCATGCTGAAACTGCACCATGACATGGTCACCAAGCTGTTCAGAAGCCAAGCTCCCAGCACAGAAAGTCCATCTCTAGGTGTGCTGACCCAAACCACCTCTTTAACACCCCACTGCTTATAGTCCAGCAGCAGCATTTTCCCCCCTTACACCATGGCTGGATGCTGCCCCAAGGAATATTTCCTCCTGACACACCTTCACTGGGCTCAGGAGAAGACAGCCACACTGCAGAAGATAGGACAGAGGTGCCTGCCCCACATAATTGTCCTCCATGAAAAAGGTTCTTTGCAGTGCAATTGGAAGACCTGCAATCAAATAAAATCAAGCTCAAGATCACCAACTCCTTCCCAGTGATGTTTCTATCCCAAAAGACCACAAGTGACCTAAGAACTGCACACCTCTGCATGCTCTTTGTAAGTAAAACAAGGCTTTAGGACAAAACTTTTTGTGTGTAAATTAAATCACAAGCTCAGGTAAGCTGCTCCTTTCGTCATAAATACCTCGACACAAAGTTAGTAGGGAAGCAGCAAAATGGAGGCCCCGAATTTTATGGCTGCAGGAGCCACCCAGGGCTGGGTTTGGTTGGAAAACCAGCTTTGCCTGAAATTCATATTTAAATGAGAAAATCAACATAACCTTTCAGAACGCACTTCTCAAGTCCTGGCTTTTTGGTCCTCTCCTAATTTCTCAGGAAGATCCCAGTGAGAACTAATGGACAAGAGGAGTGCTGAGATTAAAGCTGCTGCCTCTCACTCCCCAAATCCTGTCGTGCACGTTGAGAGAAGAGCGAGCGTGGAGCAGCCCTACATTTTTTATGAACAGAACGTTTCCTGTGACCCATATTCTCTCCAACACATGGCTGAAAGAGAAGCCATCTCTGCAAGGCAGGCAGAAAACTAAAGCTGGGTTAAATACTGGAAAAACAGATCTGCAAGTATGTCAGCGAATAAATTGCTTGATTCAATGAGGGGCCATTCTATTCATTATTTGTGAACACTTGTAAGATCATTAGTGTTCTTTAATAGGGTGGCCAATTACAAATTTGCCTGGCACTAATGTACAAAGTGCATTATTATAGATCCAGTGACGCAGTCCCAAAGCAGGAAATATCCCCCTCCACTAAAAGGCAAACAACAAACAAAGGAAGCAATTTTCAATTAACAAATTCAAGATTACAAATAGTCTGTGAGCCCTAAAGAAGAATCTAAATTCAACACACTCCTCTTGCCTAATTAGTTGGTCATTCGCAGTGTCACGCTGCAGCAGAGCTTTGGGTATCCCGCATCTCTGAGACCACCAGAAATCAGGAGTGGGAAAGGTAAGGGGTGGGGTTTCACACTTTCCAGGTTTGGGTGGGCAGAGGAAAGGCACGGTGTGGTCATAGGGTCTGTCAGGGATTGTTGCTTTACTCAGGGGGGAGGAGGCAAAACCTCAAAGACAAGCAAGGCCTTGAGAGCAAGTGGCATCAAGGACTGCCTCCTTCTGTCAACAGAATGGTCTTTGGGAGGTGGAAAAGGCCTGAAATTGTGGATGAAGGCCTGTTCTAGCCTCACTCCTTCTTTCTTTTTATCTTAGACTCTTAGGGCATCTCTAACTCCTTTTTTACAATATTCCATGGCTTGGCACCGCCAGTTGCAGTTGAGTGTTCAGAAAAACATGGCTTTCCCCTTTCCACCCCCACATGCCACTCACAGGAGCTGTCCCTTGATCCAGTCTCCAGTGCCTGGCCAGTTGCAGCCCTGAGAAGAGCAGCAGTCTTGGGGAACAACTGGGACACAAACCCTTACCGAGCTGTGATGTCCTGCATAGAGCCTGCAGCAGGTAATTTTGGAGATGAAGTCACTTGTGTGTCACTTCTGCTGGGCGGCAGAAGACAAGGCACAGCCATTAACACTGGGAATTAATGAGGTGTATAAAAGTAGCAGTGGGAAGGTGCTTTTATCTGATCCAAGGACATTATGTCTCCACAAACAAACAGAATTACTGAGTCAGTCCTTTGCTTTCAACACTGGTGATGGCTTTAAAACAAAAACACCATGGCAGATAGTTTAGACCCTGAAGGTAGGATGGAATCCATCAATCCATGTTAAGATACAGCGAGTCCATGCTCTGTCCCCTGGCAATTTCTGAGATGTAGTAAGAAATGACTGGTGTGAAATATGTAGAATGACTCCAGGGACAAATTTCTGTTTGAAACACTGAACGAGAGCCCTTTCTCCATCGCCACCCAGCTGGTGGTTTGTGTGAACTGTGCTACCCATAGCCGGGGTTTTGTCACTCACAGCCCTCTCCCAGAGCTATTTTCAAACCCTAAAGCAGATGGCTTTACCTCCCCTTGTACAGGATGCTGCAACATCCCAGCAACACTAACCTGCCAAGGGAAAAGACATTAACAGCTCGGTCTCTCTGCACCCAGTGTCCACCCATCTCGCTCTGCTTCAGCTCCCCCTCACCTCCCACCACCCCCATCCTCTTCTCTGAGCAGAAAACAGCCCTCAAGAGCCCCTGTCTATTGATTATTCATGTCTCTTCCCTGCTTGACTCTTCCCAACACGTGCCAAATCAGTTTTGGCTTTGAAACCAGCGGCCCTGACCTAAGAGAGGTTAGTTCATACAAAGAACTTGACCTGGAAGGAGATGCTTCCCCAGCATAAGGTGGAGCTCTCAGGGAAAAAAAAAAAAGCTGTAGGAAAGGTAATTCATGTGCACAAATGGAAAAATCTACTTATTTCCAAAGGAGAAAGGTGAGTGTGACATTTCTGGCTAGAATAGAAGGCAATGCTCCGCCAAAGCTTCTACATTTGGGATGAGGAGATGTGGGCACAGCTGCAGAGTATTTGCAGGGTGGTGAGGACACTGGTGCAGAAGGGCCTCGAGAGCAGGAGGGTTCAAACTGGGCAGGGAGCAAAGGCTGCTTTTGGCAATCAGTCACAAACAGAGTATCAGCACTGATTTTTTAAACATTTTTTTTTTAATCACCTGAAATGAAGATGCGCCAATTGGTTTTCCAGTTCTAATCAAATCTGACAGTCATCTGTTTCAATGCTAATTAAGTTTCTATCAATTTTCATCAAAACTAGAAGCCTTGATAGACAGAGGCTCCCCAATAGTTCCTTCTTCCCCCTTCAAAGGGGATTTTAAAATGTATTCTCTTCTTTATCAGGCAGAGGAAAAGGTGCTCATGAGGAGGCCACACCTCTCAGCCACTAAAAATCTTCAATCAGAATTCGCAAGCAGCATGCTGCTAAGAAGAAGCCAGGCTCCTTTCATCCTGCTGCTGACAGAGCTGCTTATTTTAAATTACATATTTATTGGATGCAAAATTTCTGTGCCACCATCCATCTTTCTGCCCTGTTCTTAGACAGCACCGACCTCATTGGAGGCTGCTCCAGAAAAACCTGGGACAAATCCTGCTGTGTGAGATCAGCTTGAGCTGCAGCTGGAAGTGTCTGACTGTATGAACAGAAATCTCCCCAAGTTACACTGAATTGACTTGGGAGATACACATGCTCCATTCTTAACTAGAATTTTATGTTCCTTCTTTCTAAGGGTGCTTAAAACTGCTGAGGTCTAAATATTAATTTGTGCTGTGGATGCCTGACTCTAAAGGAAATCTGGAAAGAATAGCTGCTTGACTGGGTATGTGGAAGGAGAAACAAGTGGAAAAAACAAGCAAAATTAAGGCAAATTCTCTTGAACTAAATTGTGTCACTCTCAGAGCACCCACAAAGCTGAAAGTCATAGGGGAAGCAGCATCCAGCCCATTTCCCTGTCCCCTTTAGACTGCTCTACTTCTCCCTGCTCAGTCCGCACAGACCCTTCTCCTGGCAAATTCCCCACCAGCCAGGTGTCCTTCCCCATCTCTCCATGCTTCTGTCATTGCCCTCCAGCTCCTTCTCCTGCTCCCACCTCCTCTGGGACCATGTGTAATTCCCTTTCTTCATTTATACTGTTACCTTGAGGGTATTTTTAGCCCATGACCACAGCTGCCCCTGAGCCTTCCTTTTCCCAGACTCCATAAATTTAGCTCTCTTAGTCATCCCTCACGACTCCCAGTGCTCACACTGTTCCTCCTGACCTCCTTGGGTTTCCACCTCCTCCTGCACCCACAAGGAGTGGCACCAAAGCCACACCGACAAATTGCCGTCACCTCAGCGCTCTCTGACCTCATCCCCCAGGACAAGGCTGCTCCAGGACCTCCCCCCACACCCTGATGGCCACCACAAGCTCCTTGGGGATGACCACTCAGAGATGGAGAAGCCTTCCCACTCAGAGCCCCCTTCCAATGTCTCCAAACCAGCGCTGTGCTCTCCACAATACACAACTTACAGCAACAAAACTAAACTTGGTCTCACCTGGGAGCTCTTCCAGCCTTGCCTGCTTTCAGGAGCTTGGAATCCAGCTCAGGACTGGCTCTGCTCCCAGTAAAGCACCTCCCAGAACCATAACTGCATCCTGGCTGCGACCCAGTCCCACAAAGCCCATTAGGTGCTTTGTTCCCATTCAAGCACCTGCCTCCCACCAACTTCAAAGCTGAATCGAAACCTGCATGAATATTTAGGCAGTGGAGGTTGTCATCCAGAAGAAACAAGCCCATACTGAAATAGCTGATTCTGACGCATCATCTCTGCAAGGAGGGGGCACATCAGATTACTCTGTGCCTTATCCCCACATGGAAGGGAAACCAGCTCAAATAAATAGGCTCTAAATGGTCCCAGGTGTCCTGGGCTGGGAGAGACCTTCTAGAGCCCAGTCGGTGCTGGGGGCATAAAAGGGGTGTTGGTGTGTAGGGCAGGAGATGCTGGGGCAGGATGTGAGGGGGATTCCAGCTCTGGTGGGGTTGGGGAGCTATGCTGGATAGGGCGGTCTCTGAAGGAGATAATCCCATCTGATCTTATCCTAGGGATGGGGTGTTCCTTAGGGGAGAGCAGGGAAAAGGGGTAAAGGCACTGGCTGGGAGGGTCCCTGCCAGCAGGAGGGGAGCAGCATGAGGAGATGCAAAAGCTCTAAACCTGCACAGAGAAAAAATTATTTTTTTTTGATGCAAAAGCTTTCTTTTCAATTTTTTTTCTTTCTTTCTGAAATGTCGAAATCTACAGATTTGGCAAGTAAGAAAACCAAACCCAATTACTAAAATACTGAAAAGCTTTTAGGCTAATTATTTTACCTCTTCATTATTGAGAGAGATTAAAAAAAAAAAAAAACCCTTCCAAATGAAAAAAAAATCTGCTTTCCGTTTTTTCCATGTAATTTTTTTTCCATTTCAAAAATGTTAAAGAAAGAATATTAGATTTTGATTTCAGTTAAGAGGGCTGCTTTTGATGTTCCATGTCTCACATTAAAAAATGGAAGTATTCTGCTGGGAAGCTGCCAGGCAGACGTGGCTGTCTCCATGCTCCTGCCTCTGTCACAGCATACCATGTGTCATCTGCAAAGAAAAACTCTTGAAATAACTAAATTCATAGTTTCTCTGCACCGTGGGCTTTTGCTGCAGCCTGTCTCCAGCCTTTCAGCCTGGACACCTGGGAAATCAAAAGAACGTGAAAGGGCAAGGGTTTATGATTTATTTATCTTTAACCTGAGGTCTTAGGGAAAGCTGGTGTACGTGCATCTGCATCTCTCTCCCTTCCTTTAATAACTGCGGAGCTTTTGGGCAATTTTTATCTTCTTTATTAAAGATAGGGGGAACATTTTGGATTGCTTTGAGTGAGAATATGTGATGAGAGAGAGGACAGAAATCTCCTCGCTGCAGGAAATGGTGATGCATAGACATGATAATAATGGACATCAGAGAACCCACAGGACGTTATTCCAAACATAAATCCATGGGGAAATGGACACCCTTGGTTCTACTGATCATGAAATTCCCTCTTTGTTGGCTTACTTTGGACCCCGTGTGGGAAGCACCTGCTAAATATCTCAGGAGCTGGACAAGGTGGGATCAAGCCTGTTGGGCCCGTTCCCCCTGGCAAAAATGCGGGTGCTGTGCCTGCAGGGTGACATTTCCTCACTTCCAGCCGGATTTTTATGCAACCCCTGTTTTGTTCTCGCAACTTTGCCTCGCTCGCGCTGTTCCCGTCCTCTGGGCATTCGGACGCTCCGGCTGTGCCCTCAGAACCTCTCATTCAGCATCTCCGTGTGCGGGCAGGGCAGGGAGGCGGCTGTAGACCCGAGCTGTGTCTGTATCCTGACAGGAGCTGGCAGCCGGGCACAGCTCAGCTGCCCGGGCCACCCCGCGAGAGGGACTTCGGCTGCACCTGGGGATGTGCTCAGCCTCGCCCTGTCCCCACTGCCGGCACATTCCCCCTGGAGATTTATGGGCGAGGGGGACCCCAAAGCTGTTGGCCTGCGGCAGCGCCTCCCTCCCGGCCGTGGCTCTGCTGGGAGCCGCTCGGAGCATCCCCGGAGCCCCATCAGTCACAGCCACCTCCCGCCTGCCACCAGCCGCCCTCGCTTGTCACCGCAGTCCTTCAGGGCGCTGCTGGGGGAGAATTCCACGCTGTGCCCTTGGAGAGGATCTTCTCACCGCACTGACGTGTGGGGGCTGGCACAGACACTGCCGTGTCCCCTGCACTCCTGCCCCACACCAAAACCCAGCTCAGAAACCCGCAGCCTGCGCGAAGTAACTGCTGTCACACACAACACATCCCCACAAAGCTGATATTTGGTGATTGTCCTCTTCTCTTTGCCCTACTTGTGTCCCCATCCCAAGGCCTGCCTGCTTCCAGACTCATCACTCTGAGTGCTCGGCTGTGGCTGGCTGGGACTGCAGAGAGCATTTAGCAGATATAAAGCATGAGAGCAGTGCCAGACTCGGGGTGATTACAAATCATTTAGACTAAGCAAAACCAGGCCATCCTAAATTTGTAGGCAGCAAAGGAGTGTTTGTGAGCAGAGCTGAAATGAGTTATTTGAAGGTGCTGCAGTACCTCTACATAAAAGATTGGAGTGGTGGCCAAATGGTGCCCGAGGCAGAAGGGAGGGTCTGGCCCAAAGCTGCACCCTGGGCTGTGCTACAGCTCCAGTTTCTCTTTAGCTCAGCAATATTTCTGCACAGGGTAAAGCATGGGCCAAGAGGAGGATGGGACGTGGTGCATTGCCCTGGCCAGAGCTGCTGCTTTGTGTTCCCCTGGCTGCAGTTGCACCTGGAAATGTGGGTCACAAACTGGGGAAATGCAGAGGGAGGTGGTTAAAGGAAATTAGTCAAAATGTCCCAAGTTTGGTCCTTGGCATCTTACAAAATGTTGGGGGAGAGTCTGGCTCCCCACCCTCCTGCGTGTATTTGTGCCTCTGGGGCCAAGGGTGGCAGGTGGACCTTGTGAAGGGGGTGTGAAGGGAGCAAGATGGAGAGATGAGACCCACCCAGGCACGGGATGTTCTCTGCTCTGCTTAGCCTTTTCCCCCAGCTTCTGGTCTGGCCCGTCCTCTGTTTCCCAAGAAGGTTTGGTCTGAGGGGTTTGTGTTCAGCCTCAAGGACATAAAACCCAGGGAGAACTCCTCATCCCCACTGGGCCAGGCACTGCCCAGGCTGTGGGGATGGCCCCAGCCCCATCTGCTCTGACCTGGGTGCCCAACATTGTGCAGATCTGCTCAGGAAAGAGGCCAAGCCCAGAGCAGAGGTGATTTACACCAATGCTGTATGGAGAGCTGCCCACTGGCAGTGCAGCTTTGCAAGGGGAAATGTGCTGTGCAAATGCCCAAGGAGGAGAGAAACATCTGCTGGGACTCAAGGAAAGACATTGGTGAGGGATGAAGTCACTTTCTGAGGTCATGCAGTCACTTTGTGCTGCACATGCACCTTTCCCACCACTACCACAGACGATTCAGCACCTCCATCACCAGCAGGTGATGGCAGAACCCCCTTGGGTGATATCCTCTGGGAATTCTGGGCTGAACAGCACCTTGGCCTCCTTGGCAGTCAGTAGCACTGGCTTCCAAGGCAGCAAAAATGGAATGGGAGGTCAGGAGATCTTCGTTTGCTTTTTTCCCCTAGCGGGGAGTGCTTTCAAATGCTGTGTAAATGCTTCAGATGTCACCAAGACTTTTGAGTCAGCGTGACACAGGCAGGACCTCACTGTCTGCGTGGGGTTAAGGTTCAGCAAAATCTGGTGACAGATGATGGAGCCATGGGAGAGGAACTGCCCTGACTGGAGAGCTTTTCTCCCTGCCAGTGACATGTGGCCTGTGCTGGGTCTCTGCAAGGACCTGCCCGGGCTGCCAAGGGGTTGTGGCTGATGCTTTAACTCCCCTCCAAGTGCAGAAGGGCAGCAGGCGGTTCAAATTCCCCCAGCTCAGCATCTGCAGCCTGGATTCCACTTGCAATCTTGCAAAAGCCTTATAAATTTTTTAGAGCAGCCCCAAATGCCTGCTGAGTCGGCCAATCAACTCCAGTGGATTAAGAAAACTTACTTTAAATTATTAACAGCACACAGCCAGACACGAGGGTAGAGGTGGGAAAGGAGAAGTACTCATTCCTCATTCCAGTGGACACCACAGGAGCAGGCAGCACCAGGCTGGGGTTTGGCAGAGGTGTCCATTCACACCTAAAGGATTCCCACCCATGGTAGTCCCATTCGTGGGATCTTCCCTTCTCCATCAGGAGCCTCCACCAAGGCATCAGTGCCATGCTTGCACAGGGTGTGCTGCAGGAGATGATGTCCCCTTTGGAGACTGGGTGCTGGTTCCAGCCCACACACACTTTCCTCTTCCTCCCTCCTCTTCCAGGCCCTTTGGGTTCTCTCCTCTTGAAGAGCTGATCCCCTGCTGCACAGCAGGGCCAGCCCTGATGTTTTTTGACTTTTCTACAACCTCAAGTAATTTTCCCTCCACCAGCTTTAAATTTCAGGAAATACAATCCCATTTGCCAAGTCTGGTCCCCCCCAAAATGGCAATAAGCACTTTGTATCTCTCGAGGCTATTCCTTCTGCTTTGGACGTGCTGCCTGCCTGCCAGGGTCAGGGACGTGGGTCTGGGTTTCCTCTGCTTGGCAGCTGTTCCAGGAGGACTTTGTCCCTTTTTCCACGAGATGGCACCGATGAGGCTGCTACGGGAAGCAGCCACCGCGACGCCTTCAGGGAGAACTGAGATGGAAAATTACTCCAAAACAATCAAAGTTGCTATGAAAAAATGCCTCTGAGCTCTGGGTTGTAGCGTCCCAGCACACCTGGCCATGGCAGGGAGGAATTGGAGGAGAATTTGGTATTTTTAATTCCATCTCACCACCACAGCTCTATCACCTGCTGTGGGTCACACACAGCCACCTGCACTGACACGGTGCTGATGGTTCCAAAATTAGCTTGAGCTCACTGCAAGGTTTGCCAAAATCCAGCTGTGGTCCAGTTCTCTTGGGTTGTTTATCATTTTGGTAGGACCCCAAAATGGATCATTTCAATCTGAGGGCATCATTGCTTGTGTGCCTGCAAGCCCCGTGGGGCCAGGCAGTGATTTGCACCTGGTGGGTTGTTGGTCCAATCCCAAAACACAGATCCACAAAGGATTCAAGACCAGAGTTTCGCTGGAGGGAGGTTGTGACTTTGCTGATACTGTGTTGAGATGCCCAGAAATTCAGCACATTTTTCTTTTGGGAGCAGCATGTTTTGAAGTGGGTTTAAATAACAATATTTCTGTTAGTTCTGTCTTGCTAAAGATCCAGACCCAAACCTCCCAAAACAGGGGATGCTGCTGCTGAGATCTCACTTCAGGCACCACCTCTTCTTTTTGCTCCTGCAGATCACCTGGAGTGCCAACCCACATTGAAATGAGGCTGAAAACTTGGCCCTGCTCGGAGCCATGAGCAAGTCTGAGTTAAATCCTCTGGGGTTTATATTTTTGCTGTTCTGCAGTTCCATCATTAATTACCTCACCACTTGTGCAGTGCTACCAGAGTGTCTTTCACAGCTCCCCTGGCATATTTCTATGGAAACGTCGCCGTGGTTTTGTCAAGCCTGGTTTTGCTTTTTAAATAGTGTGAGAAGTGCAGATTTTCCACTGCTCTTTTCTGTCCCACTCCTGACCCCATGGTTGCCCCCACTCCTGCTGTGCCAGGGGCTAGCTTCTGTGGGGCACCAGGGAGCTGGAGGTTCCTGAACAGCGTGGGTGGGATATTCCCACAGGAGTTCCTGGTGTTGCTTTTAAGGATGCAGGAAGATTATGTACATGAGGATGTTCTCCTGCTTGGAAATACCCAGGAAGAGGCACAAACTGTCTCAGGAAAAACATGCCTCGGGAGCTGGGAAATGCAGGAGGAGCTGGAAGATGAGATTAAACTATCAGTGGGAAAACAGCCTTGTCCCGTGGCTGTGCTGTGCCTGCAGGGATCCCTAGATCCCCTTCCCATTTGTGGCATGCCAAGGACACAGCACTTCAGAGAGCCCAGATATTTCAAAGACCTTGGGAATCAAATTGATTTCTGTGGGTGAAGCTGGTGGATGTGAGATGTGTGGAGAGGGGTGAGGAGCCTTGGTGGCTTGTTCACAGCTTTGGGGATCTTGGCCCAGGGAGCCAGTCTGTGTCCATGGGCTGCCAAATGCAGAAATGGGATGGGGAGAGTTTTGGGGAAGCAGGCAGGGTGAGATCCTGCAGAGCTCTCTCTAATTCAGCTGCATCTCAGCTCCTTGAGGCACTGCCTGGGGAGCTCAGCACTGCAGAGCATCAGATGTTAATGAGGATCATTAAGGGCTTTGTGACACAAACAGTAATGATGATGCTTGTGCCTCTGGAACTCTCCTGGGAAGGGCCTCAAAAGATGCTGCCCTTCACAGAGACCGTGTAGGGCCATCTGTTCCCAGCACTGTCTCCTCCTGAAAGCCGAGTCATGGGCACAGAGAAGCTCAGGATGCCCCAGCACGCTGCTGGTGCCTCCTTCAGGGAGGAAATGTCCCTTGCAAGCATCCCCGGAACGATGCAGTGGAAGCACGACTCTCACACCGCCTCCCTCCCTCTCTCTGCCCCACTGTAGCACCTACTGCTCCTCCTCACCCCCACTCAGTCCCCCTCACAGCTCCTGGCTGTTGCTTTTTTGGTCAATCCCAACCACTCGGCAACCACCACCCTTTGGACTGGGACAGCTGCACTGGCTGGAGTTGGGAGAGCTGCACACCTTGCCTCGGGCTGCAAGACTGTGATGGGAGTCAAGACATCACCCTGGGTGAAGACCCTGAGTTTTGGGGCTTCTTGTGAGACCTGGGTCATGTCTGGGCTTCAGTCAGGAAGAAATGTTCCTGTTGTGTTTGGAAAGGGCTGGGGCATCCACCATGTGTGAGGCAGAGGAGCATGTGGGGAGAGAAGGCAGTCTCAATCACTGCTCCCAAAATGATGGGGAAGGATGAAGAGCCCAAGTGATACTGCTCACCCTTACAGGAGATATGGGGTGCCCTATTTTCCTTTCTTTCAGTGGCATAACTGTAGGAACTCAAGACTATTTTGCATGAAAATATACAATGAAGACCTTAGAAAATTATTTTAGAGGCTTGAGCTGGTTAAAGAGAGCCTCAAAACTGCTGTGAGAGCTATCGCTGCTTCGGGCTGGGGGAATCACCCTGATCAAGGGGTGCAAGCTGGGGAAGGGCTGAGTGCTGGCTGACACCTGAATATGGGCTCCCAACTGTCCTCCTTCCTCCTTATTTCCACCCCAGGCCCTCCTGCGCCCATCCCCACCAACTACTCTGAGTCTACACAACCCCAGCCAGCCCAGCCCCTGTCAGTAATAGACTCACACACACACAGCTCCACACCTTTTGGGTTGGTTGGTTGGTTGGTTTTGGTTTTTTGGGGGGAGGGGGGTTTGTCTGGTTTTGGTTTGGCTTGGTTTGTTTGTTTTTTTTCCACTGTGGATGTTTTACCAGTTTTATTGGTAAAATTAACATGAAGCCTCACAAACGCTGGAACATGCTTTTCCTTTTAAAGAATTTCCACTGGACCTTAATGGTGAGCATCCAGTCGTTGACATATAAACTCTTACAAGCTGATGTGCACACGTGCGCCCGGGGGAGACGGTGGCAGCGTCCTGGTGTCAGGGATGGTTTCTGCGCGATGCACTGGGAGCCCACGATTCATTTGCCAGCCTTCTGGGCCTTCTGGGCAGACTTGGTGACTTTTCCAGCCCCACCACTCTTCTTCTCCACGTTCTTGATGACGCCCACGGCCACGGTCTGTCGCATGTCACGGACAGCGAAGCGGCCTGAGCGACAGAGAGAGGAGGAAAGTGAATGAGACACCGAGGCTGAGCTCTTCTGGGAGGGTGGTGGTGGGATCTACACCCCCCAACTCCTGGTGCCATGTGTTATCCCTGCCCTTGGAGCAGGTTCCTGCAGGGACCAGCCCTGAGCTATCAACCCTTGCTAGTCCTGATGCTCCCCTCTATGTAAATTACTGTTTTTTTAACTTAAACCCTATCTCTGCTCTGCAAGCTCTCAGCACTGCTAAAGCTTCCAGATGTGCAACAGCAAGCTGGTCTAGTGGATAGTGCATCTGCCCATGGCAGGAGGGTGGAACAAGATGGCCTTTAATGTCCTTTCCAACCCAAACCATACTAGAACTCAAGCATGGCACTTCCCTGCATTAAAAGGTGGCTTCCACTGAGCAAACTTCCCTCTTTCTTCTCCTGACCAGTTGTTTTAGGGCAGAGAGGAGTAAACTGGAAAATGTTTCTGTGTTCAGAAACCATCATGGTTTAGTAACCATGAAGGAAAGATCTTGTTGTTGCCAGAGGGAAAACCCAGCCTTTGGAAACCCAGCTCAGCAGCACATGGAGGAGCAGAAAAATCCATCCTTGCTCCGTCCCCATCTAGTGGGGAGAAGCTCAGCATGTCTGGTGTGAGCTCTGCACTCACAGAGCCCTCATGCTCCTCCACAGGAGACCTCCAAAGAGCCGTTCCCTTACCAAGGGGTGGGTACTGGGAGAAGCTCTCCACACACATGGGCTTGCCAGGGATCATCTCCACGATGGCTGCATCACCCGATTTCAGGGACTTGGGATTGTCCTCTAGCTTCTTGCCCGAGCGCCGGTCGATCTTCTCCTTCAGCTCGGCAAACTTGCAGGCGATATGTGCGGTGTGGCAGTCGATGACGGGCGAGTAGCCAGCACTGATCTGGCCAGGGTGGTTCAGGATGATCACCTGGGGGACAGAGCAGTGTCATGGCAAGGCTGGGAGCTAGGGAATGGTGGCAGACTGGGTGTGGTAGGATCAACAAGCCCTGCTCACCTGAGACGTGAACTGCGCCGCCTCCTGCGGCGGGTCCGACTTGCTGTCCCCACAGACGTTCCCGCGGCGGATGTCCTTCACCGAGACGTTCTTCACGTTGAAGCCGACGTTGTCCCCAGGCAGAGCCTCGCTCAGGGCCTCGTGGTGCATCTCCACGGATTTCACCTCAGTGGTGATGTTCACAGGGGCAAAGGTGACCACCATGCCAGGCCGCAGGATTCCGGTCTCCACTCGGCCCACGGGGACTGTGCCAATCCCTGTGGAGACAAGGACAGAGTGCAACAAAACTCAATCTGCTTGGTATATCCCTGGGCCAGAGCCTGGATTCAGCAAAGGCAAGATTTCTCCAGTGGTTGTCACCAAGGAACATGTTTCCTCCTTGCCCAAAACTCCCAAGTTTTCAGCAGATCAACACCAGGATCTTGAAAATCACTATGAGTCCATCCTTCCTACTCAAAGTTTTGTGAAAAAGAAGTAACCCGTAGTCAGAAAGTCCTGAGCAATCTGCATGCCCCAAAAGTTCTTCTCCTGGAGCAGCTGTAGTATCTCCTGCGTGGAGGACTGGGACATCCCAGCACATGTGCAACAACATTGTCCACATTCCTGATGGCCACACCACCAGCTCTGACAGAGAATGAAAGTGGCTTTCAGAAGGGATGTTTTACACCCTGTGTCACCAGGAGACTTTGGGAAAATTGCCCTTTAGAGGCAGGTGAAGAATGATTGAGAAACAACATTGAAAAGAGATTGAACAGGTTGGCTGGAGCCATCTGCTCCTCCACATCCACCTTGCTGCCTCCACCTCCCCTCTTCCCATGGTGTCTCTGCTCTCCAAGGACCTGCCTCCCAATAAAACCAGATCCCTTTGCCCCAGCTGAGCAAGGGGAAGACACAGACCTGCTCACCACTTTTCATCTCCACTACAAACAACAGCAGCCTGCATTAAAAACCCAGCTAAAATCCCATGTTCAACCCCTGCAGTGCATGTGTCTTTGGGAAAGTGTGGGAAAGTGCTGGAAAAGGCTGTGCCTGCCTGATCCAGCAGCCAGGGAGTCAGCAGTGCTGTCCACTTATGCCAGCACGTCAGAGAGCTCCCAGGGTATTTATAGCTGAGCAAAGTGTCCCCATCACCTCTCCAGAGGGAAGGGGACACGCGTCAGCCACGGCACTCCCTACATGGCTGGCACAGCTCAGCAGGAGGAGGTGCCCGTGATGGACACCAGCATTTGGGAAGCTGGGCAGGTCACAGCCAGGCTGCCATGCACCAGTCTCAGTGGCCCTCCCTGCTGGTCCTGTCTCTCATCTGGGTCACAAAATGTTTTTTGCTGCCTCCAACTTGCCTGGCCAGCCATGACCTCTGGGACACACAAATTTGCAGCCATTTTGGCATCATGTGTTCCATGGCAAGAGCTCACAAACCTGCTGCTCCTCCTCCAGAAATGCTCTGGGCACCTTTGGGCATGTCCACCTCCACCCCAAACAGCCCAGGCTCAAGTGGGGTCTTTGTCCAGGAGCTATCACTCTTTTCTCCAACATTATCTCTAGTTTGAAGAGTCAAACCCCCCTAGTTTCCCAACACCTGGAAATGTCATTCCCAAATTTCTATGGAATGAAGACTCCAGTTAAGGCAGAGGAGTGGCAAGGCTCACCTCCAATCTTGTAGACATCCTGGAGGGGCAGGCGCAGGGGTTTGTCTGTGGGGCGGGTCGGGGGCAGGATGGTGTCCAGGGCCTCCAGCAGGGACACCCCACTGGCGTTGCCTTCTTTGCGCTCCACCTTCCAGCCTTTGAACCAAGGCATCTGGGAAGAGAGCAGCAACAGAGAACCTTGGAATCACAGCATGATTTGGGTTGGATGGGACCTTAATGACCATCTTATTCCACCCCTCTGCCATGGGCCGGAATACCTTCCGTGAGACCAGATTGCTCCAAGGCCCATCCAACCTGGCCTTCAACACTTCCAGCACACACTGAGTGTGCCTGTCCTCAGCACTCAGAGGTAAACCCAGAGAGATGTCCCACCAGGACAACCTCCATGAAGTCAGGCCTGCCATGCCCTGGTTCTACCAGCGGGCTGGGGAGCTCCTTCCACTCCGCCACCCCTGCAGGCTTCTCTGCTCCCCTTTGCTCAATCTCCCTCTGTCTCTTCTAGAAACGAGCAAGACATACATTAACAGGATAAAAAGAATGGAAGTGGTTAAAGCCAGCAAACTCACAGCCCCCACTTCCAACACCAACCCATGGGTGCTGCACCAGCTGCCTGGATCCCTCCCTCCAGGAATATTGCCTCCAGCACAGGGACCACAGGGTCTGCAGCCATGCACCAGCTAAAAGTGCTCAGTCTTCAGTCCTGGGGTCCAAGCTTCTCCAAGGCGAGCCCCAGAGATGCTTCTCCCCACTCACTCCTGCTATCACCCCTCCTGGGTCTGGATTATAAACCCTGGCTTGGAAGGATGCTGGAAACCCAGCTGCCAAGAGACAGGATTGCTTTTCACAGATGTTCCCTTCTCCTGCCCTGAAGTGGGTTTTGAAACTAAAAATTGCCCAGAAAAGAGGCAGAGAGGGGTGAAAATGTACCATGGTTAAATGCAGGGAGCTGCAGTGCTTCATTGGGGTGATGCTGCACTCTGGATGTTGTAGCAACACCTGTAGCTTGCTGGTAAGAAAAATTTAGTCCTGGATCTGAGACAACCCTGATACAACGATCAGAGTCTGCGAGGCTATTCCCCTGCCTCTGCACAGAGAGGGTTACACACACAGTATTTTCCCATTCTAATATCAAATGCTGTGTGTTCCAAATCCATCACACACTTTGTGGTTGTGGCTTTTTTTCCCTCTAGCACCAACACCAGTGGCACAGTGCAGTGGGCATGGGGGCTGGGGTGAAGCAAGTGCCCCCAGCTTCCCAGCCATCCCTGCAGGATGTGGCTGTGCCAAGTCTGGTTTCCTACCCTGCAATCTGCACCTTTGGGAAGGAGAGAGGGAAAGACAGGATGCAGCCAGGGAACTCAGCTTGCATCCAAAGCATCCAGGCAACCCCCTTCAGAGGGTCACGTCTGACACCACTTGTCTTTCTTGGTGGCAGTGGCGGGAGGAGCCTGGGGACACTTTTGCAGCGAGTTCTTCCCAGGGCACTGCAGCTCTTGCCATGCAGCCAGAGCCAGAGCTGGCAACAGCTTGGCAAAATGAAAACTCCATCCAGGCAGTGAGGGAGCCTTGTGCCATGTGCAGGATGACTCAGACCTCCCCCCACTCTGCTGTCGCATGGCCCAAACGCCAGGCTGGGACCCGTGCCAGCAGCTGCCTGGTGGCCACCTGCCCACAGGCTCTGCTCTCGAGGATGATGGCCACCAAGTGCCCACAGCTCCCGTCCCCCTGCTCCACACAGCTCTGGCTGTGTGAAAATAACAACCTCTGCCCGTGACACCTGGCTGTGAGAGCCATCCCTCTCTTCGGGGGACTTCTGACATTCCAAGAATCAGGTAAAGATGGACTTAGACACCTTCTGGGAACAAATCTCTGCAAAATGTCAGCATGGCCTCAGGGTGAAAAGCATCAGGGTGAAAACCTGGTTTGTGTTGCCTCCGATGGCCACCTAAATAAAACCTCTGTCATATATTGCCCAAATCTGCTCCCCAAAGTGCAATTCCTACTCCACCACTCCTATGGCAAAAGCAGGACCAAATCCTGCAGACAGACAGGCTCTAGCTCTTTTGCACTCAAATTTTATTTTACAGAGCAGTAGCCTTTCCCTGATTTTGCCCAGCCCATGAGTACCTCAACACCCCCCCCACACACACCCAGTCCCAGGCAACCACAAGTCCTGGCACCAGAGACTGGGTGTGTTTGAGTTGCAGCATCCCATGGGGTGAAAGTCTCCCAAACCACATGGAATGGCCTCGTTCTGCCAGCTGGGGCACCACAAAGCTGCTTCACAGAAAACCCCACTTCCTAAAAATCTCTCAAATGCCAAACTTTGATGGAAGCACAGCCCAGCTGTCATTTTTTGCAGTTGGCCTTGGGATTCTGTGCAACAGGGATGTGGGCTGGAGTCTCCCACACAGAGCCGGTTCCGTACCACCACACCCCCCTTGCTCAGAGGCAACAGGAGCTGCAGGGACATCATGGCTCTAATCCCCACTTTCTGATAAGTCCCCTGACAAACAGACAAGTCACTTGACTGCCTTGTGCTTCAGTGAAACCTGTCCAGAAATTACAAGTGAAAATAATCAGAGCTTTTTCAGGCAAGGAAAGAGAGAAGAGACATCTACACCAGGTTCCTGCTTAAGCTTTCCCAGAGGTGGTGCAATATGAGGAGGAGGAGTCTGTCCCTCGACCCTCTCCAGAAGAGCCCATGCTGCTCCACACCAGACCAGGTTTTCTTCCCAATTCCCTAGCTCAGGCAGAACTCAGGAGCCAGCTGCCTCCTCAGGACAAAGGCAAGAGCTGTTTCATCCCCTGCCTTCTCTCAGGCAGCACATCACACTGGGAACCTGCCCTGAGACCCCTCTGGAGGAAGGGGGCCACAGAGCCCCTCCTGCTTCATGCCTCCCCTCTGCTGCCTATTTATAGGAGAATTGTTCAGGATCATCTTCCCAGCCCAGCAGCTGCTGACATTTGGAGCCTGCTTGATTTGAGGCACCCAGGAACCACGGGGCTGGGCTTGGCATGGCCGTGGCTGACCTTTATCCCAGCTCAGCTCCTCAGGGAGCAGGAATCTCCTAAGCACCCCAATAATTCCTTCCTTCCAAGCCATCCCGAGTGAGCTGGCTTTCCTGTGCAGGACAGGAACTGTGTTTCATGACCGTGTGAGTTTGCATTGCAGCACTCCCCTTCCTCAGGCCTGTGATCCCTGACCTCCCTCAGTTGCTGCTGGGCTCATGGATTGCCTCCCTCATCACAGAGCCCTGCCCTAATCCACAGGTGATGTCCTGAAGTCCCCCTAAGCATCAAATTTCCCATTGGTTTCATAGGAGATTCCTGGGGTGTCTGATCTGAGCAACTTGCTCAAGGTCACACAGAAGTCACCAGGAGAGTAGGGACCTTCCTCTGGCCAGAACTTTCCAGCCCATCATTTCTTTAAAAGACTAACCCTGAGGTAGCTTTTTCTCCAGCAAAACCAGTGTCAGCATAACAAGTGTTATGGGCAGCCTGTCTGCCAAAAACCTCCATCCTTCTTAAGCTCTTCCTTCTGTTGTATGAAATGATGGCACAGGCCCACCCAGAGCACCCTGCCTTTGTCTCCCCACCATCCCCATCACAGAGGGAGTAAAAAACAACTGGAAAAGGAGCAGCCTCAAATGGATGCTCTAGGGAACTGTGGTTTTGGCATGGGAAACCTGGTACTCCCTGAAGAAAATATCACCTTGAGGAGGGAAGTGGAGGTTTGGCCACCACAGTGACGCAGAGAATCGATGGGAAAGGGGACCTGAGATGCAGCACGAGGGAGCCTGGCTGCACTGGGGGAACTGCTCCAAGCCTGACCCCAGACTGTATTATTCTCCTCAGAAAACAATGCCCTAAAA
The DNA here is from genome assembly GCA_013400175.1 of Phainopepla nitens. Classification (NCBI taxonomy): domain Eukaryota; kingdom Metazoa; phylum Chordata; class Aves; order Passeriformes; family Bombycillidae; genus Phainopepla; species Phainopepla nitens. The sequence continues at coordinate 751,226 of VXBQ01015620.1, forward strand.
ACACACCTGCTGCTCCTGCTGGGAGCGACAATTGCTGCTCTAATGTCACAATGAGTTCTGACAAGGCAAAAACATCAGATTCCAGCCCAGAAGCAAAGCCAGATAGATCATCTCCTGAAGATGTTCATGTTTAGCTGCTGGGGTGCCCAGCCAGGGCACAGCACCCATGAACAGAGAGCCCATTCATCCTGCCCAGAGCTCCATGACACATCATCTGTGCTGCCAGCATGGGCCTTTGTGCACAATGGGTGCACGAAATGTTTGCAGAGCACGGAGTTCATCTTCAGCCCTGGTCAGGATCCTCAGGGTGGGGGAGAGAAGTGTAACACAAGGCACACTTACATTGGGAGAGGGCTCCAGCATGTTGTCTCCATGCCAGCCCGAGATGGGCACGAAGGGAACTGTGGCCGGGTTGTAGCCGATCTTCTTGATGTAGGCGCTGACCTCCTTGACGATCTCGTCGTAGCGTTTCTCGCTGTAGGGGGGCTCTGTGGAATCCATCTTGTTGATGCCCACGATGAGCTGCTTCACCCCCAGGGTGTAAGCCAGCAGGGCGTGCTCACGGGTCTGCCCGTTCTTGGAGATGCCTGCTTCAAATTCACCCACACCGGCAGCGACGATCAGCACAGCACAGTCAGCCTGGGGGAGAGAGCAAATGAATTGCTGCACGGCCCCAGTGACACCCCTGAGGGCCTTGAGGGAGTCACAGATGACTCCCTGCCAGCTGCTACCCACAATGCTGCTGATCCATCTCTGAACTGACCCAGCTGTGCTATTTCTGGCTTGCCAGCCCCACATGGTTCTGCATTGTGGGTAGGAAACCAATGTGGATCCCTCCTGGATGCAGGACTCTGACCAGGACCTCATCTTGATCATCTACAGACAAGGTTTTATTTAAAACCCTACTGAAATCTTGCAAAAAAAAAAAAAAACCTGGGTGATGGGTGTGACTACAGCCATGGAAACTGTTCCCCAGATTACTTTTGTACCAAAACACACAGCAGAAGCTGCCTGGGTTTGGCAGAAAGCCATGCCCAATCCAACTGGTACCTCAATGGAAATCTCACTGGGCATGTAGTGGGGTTCACCCAGCATCTGTCAGTCACAGCATCCTGCATCAGGGAGATGCAGGAACGTCCCACAATGCAAAGAAGGGAAACCACTCTACTCAGGAAGGGTAGGCCATTGGGTTTGTCAATATAATGTGGGGCAAAGACAGCAGTTGTGAGGAAAATAAAGGAGAAAAGATCTGTGGAGCCTCCTTTATCCAATAAAACCTAGTGGATTGTTGGAAGTTTCTTGTATATCTCATTTGGTTGAGGCTAAAATAGTGTGGAGACGGCCTCACACAAAGGCCTGTAGCTTGCAGCATCCTAGCTCCCAGGCAGGACACATCCATCTCATCTTCTCTTGTGGGTGGGAATGGCGTGAAGAAACCACCTCTTTGTGCCCAAAGTCAGCCTGTCTCTCAGCCACCCAGGGAGGTGCAGGACCATGGCATGCTGGGTCCCCTGGTGCCACCCAGTCTCTTGGCTGAACACTCCTCGTGTCTGCTCTCTCAACTCCCCACCTCCAGAAGGGCTCTACCGGCACCTGCCTGACCCTGAGCTTGTGAACAAGCCTCAGCCTCCCCCCTCCAGCAGCCCCCTATCCCCTGGGCCCCATCTCTCACCTGGGAGGTCCCGGTGATCATGTTCTTGATGAAGTCCCTGTGGCCAGGGGCATCAATGATGGTGATGTAGTACTTGGTGGTCTCAAACTTCCACAGCGAGATGTCAATGGTGATGCCACGCTCGCGCTCGGCCTTCAGCTTGTCCAGCACCCAGGCGTATTTGAAGGACCCCTTCCCCATCTGGCCAACACAGAGGCAAGAACTAGTGAGAAAGCCAAGGCCACAGCACTGGTGGTGGCCTCCCACCCTCCAGGGCACTTCCCAAGCTCACACAGGGTCACACTGCAAACATTTAAATTCAGTGAGAGCTGTGGTCTATTTACTAACAAATACAGGTGAAAGGAGACATTGTTCTCAATATGTTCCTCAACAGGATGCAGGAGAGGCTGGAAGAAGAGCCATGAAGTGAATTTGTGAGTGGGGCTGGGTGGGCAGGACCTGAAGGCAACAACCTATGAGGCCTCCTCCATGAAACACCACAGTCCTGCACTGCTGCTGGGAAATCCTGTACAGAAACACGGAAAGCTTCCTCTTGTCACACCAAATCTCTCTGAGAGGATATTTATATGCTTACCCATTTCCTAATGCTAATGGAGTTATTGAAAACTGTCTGTTTATGAGATTTATTTTATTTCCCATGGTTTCACAGGGATGCACACACAGGGACGTGGTCTAGTGGTGAGCTTGGCAGTGCTGGTTGGACTTGATGATCTTAGAGGGCTTTTCCAACCTAAATGATTCTCTGATTCTGTAATTTTAATCCATGACTCAGATCTGTGAGGCAGCTGGTTAGTGGAAAAGGGCATTGCTACATGAGTGAGCCAAAACTGTCAGGGGTGGAATGGGTTAAAAGAAAATGAAATGAGAGATGGTTGCTATGAGCAGAATAGAAACGTGATTGATTTTTGCCACAGAGTGTGCAAATTCACAGGAAAAGCTACTGTGAGCTGCAGCCAGACCAACTGTCGTTGCCAAATGGCCAAAATCTCAGCCAACATTGTAATGCAGGAAATCACGCTGGGGGAGATTAGCTCCAGTAAATCTTTCTGCCCTGTGATAAAGCACATTCCCTGGTAAAACCACGGTGCCACTTCCGAAGGGCCTTCTCCTTGGGGTTGGAGCCCTTTGACGTCACCGCACCAGGGAGAGCTGGATTTCCCTCCAGCGTGGAGGTCACGCTCCCAGTGTGAGCTGGGATCCTGCCAAGGGGGAGATGGGGCAGGACAAGCCCTTCCTTGCTGACCACCTGTGTGCTGGGGCAGTCAGGGGAGCCTGGCCAAAGCAAGGGGATAAAATGGGCCATCAGCTCTTGGCCTCAGACACAAGGGGATTTTAAGGTAGAGAAAGGAATTTAGGTCATTTGCAGATGATTTAATAGTCTCCTATTGCTATGCAAGGTCAGAGCTGTGATACCCTGCTCCCATCCATTCATCCATCCATCCATCCATCCATCCATCCATCCATCCATCCATCCATCCATCCATCCATCCCCTGCAATCTCAGTTTCTTCTGGCCCATTACCAATCCCGGGTCAGAGGGAAGCATTTCCCACTGGCAGGTACTGAACACTCCAGTGATGAGCCTCCCCAGGAAAGAGAACACAGCATCACATCCAAACCTGCCCTGCCCACACCATGCCTGGGGGCTGCTCTGCTCCATCTCCCACACTCCAGCCCTGCTCCCACCCGGCACAAGGAATTAATGGTGACAGCCTGTTTCGTAACAGCTGAGTGCTGCGATGACTTTGCAGCTTGCTCTGGAGGATTACGGGCAAAATCCTAAAGCCAGGGGCAAGACTTCCCCTGCTCAGAGGGGACGCCAGGTCGAGGAGGTGATGCCCCATCTCTGCTGGAAAGCTGTGAGCTCTCACTAGGATGGAAAAATCCAGAATCAAGTCTCTGCTCCTGAGCATCTCTCTGACACTGGATTTATCGAGGGGGTAGAGCAGGAGCTTGGCGATTTTTAGAATCACAAAATGGTTTGGGTTGGAAAAGACCTCAAAGATCAACTCCTTCCAACCCCTCCGCCATGAACAGAGGCACCTCCTATTAGACCAGGTTGCTCCAAATTCCATCCAGCTTGGCTTTGAACACTTCCAGGGATGGGGCCAAGTTAACCCTTTCCAGCACACACATCAAACTCCCCCTTCCCAGGGAACAGGGAGGAGCCATCAGAGCGTGCTCAATTACTGCAGGAAATGGAGCTACAGCAGGGAATGGTGCATTTGTGCGTTGCATTAATAATGGGCTCTTTCGGGCAGGAGGTCAATCAGCACATCCCACAGCCTCTCCCCCATCAGCAGCCTGCTCCCTCCCTTCTGAAACTGAGAAACTGAGGGGAAACTGAGGCACAGAGTAGACCCCTGGCTCTCCCATGGCAGCTGAGTGGGAATCAGCACCTTCTTGCCATCAGCCATGGCCACACACACAGCCAGCTGCTCGTCACGTGTGAGACCCCCCCAGAGCTCAGCATCACACGTAACGTGAAGACAAATGAGATCCTTTATTTAGCAAACAGTTTCCCCCCTTTCACGGGGTGTATTCAGTTACCCAGAGCTGGTGTTGAAAAACCCAGGGTATTATCTAGCTCTGCACAATACCTTCCCTGTTCAGTGCCAGAAATAGCCTGAATTTCCCTGATCGAACCCCAGTGGAGGGACAGCTTTCTATTCGGAGGCCACAAATACTGATTATTTAATTTTTTTAAAAACAGAACAACTCTTCTTTCAGAGATACTGTTACCTCTGCCCTTGAATCACAAGGAAAAAAGGAAGAAATCCTCGCTCTTTTCTCTTAAATAAAATAACAGACCCTGGGTTTTTTTTGTTGGCCTTTTGGGTGCACGCAGGCCTCCATTTCCTGTGAATGCCACCTAATGGAAGCAAACCCTTCCCCAGCCCTGCATCAGAAAATGGAGTCTGTAAGCTCAGTCAATAGGCTATTAATAGCAGCCTCCGGTGCCCGCAGATCCTGGCAAGTCAGTGAAAGTGCCTGTTCAATTAAAATCACAGCAATCACATCACGATAACCTTATCACGCCTTATTTGATCCTATAGATAGAGGGGGGCATTTTATGGAAGGATACCAGCAATCATTTTAAACCAGGGGAGAGGGATCATTTTGTATGAAGGAAGAGGCTCTTTGGCTTAAGGATGAGGAAAAAAAAGGCTGAAAGTGAGGCAGGAAAATAAGGGATTTAGCTCAGATGCTATCGAGAAATTAAAAAGGTTAAGACAGACAGACAGCAAAATGTGAAATCAAAAGTGGCAGCTCTGCAAATCTTCTTTTTCTTTTTTTTTTTTTT
>VXBQ01015620.1:768853-794353 GCA_013400175.1 Phainopepla nitens
GGCTGCGCTGGGTCGCTGTCGGGAGGAACTTTCCCCGTGCCTCGGTTTGCCCACTAAGGAAAGGTTGATTCTCCCCGATGTCCGCCAGCTGTTGGCAGCTGGCAGGTTGGACCCCCCGAGCCTTTTTTTAGAGCTTTCTTGGAGAATAAGGGGTCCAACTGTGGGAAGAGTCAGCTGCCGGCAGGAGGGGGTTTTGTAGCTGGAGGAGGGAAGGAACTTCTCCAGTTCAGAACTGGAGCCGAACCACATCAAAGGTGAGGGGCGGGCAGGTTTGTCCCGGCTATGGGTGATGGGGAGGCTGCTGAGGACAGGCTGGGGCTGGAACTTGTTGCCGGAACACCCTCGGTGTCNAGTGGGGCGGTGTGCGGGCACGCCCCCGCTGCCGCGGGCGATGCGCGCAGGGCGGCTCCGGGCGGATAAAAGCGCGCTGCGGGGGNCGGTGTCTGCCCCAGCTCAACATTTCTTTGCTCCTTATGCAACATCCGCCTGGGATTTTGTAACTCCAGATGTTGATCCAAGGAGGGGAGCTGGATTCCTGCAAGAAAAACACCCGGGGAAGGGGTAAGGGGAGTCGGGAAGGGGCTGTGCCAGGCTGTGCTCTGGGCGGGCAGTTGTGTATGATGGAATTATTTTGGCTTTGCACGTAGCCCTTGGAGCTCTGTGGATTTAATCCATGTGCAGCGAGCACCAGCCGCCGTTCCCAGTGCGGGGTTGCGCGTCCCTTTTCTCCAGTAGTCACACTGGTCCCATTTACACCCCTGCAGCTTTCAGGGGTGCAGAGGTGGGTCAGGGTGGGTGCTGACGGCTGCCTCTGTGCTCCCAGGTTTAGATCTGCACAAGAACCAGGATCAGGAACCATGGCATCCATCCCATCCAGCGGCTCGCTCATGGCCACGCACAACTATCGCAGAAGTAAGGGCAGGCTGGGGGCAGAGCGGGCTTGGGGTGGTGGGTGAGCACTTGGGGGTCTCTGCCAGGTGTGGGGGGATGTGGCTCCAGCAGATATGGAGCTGAGCTCAGGTCTGTGCTTTCATCTGCAGCCCCATGTGAGCGTTTGGTGAGAGAAGGGGACAGCCAGCAGTGTCCCTGCTGCTGACCAGAGCCTCCTTGGGGCCCCCCAGCCCAGCTGCACCAGTTGGTGAGGGGCTCAAATCTCCTTCACTTGTTACTGGGGTTGGAGGGGACAGAACCATAGTAGGTTGTAGGTTGGAGTGGGCATTTTCACCTTGCACTGTTGCTTCAGAAATGAGCTGCAGAACCAGTCTGGGTAATGGTTGCCCCTGGTACCTCACCGGGAGAGAGTTTCTGGTTTAATGGATTGCTTGAGCCGGAGGGAATTAAAGGATTCCCCCGAGATGAAACAAGCAGCAGGCTTGTAGCTGTTGTACTAAAAGCTCACGGATTATGCACAGCAGTTTGCATCCTCTTGGCCTCAAGTCATCTGCAGAGGCCTCTCAAAGCCACTAAATTTTGTCCTTGGGGTTGCAGGTTTTTTCCTATAGACATATTCAGGTGTTTTTCTGGTCCCTGCCATTGGAATCTCCCCAGTATTCCCTTCCTAGTAGTTTTTACTGGCCTGGCACTAAACTGGGCAAGTGCTGGAGTGAGTTAGAGATGAGGCTGAGTTGTGTCACGCAGGCACAGCCTCACCAAGGCTGCGTTTTCCTTCTCGTGGCACAACCATGGGTCAGCAGTGGTTCTGATGGCTGTGATTTTTCCACAGGGCGCCTGAGCTCCACATCCAGCACCAGCTCCTGCAGCTCGGAGTATTCTGGGGAGGTCATCCCCCATGGCCCAGGTAAGTGTCACCTGTCCTGGCTTATGGGGACTCTGCTCCCAGAACCTCCTTGGGAAATCTTACTAGAGGTGACCAAGCCTCTCCTGTGGGATGAGGGTGAGGTGGCCGTAGGGCTGCCCGGGTTGCACTGACCTGGACTCTCCCTGTCCTGCACTGCCCCTCAGATCTGCCCAAGTCTGACCCCGGGCAGTGGTGGGCCAGCTTCTTCTTTGGGAAGACAACTCACCCAGCCATGACAACGGTGTCAGAGTCCCAGGAGAGGTGAGTGCTTTGAGGTGACACGAGGGAGCACCAATGCAGCACTAGGGGATGTCCCTGCTGCATCCCCCGGGGTGCATTCTGACCCCATGCCCAGGGTTCCCACGCCTTTGCTGCAGGAATAAATGCAGAGCACTAGCCCCACATTTGGGGGCTGGCACGATCGCCAACTCTCTGCTGTGTGTTGCAGCTTGGGAGCTCTGAGAGTGGCCACAGGAGCCATGGCCTGTGGGCTGGTGGCAGCCCCGGGCGCAGCACGGAGGCGTCACGTCAGCGAGTCCAGCGCGGGGCCCTCGGTGTGAGCGGGGCCACAGCTGCTCCCTCACACCCCGGCGGGCACAGCCCCCCCCCTCTAGAGTAGCTGGCTGCTCCAAAAGGTGCTGCTTTCTGATGGAAGAGTGCAGCCACCCCGACGATTCCACTCCAGCCTTTTTTACTCTCTCCCAGTGTAACTAAGCCCCCTCAAAGCAGATGTGGTAACAAGTTTTCGCTACCTTAAACTCGTACAATGGCAACGAATAAACTGGAGCAGCCTTTTAAAATGCTGTGGGTTGTTTTTGTCCGTGGAGGGGGGAGCAGAGCAGTGCTGGGGCTGTTGGTGTGGCTGGACCAGGACACAGCACAGCTGCTGATCACAGCAGCAGGATATGGTGGGGCCAGATATCACGTGTGAGCCTGACTCACTGGGCTGTGTGTATTTTGCACGTGAGCAGGGTCTGGCTGGGCTGTGCTGGTGTTGTAAACGCCTTCCTCACCCTCTTCTCTCCTTACTTGGCTACACAGCCTGTCCCTGCTGGCGCTGAACTTGTTTGGCTCCCTGAACACACGGCTGCCCTGCACTGCTTTGGTAGCTCGAGGGGTGGGAGTGAGTGCCAGCGCCTGAGCAGGTGTGGCTGGGGCTGGGGGAAGGATTTGGGTGCACGGAGACCCCTCCGTAATGAGGAGAGAGAGAAAACTTGTTCAAGATATGCATTTTATGGATATGGATATCAGGCTGGAGGTCACAGTGTGGATGGCAGCTCAGAGGCTGCACTGAGTTTGCAGCCCTGGATCCCAGCTGGCCCATGTGCTGCACTGCCCCGAGTGCTGTTTTGCCTGATTTTTGCCTTCCATTATTCAGTTTGGCAGTGTGATCCTTCTGTGACCAGCCTGATAGCTGGGAAAACAAGAGCCTGCAGGTGCCTGGATGAAGGGAACACCTTTGTTCCTGCTGGAGGCAAAAATAAACTTGCAGAGGTTGATTTAAAGGTGCCAAATCTTCCTGCTCTGCTTCCAGCCCCAGCATGAGGTGCAGGGCTGTCCCTGTGTGCACCAGGTGCTGCAGCCCTGATGGCAGCTGAGGCCATGGGACCCCTGAGCTGTGACTTTACCTCCTGGTGTCCTGAGCTGGCAGGGCAAAGGGCAGGGAACAGCTAGGGGCAAGTGGCTGTTCTGCAGGGCCATCCAGGGTCACTTGCAGCTCTGTTGTTTCTACAGTGGAAAGTGTTGAGTAAGCTTTTCACTGAGCTCTGCTTCCCCAGGCACTGCTCCTTCTCTTCAGGGCAGAGAGTCGGTGTCCCCTGTCCCTCCGAGGGGCCAGGGCAGCACTGGCACCTCTGCTCCCCCTGTGTCAGTGTGTGCATCCAGAGGGAAAGAGGGAATGGCTTCAGGGGGGTTCCAGCAGTCTGGGCATTGCCAGCACCCTGAAGGTGACCCCCATGTCCATGGCAGCAGCTGGTCTGATGTCATTTCCAGTCAGGCAGCAAACTGCTATTGTTGTGGGGCTGCACATCCCAGAAGGCACTGGGCAGCCTTTAAACTTCACAAAATACAGGAAAATCAAGATCAAATAAACCCTTTCTGAGTAAGACAAGGCGAGGTGGGCTGGCTGGCTGGAACATGGGGTTGTGGCACTGCTCCATGGTCTTCCCAGGCCCCAGCAAAGCCCTTTAGGTGCTGCTAAACCCCAAGGTTCCTCACGGATCTCTCTGCTGCTGGTTGCCAGCAAAAGTTACATATTTTGGAGAGACAAATATTTTTTTTTCCAAGCCTGGAAGTCAGTGTGGACACACAAAGGTAAAGTCAATATTTATGTATTTGCTTGTTGGTCTTGTGATCATGGAGGGACAAACCCAGCAACTGTTCCCAGGCACCCAGGGGAGGCAATGACAGAGCAAAGGCACCAATCCTACATCCCTGGATTTCATCTGGGCACATTCCCCAGCCTGACCCAGCTCTAAGTGAGCTGCTGTGTGCTGCCATGAGCACATGGATGCTCCCCTGTCCAGTTTTTGGATGCTGGATGGAGGTTAAGTTCATTCCCACATTGCTCCAAGGTGGGTTGGATTTACAGCAGGGACTGCAATACCTGTCAGTGGCTGCAATACGTGTCAGTGGCTGCCCTTATGCCCTTGGTTCCCTGTCCAGTGAAGCAAAACTGCCTGGAAAAACCCTGCTGAATTAAAGGCTGATTTTCTGAATGTCTGTGAAGTGTCACAGTCTCAGAGTCCTTCTCTGCTGGAAGTGAAGATACAGGGAGAATCAAGATCCCCCAAGATGTTCTTCTGAGCAGCCTCATGGCATTTCTGAGAGCAAAGCCCTTGGCATTGCCTTTTTTTTCTTGGGATTGAAAGGCTTTTAGGGCCTTTCTTGCCCTTTCACAGCCTTCAGACATATTTTGGAAAAGCATCTGACAGCCAAGCACATCTATTTTTGTTCTGTTTCCATCTCCACTGCTGTGGGTGTCTCTCTTCTCAAGTAACAAGGATGAGAGAAAACTCTCATTTCCCAGTTTTTTGGAACAGCCTTAAATTGTGCCGGGAGAGGTATAGGTTGGATATCAGGACAAATTTCAACACTGAAAGAGTTACCAAGCATAGGAACAGGCTGTCCGGGGCAGTGGAGGAGTGGAGTCACATCCCTGGAGGGGTTTACCAGACCTGTAGATGTGGTATTTGGGGATATGGGTGAGATTGGCAGTGCTGGGGGAATGATTTGACTCAATGACCTCAGAGGGGTTTTCCAGCCTAAGTGATTCTATGATTCCAGCTGATTTCCTGTGCCCTGTGTCCTCATGGTGCTGTTGTGGTGGATAGCAAGGGAAACGCTGTGCAGAAGAAGCAAGACAATGAAAGGGGTTCCCCATACACTGCACACCTCCCTAAGCAATCCCCTTCTTCCTGCAGGGCTTGATATTGGAGGGGCAAGCGCCCACCCCCCATGGCATCAACTCCATAGGGACTGATGTCCCCCACTCTGCTCCCTCGATTTTGTTTTAACTGTTGATTAATTCACATATTTGCTAAAAACTCGCTGGTGTTTTCTGCTCACTCGTCCCTTGCAGCAGCCCTCGTGCCACCCCACTGCCTCCAGTGAGAAGTATTTCTTTACATTCTCTGCCTCTTGCTGCTGGGCGTTGTTTTGGTTTGGTTTATTTTCCTCCAGCAGCTTTGCTTCCCCCTCACCCTTCAAACGCTGATGTGGGACCTTAAAAATAGAAATGAGCTGTGCAGCTGAANAGATCCCCCAAGATGTTCTTCTGAGCAGCCTCATGGCATTTCTGAGAGCAAAGCCCTTGGCATTGCCTTTTTTTTCTTGGGATTGAAAGGCTTTTAGGGCCTTTCTTGCCCTTTCACAGCCTTCAGACATATTTTGGAAAAGCATCTGACAGCCAAGCACATTTATTTTTGTTCTGTTTCCATCTCCACTGCTGTGGGTGTCTCTCTTCTCAAGTAACAAGGATGAGAGAAAACTCTCATTTCCCAGTTTTTTGGAACAGCCTTAAATTGTGCCGGGAGAGGTATAGGTTGGATATCAGGACAAATTTCAACACTGAAAGAGTTACCAAGCATAGGAACAGGCTGTCCGGGGCAGTGGAGGAGTGGAGTCACATCCCTGGAGGGGTTTACCAGACCTGTAGATGTGGTATTTGGGGATATGGGTGAGATTGGCAGTGCTGGGGGAATGATTTGACTCAATGACCTCAGAGGGGTTTTCCAGCCTAAGTGATTCTATGATTCCAGCTGATTTCCTGTGCCCTCATGGTGCTGTTGTGGTGGATAGCAAGGGAAACGCTGTGCAGAAGAAGCAAGACAATGAAAGGGGTTCCCCATACACTGCACACCTCCCTAAGCAATCCCCTTCTTCCTGCAGGGCTTGATATTGGAGGGGCAAGCGCCCACCCCCCATGGCATCAACTCCATAGGGACTGATGTCCCCCACTCTGCTCCCTCGATTTTGTTTTAACTGTTGATTAATTCACATATTTGCTAAAAACTCGCTGGTGTTTTCTGCTCACTCGTCCCTTGCAGCAGCCCTCGTGCCACCCCACTGCCTCCAGTGAGAAGTATTTCTTTACATTCTCTGCCTCTTGCTGCTGGGCGTTGTTTTGGTTTGGTTTATTTTCCTCCAGCAGCTTTGCTTCCCCCTCACCCTTCAAACGCTGATGTGGGACCTTAAAAATAGAAATGAGCTGTGCAGCTGAAATACATCACATTAGCCTGAGGCTGCTTCCAAATGCCACTGGGTCAGGGTTCTGATCCTTGAATCTGCAAACGGGCACATGCCAGGCTGCAAACGGAGCAGGAGATACCTGTAACAGCAGGATTTGCAATGCCCACTCTGGAGCAGTTCCAGAGGGACTGGGACCCCAGCATTCCTGCCTTTGTGGAGTGGACTTAAGGAAAAGCTTAGTCCAGTTTTCGGTGGAGGGCTGCAGTGCCTGGCCCAGGCTGAAATCCTGGGAGGATATAGGAAAATTTGGGTTCCCCTCCCCCCACCAAGTTTATCTACTTTTAGAAAACAAGTACTGACTCTGAGATATGCCAAAACCCAGCAGACTGTGCTGGAGGGCAAACTCAGGCTGTGGATTGGTGGAGGAGGAGGAGGAGGAGGAGGCTGAGTGAGCTGGTTTTGGGCCATGTGCCCTGCCAGCCCTCCTGGCATCTCCAGGTACCCCACCATGGACGGCTGTGCCCCACACCAGCCCCATCACCTCACACACACCCTTCCCTTCCTGCTTATTTCTGAGCTCCATCTGGTGGCAGCCCGACCTGCAAATTTACTGTTGCTGTTGCTATTTGAGCAGCCTGGTCTAGTGGAAAGTGTCCCTGCCCATGGCAGGGGGCTGGAAGAAGGTCTTGATCTTGTAGGTCCCTTCCAACCCAAACCATTCTGTGACTCTATGATTAAATATCACTGGGATGGATTTAGGTTCTGAATGAGCCANCGTGCCCACACCAGGCGTGTCCTTGCCCTTCCTCAGTGTGCCACAACCCTTCACCTGCTGGATTTGGCTTCAGTCTTTACTTTCCTGCAGGAGAGGACCTGGGCTGTACATAGGTGTGCTCTCTGCTCAGGTGTTTGATCAAGCTGCAAAATGTTTGTGTAAGGAGAGGATTTCCTCTTGTAACCATGCCCAAACCCAACCTGTTGCTTATTCCATCTGGGAACACTCGAACCAGGAGCTGCTGCCTTCCCAGGACAGAGCTGCAGCTCTGTCGACAGAGCAGGCTTCATCCCACCTCTAAACCACATTCGTGCTTCCCCTTTCCAGGCCTCTCATGCTTGGAGACTTGCTCAGCCAACAGCCAGACTTGTTTCTGCTGTTCTGCACAGCATGGACACTGCCCAGGCGTGGGGAGTGTTGCATAAACTTTATTAACTTTATAAATTCCAACGTTGATGTTGGCTCAGTCCCACTGGTCACCTGCAAAGTGGAAAAATGGGCTTGTCAGGAGGAATTCTAAACCTCTGCCAGTAGCCTTTCACCCACAGCCTGCTCCTGCCACCAGTGCCTCAGTTGTGTTAGGGCTCCAACAGCCCCACTCGGGCTGCCCCTGCCTGCAGCAGCCTGGAGCCTTGGCATTGCTCCAATTCCTGCTTTTCTGTGTGTCCTTCCACTGCTGCCAGGGACAGTCCGGCCTCTGGGAGTGTTCATGGGCAGGGGGCAACAGGGACTTGGCTGGAGCAGGCTCTGCCCTGGCTTGGGAGGGACCAGAGGCTCGAGGTCCCCCTGCTCGAGGTGCCCTATCCTGGGATTAGGGAGGAGCTGGGGGTGGTGGGAGTATCTCTTGGCTTGCCTCATGGGGGCCATAAAGAGCAAAACAGGGTGTTGCAGGGTTTTACCTTTTCTGCCTGCACCTGGGATAAGCAGGCATTCAATGTTAGAGCACAGATATTCATTTTTCTTGGAATAACCACACGATGGTGAGTGAGACAAGAACCCAGAGTGGAGCAGCCCAGTCAGGATCTGACTGGGCAGAGTCCTTGGGGCATGTGGGGCTGCTGTCTGGGAAAGGGGTGGCAGAAGCACACAGGGGTACTTGGGTGAATAGAGTCCAAAGAGACACAAGAATGGTTTTATCTGGGGTTGCAAGAGTGGGACTGGTTGCAAATCAGTGCTTCCTTGAACCTATCCTTGGTGGGTTCCTTGAACCCATCCCTGGAAGTGTTCACATTCAGGTTGGACAGGGCTTGGAGCAACCGGCTCTAGTGGAAAGTGTCCCTGTCCATGCCAGGGGGGTTGGAACAAGATGAGCTTTAGGGCCCTTCTAACCCAAACCATTCCACAATTCCTGGAAGGGAGTGGAGCAACATGCTGAGGGTGGAGCATCCAGCAACACCCTGCAAGGACTCCTTTGGGTGGATGCACACACATTTATTGATAAATACACCGAACACACACTACAAGATAAATCAAGCAGAGCCACAACTGACCATTAACTGCAAACCTTCACGTTTGTGTGGGGAGCAGCAGGAACCTCCCACCCTACTGAGTGAACGAAGATGTAAACTTTGAGTGATGCCTCCATGGGGCTTCTGCAAACTGTTACACAGCCAAGCACTGGCAATGAGTTGTCCACAACTTGTTGCTTTCTCCCCTGGCCACCTCCCTGTGGTTGTGCGGGACCACAGGCTGTTTTCTGGGGGGATGTGCTTTCCTTGTAGCCCTGTCAGAGGGCAAACCAGAAGGAAGGAACTTCTTGGCAAGAGCTGGCCTGGAGGGGCTTGTGTGGGAAGGGTGGTGGGAAGGGGTCCCTCAGGAGAGGGAGCTGAGCAGCCGCCTGTAGATGAAGCCCAGCTTCTCCCGCAGGGCCAGGAAGGTGGGACGCTCCTCCGTGTTGCCGCTCCAGCACTCCAGCATGATGCTGTAGATCTCAGGAGGGCAGGGGCTGGGCCGGGGGAGGCGGTAGCCCCTGGTGATTTGCCGTACGGTTTCTTGGTTTGTCATTCCTGCAAGGACGGAGAAGATGCCCCTGAGTCTGATGTCCCCAAAGGATACCCTGAAGGGGCAGTGGCCAAGATGTCACTGGTGGTGCTGTGAAACGGTGTCTCTCTGCCAGAGGGGTGGCAGAAAGAGATCTCCTTGGTGAGAGATCCTGACCAAGTTCCTGCCCCCAGCTCCTGCACCCGCTCGAATATCCCTCTAAGCCATCCCCTAAGTGGACAATAACCTGCTTATACTTCAGGAGCTGCTTCCATATCCCTTAGGGAGGGGACATTATAATAATTCATGACCCTCTGGCTTTTGGGGACCGTGAGCAAGCTGCCCAGCAGGTGGATGGAGGGCACAAGAGTGGGGCAGCAGCCCTACCTTCATACGGGATCTGTCCATATGTGAAGACTTCATAGAGCAGAATCCCGTAGGACCAGACGTCGGACTTGAGGGAGTAGGTGCGGTAGTTGGCTGCCTCTGGGGCTGTCCACTTCACCGGGATTTTAGTGCTGCTGCTGGTGGAATAAATGTCATCCTGAAAAGCAGTGGGAGACAGGACATGAGGGATGGGGTGAACAACACAGACACGGCTTTTGGGGACGGCAGGGAACGTGTCCATCGTGGGACAGCTTTATGAGCTCAAGTGGTGGAAGGGAGGGACCACAGCGTCCCCAGAACCGACCTTGAGGAGCCGGGCAAGTCCAAAATCTGCAATCTTGCAGGTGAGTTCCTCTCCAACCAGAATGTTTCTGGCTGCCAGATCCCGGTGGACAATGTGCTTCTCCTCCAGGTACCTCATCCCATCCGCCACTTGGCAGGAGATGTTGAGCAGGTGGGAGGTGCCCAGGGACTTCCCTTCAGGACCTGTTAATCCAGACAATCCAAGCACTGGGGGCAACCTACCAACATCTATTTTGGGTGTTCTGGTTTGGAAGGAGACCCTGTGCTGGCAGTGTGGGACATGGGGAACATGTAAAACCTCAAATTCGTGCTCCTGCCTAACTCTCCTGGTTGTGCTGTGTGGGAAGTTCAGCACAGCCATGTGCTCCACGGGCATGGGACAGGGGTCAGCTCTGAAGACCACCAAGGTCACAGATATCCATGGCTCATTCAAAGCCAAAGGTGACCTTCTGCCATGCAGATCTCCCTGCAGGCCTCTCAGCCTGTCGTACCTGTGAGCTCCAGCTCCTCCAGCACCGAATGCTGCTGGAGCCCCAGCCAGAAACAAGATCAGTGTGGGTGGGAGGGGGAGTACCCTGTAGAAAAACAGGTCTTGGTGGGAGTGGTTTGTTTTGTTTCCTTTCAAGATCGATTGTGCTAGGTCAGGAAAAGAAAGGCCAAGAAAATTAAACTGGGTGATGAGTGGTCCACGGCACGTTATGAGCTCTGCACATGCACAAACCCATGGGGAGGTTTGGCTGGTTCATTCCTAGAGGAGGTGGAGTAGCCCAAACACGGTAGTGAGATTCTGCGCACTGGTGGGAGCTGGCAGACCATGGGGGAGGGATGAAGGGCCCTACCAAGGGGCTTGGGCTCCCAGGGGTTGATACAGACCCAGCCCACATGGACACCAAAATGATTGTGCCAGACTTTGTGATTCCAAGACCATCTCCACCAACTGCCCATGGTTTGCTCTGCATTACCACTGATCAAGCAGTGGTAACGCAGGCTGGCACTCTCGTGGGGTCTCCATTTGGATTCATAGGGCCACTCTGAGTCACAGGAGGCAGTGACCCAGGATCCCCCATCCCATGGGGCCAGCACAGCACTCACTGTTGAGGTAGCTGTGGAGGTTTCCTTTGCGCATGAGCTCAGTGATGATGTACACGGGCTCCTCCAGGGAGCACACGGCATGCAACTGGATCAGCTTCTCATGCCTCAGGCGCTTCAGGTTCTGAATCTCCTTGGTGAAGTCTTCTGCTTTCATGTCAGCTGTGGGAGAAAGCCAACACAGCCCTTGTGAGCCTACTTTCTCATGTAGGTGTTGGGACCTCAGTGCCTCCAGTCGGGATGAGGACCTTTATTACCTCCTCACAGACCCCTGCTCTCAAAGCTCAGGTCTGCACAACCTGTGTCTTAGAGCCAAAGAGATGTTTTCCATGGGGCTTTGGGTCAGGATCATAGTCCCATCAGGACTTGATGTATCACAAAGCCATTTGATTTGATGTGATGTCACTTGTCACACGCCCACTGGCTGGAGCCATTTTATAGCCATGCAGCCCAGGCTTAGGTTTGTGCACAGAAATACTCCAGTGGCTCCTCACCACTTCCTACTGCAGTTTGCCTGATAAAAAAGTCACAGTGGCCAATAGGATGAGGAAATAAAGGAGGGTCAGAGATCATGGCAGTGAACGAGGCTCAGCTGGCACTGTTAACATCTGATTCTCCACATACCTTTAATGATCTTGATGGCCACTGGCACCGTGTTCCTCCACAGCCCTTCCCACACCTCTCCGAAGTAGCCCTCTCCCAGCTTCCTCCGCAGGGTGAACTCCCAGCGCGGGCGCTCCCAGCCGTCCCTCTCGGGGGGAGTCTGCCGGGGGGACACACGGAACCCCACACTCGGACCAGCCAGCCAGGCAGAAGCCTGCACCAGCCCTTGGTGCCCACAGAGGAGCAGGACATGGGGCTCCACCAGCCAGGGGCTGAGCCTGAGCACTGCCCTTCCCTCAGTGTTCACAAAACACGTGGGGCATCCTCTGCACGACCCCTGCTGGGACCCCAGGTCTGCAAGGGGGAGAGTTTGGAGACTACATGGAATATCAGGAGTTCAAGTCATAATTCACTCCTCATCAGACCTCAAAAGTGGCTTTTCTCCATCTCCACCAATAAATAAAAATTAGTGAATTCATATTATTGTATATTATAGCTGATTTAGACTTCAGCTCATTAAGCATTTCTTTTATCCGACACCTTTCAATTTCACTCTTGGATTATTCACATGGTTAATTGCTATTTCCAAGTCATAATCAGTGGATGGAACTCTAATCAGGAAATGAGTTGGCAATTTGAGATTAATACTGTAATTAGACTTATGAGGGCTGCACTAATTGGTATGAAAACTTTATAAAAGCCATGTGTTTTGTCTTATATTCTCAGAAAAAAATTGCAAGCACAGGTATTTCCAGAATCCGTATTGAAGGAGATTGCAACAACTTGGTTTCCAGTCTTTGAGATGGACAACTCATTTCAGAAAATTCTGTGCACTTTGGCAGGTCAAAAATACATATGAATGCCATGCCCAGCCTTAACGTGGATGATCAAAGGTGATGCTAATGGTGGGCTTTAAATTTAGTTTACTGAAGCTGAAAACCCAAATGGACAGACTACTTATTTCTAAGTTTCCCTTTCCTTTTCCCTGTCCCGGCGATCGCGGGGCTGTGCCCGGTGTACGCACCGCAGGGCTGCAGGGCTGCAGCAGGGGGCTCTGGATGACCTTCCAGTGCTCCGTGTAGAAGGCGAGGAGCTCCTCCATGTTGGGAAAGGGGTGTCCCTTCTGGATGTAGAGGCTGCCCCTGGGGCTCTTGCAGATTCGGAAGTGGCTGACCTTGGTGTGGTTGCGCACTGTGGGGAAGCATGAGTTGGGGAAAACTCAACTCGTGCAAAGATCAGCCCCTCCCGACCTCCCTCCTGGCTCCACCCTCTCTCCTTTAAAGATTCTGAGTCTTTTAATACAACTCTCCCCTGGACGGCTTCATCCCACTGCCCACCTTCCTCCTGGCCCAGAGGACTCCTGGCCATTGTGAGCCAGGCTCCTTTGGACCACAGAGGTGATGCTTATTTATCAGGGATAATTAATAAGTTTTATTGTCAGGCATAATTCCACCATGGACTGCTCAGAGAACAGTGGAGATGCTCAAACAGGATAAACCAGGGGCAGCTGTGACTCCCACAGCCCAGAGACTGATGGTGAGATGCAGTTTGCCATGGATTTTCCTATGATTACTTTTATGAGAGTAAAACCAGATCATATGGCACTGCCTGGCCCAAAACCCCCTGAATTCAGATTTCAGTATGTGGGAGCAGCCAGGCCCTGGTAATCTGGAGTGGCAGCATATTTTTAAACAACCCTCAGATGACAAAAGCTGCTGGAATGAAATCCTGGGAGTTAGTGCCATGAAACCATCATTAAGCTGCAGTGAAATGTTTATGGCTTTCATACCCAGACCGGAGCCCACGCACTTTCCTTTGTCACAGTGATTCAACAGTCCATCCCTGCTCTGTAAACTTTCCCCTCACCCTCAGAAAGCAACCCATTCCCTTCAACAAGGTGCTGAAAAGTGCTTTAAACTTATTCCCCTTGTTTTCACCCTATGCTAAGCAAGCCAGGAGCTGCCCCTCAGGAACAGCCTGCTTCCTTTCCCTGTGATAATTTCATCTGGGTAATTGCCACAAGGTCACCTGAGAGAGAGTATTCGCCCTTGCTGCTCTCGCTGTCCCGGACGAGGAAGGAGCCATGCTGGTTGGGAGGTGAGAGGAGGAGCTGCTCCGCTTCGTTTCGGCTGATCTTGCTGAAGTACCAGCTGGGGAGCAGAGCAGAGGGGTCAGAGCAGGGCAAGAGGATGCTGCACAGACGGGTCTGCATCCATTTCAGGGGATCCTGCACCTCCTGAGCCAGAGAGGGGGAGCAGCTGCTGGGATCCCACTCTTCGCTCATTCCTACAGCCACCAAGTGGCATGGTGGCTAGAACATGTCTCAAAACCTGGAGAACCAGGGCTGTTCCATTGGGTGGGCTTTACAGGCACTTGCTGCAGTTTATTGCAGCTCACTGCCTGCAGACCATTTAGCAGAATCAGAGAATCCCAGAATGGTTTGGGTTTGGAGGGACCTAAAACTCACCTCATTAAACCCCTTCCTGCCACAGGCAGGGACAATTTCCATAGCCCAGGCTGCTCAAAGCCCCATCCAGCCTGGTACTGAACACTGCCAGGGATGGGGCATTTCCTCCACCAGTGTCTGGACACTGCTGTATCAGGCTGTCCAGGTCCCAGCTCCATCTCAAACCCGTGAGGTTCATACCCTGGGGCTGACAGCCTGTGGTAAATAAAACACCAACCACCTGGTGCTGTGTGAAAGGTGCTCTGGTGAGGTTGTCCCTGTGTCCTGCCACGAGAGCAACATCTGCAGGCACAGGATCCCTTTGCACTTCTTGATCTGCAGCTCATGGGCAGAACGGGCTCTGAGCCCATGAGCAAACGGCATCAATGAAAACGTCTTTGGCAATTGCCTTTTGCTGCTCTAGCCGTGGCAGTGCTGTTCGGGCACTTCACAGCAAAAACACCCAGCCAAAGCCCCTTTCTGTGTCACATCACTGAGATTCATCACTGAATTCCCGTAAGGAAAGGCAAGTTGGCTGGCTGGGTCCCGACACAGCGGGATGCAGGAAGACGCAGCTCCATCCAGCCTAAGGCAGCCAGGACGTGAGAAGCCAAAAGTTTCGTCATTAGCTGGGATCACCAGCGTCTGAGAAGCCGCGCAGGAAATTATACGTGATGGAGTGAACAAATTAGCACCCAGCTCCGACCCGCGGCTCCGCGGAGTCTGTACGCTCACAGCTCGCTCCGGCTGGGAAGCCGGGCACGTTCCTGCTGTCTGCTCTCCCACGCCGTGGCATCGCCCTTGTCCCTGTCCTCGGGATGTGGCTGGGCAGAGACTGCTCACGGCTGCTGCTCACACAGGGACACGCACTCGGGTACACACACATGTACGCACTCATGTGCACATGCATTTACACACACATACATGTAGACACAGAGGCACACACACACATGTACACACACACACCTGTGTGTGTGCTACACGCTCCGCTGTAGTCTGTCCCAATGTCCCATGCTGTGGAATGAGGCGGGGAGCCGACCCCACGCCCCACACCGCTGTGGTCCCAGCACAGCCCAGCCGGACCGGACTTGCCCTCCTCAATGCACACGCAGGGAGGGTCTCTCCCATCCCACCTGCACATCGAGGACCCTTCCCGGGCTTCTCCCGCTCCTCTCCTTCACCCCGCTCAGCACAGGGCGAGCGCGGAGGGGTCTTCAGGGTGCCACGCCCGCCCCAGCCCCGCGCTGCCCGCACTCGCTGTGACTCAGAGCCGGGTACAGAGGGAACAGCTATGTCTCGGGGCGCTTTGCCCGACGTGTCGGGACCAGGCTGCCTTATGCAACGAGGAGCCTGGGCTTTCCCCAGCTGCCGGAGGGCTGAGACATGCCCCGACCTCCCTGTCGGCTGGGAGAGGCACCGACGGGGAGGAAGCCCCCAGCCCTGGATAAGCAGGATGGCAGCAGCAGCAACAGCTGGCCCTACAGAGCTCTGGGCTTCCTGCCAGGTACCAACCCAAAATGCTTCTTCCCGTGTTCCCAAGCTCTTTGGAGCTGGCGGGGCTCAGGTACAAGTTCCCCAGCTCCCTCCATTCCTGCTGGCTCTCCCTTAACAAGAGGGAGAGCAGCCGGAGCAAGCAGGAGCCTTTGCACCCCTGCCCACCATCACACCGCATCCCAGCCCAGAGCCGTCCCATCCCATGCCAGAGTGATGCAGCCAGGAAGGGGCACCGGTATCTCTCCCCGCTGCCCCAAATCTCGCTTCCTCTGCCGAACTCCTCCACCCCGCTGCCACGAGCTGCAGGGGCTGCAGGGGCTGCAAGGGCTGCAGGGCAGGGATGCCCAGGGGAGGGCAGATCCCCGCTCAGTCCCAGCGCCGCCGATGGCCAAAGCAGGGGATGAGGATGTCGTGCTCCCCGCTCACGGAGGGTGAGCACCGCCTTTCCCTGCGCGGGGATGTGCTCCCCCAGCCCAGCCTCCATCCCCCTGCGGATCCAGAGCAGGGGATACTTACGGGCGGTGAGCGGAGGTGCCCTGGCTCAGGTTGGCCACGTAGGCGGCAGGGACGTAGCCCATGGCCGGCTCCCCCAGCAGCCGCCGGGCTAAGACATACTCGCCCTCTTCTCTGAGGACACGCAGTTTGTCCCCTGCGCTTATGCTCAGCTCCTCGGCGCTGCGGGCTGTGAAAGCGTACAAAGCGATACAGAGAGAGGACTTGGGGATGAAGGAAATGGAAGTCGCCTCCGAGTTCAGCGAAACGGAATCAGAGCCAAGATACCCCAGCGAGCAGCTCTCCGTCACGGAGCGGGGACGGAGCTTGTTCCAGAAGGATGTCAGGAAGGTCAAGCGCTTCCTGACGAACTGCTCCATGCCCGGTGGTGCGGTGGGTGCGGTGGGCTATGCCACCGCGCTCCGCGAGGCTGGGGCAAGCGGGGATGCGGGGCTCCTGCCGCCGGCCGGGAGGCTCATCCTGCCGGCCCGCGTTACCCGCACGCGTCTGGGCGCTCGCCGGCCCTTCCCGGCGAACTTCCTATTTCTGAAAGTGAAACTGGTTCATCTGGTGAGACGAGTCTGCCGGCGGGACGAGTCTGCAGGCAGGAGTCCCACGCTCAGACCCACGGGCACATCTGGGAGACAGGCACAGCTGGAGCCGGGCTTACTGCTCTCGAAGAAGAAGGAGAACGGCTGTTGTTTTATTTAATCATTATTTTAAAGTGTGCTCTTTGCTTCTTCCCAGAGCACCATAAACACAGCTCTCTGTTCTTCAAGCAGCTCTTGTCACAAGTGGCTGACTCCAGTTAATAGTCTTCATCTCACTTGTGTGGGAGGATATTTTTTTTTCCATAAGACAATAATTGCATCCACAAATGTGGGAGAGTTTAAACAGAATTAAGGAAATAACCTTAGAAGAGATCTGAAATGTTTGGATATTTCCTGGGTGGATATTGTGGGGCATATAACACAAGATCCTTTTTTTCTTCAGTCTACAGTAACCTCCCAGAGTTACCCCACTACAGCATTTTCCTCCTCACATCAATTCCCTGGTGCAGAGGATTGCTAGGAATTCACATCCCAGATCCACCAGGATCTGGTGCTCACTCAGCTTCCACCAGAGATGGGTCCCCCTCAGAATGAGGAGATCTTTGCCTGATGCAGGGCCTGGATCAGCCTCAGGTGCTTGCATGGCATCCACAGCCGAGCTCTGGAATGGAACCCCCAGCTCTCACTGTGTCAGCACAGCTACACTTCCCCAGCCCTGGTCACACTCGGACACTGACATGCTCCAACCCCCCTCCCAAATCCCACCACCCACAACTGTCAGCCAAAGGACAGAGACTACCCCCTCACATCTTCCATGTGCACTTTAAGCCACCTGAAAACCACTGCTCTGGTGGGAAATCCCAACTCCAATCCCCCAGTCCCCACCTGGACTTTGGCATTTAACTGTTCCATCTAATTAGTGGGAGTTTTGTGCCTGGCAACTCCACTCCTGGCCTGGAGCCCATTATTTTGATCCTTCTCTACTTGCAGTTGGTCTGTGTAGCTCTTTTTGGGTGTGTAGTTGGGATTTGAAACAGCCTGCTATAAAAGAAATATGAAAAATTAATTGTAGGAGTCTGGGCTGCCGACTGCAACTGTGTGGGGTATGAGGAACAAGCTGGACCCACCCTTGGGTCAACAGCTCTAGACATGCTGTGTCCTGCACCCCAAGTGTCCCATGATGGCCAAAAAAATTGCAAAAGGATTTCCTTGTCTGGGCTTTGGACTCAGCAATTTCCTCGTCCTCATTCAGGCAGAAATGCCCAGGGCAAAGGGCAAGAGTGCAGAGTGCTCCTCAGCATGGCCTGTGCATTCCTGAACTGATGAGAACTGGGAAGAAAAGGAGTCTTTAATAAAATGTTCTGCTCCCTCCTCACCCAAGAAACACCTGAGTATACAGGTCAGTCTCCCAAGGTCTCCCCCTGCCCAGCTCACAGCCTTGCCCCCAGTGGCACACAGGGATGTGCAAAGTCTCTGTGGAATTTTCCCACTGTGTAATGCCTCCATGCATTTTTCCCACTGTGTAATGTCTCTGTGGAATTTTCTCACTTCAGCATGAGGAGGGGAACTGAGGATGGAGCACAGAAGGGTTTGCAAACCACAGGGAAGGGACACCCCCTCTGCTGTCCTTCTGCATCCTTGTGACAAGCATGCTCCTCCTGTCACGCTCCATCAGGAGCAAAAGGGTCTGCCTGGTTATGCCCTGAAAAAAGATCTGATCAGATCCAGCATGGAATGTTTGTGCCTCGCTGTTTGAAGGAGGTCTCGCTGAACTCCTGGTCTGCAGAAGGAGGCTGTGAACCGATTTACCTTTATTGACCTTTGCCAGAGTAGATCCTCCAGTGG
Organism: Phainopepla nitens; assembly: GCA_013400175.1. NCBI lineage: Eukaryota > Metazoa > Chordata > Aves > Passeriformes > Bombycillidae > Phainopepla > Phainopepla nitens. Next base: position 787,306 of record VXBQ01015620.1, read on the forward strand.
TACCAGCGAGAGAGGAGCGCCGCTGATTTCTGACACACAAGGCTTTACATCTTGATTTGCACCTAAATGAAAGAGTACTTCCAAATGACAAACATCCCTGAGGACTAAATACTGCCTCTGAGCTGAGCCTACCAGACATGCAGAGCACAGACTCATCCCTGCAAACCTCTGTCTGCACAGGACACACACGCACAGCTCAGCCCCATGCCAGGAAAGAGATGATAAATCACAACCTTTTTCTAGTGTCTTTTTTTTATTATTATTTTCCTATTCAGTTCCAGGAGCATCCCTGCTGCTTTGAATCCCTTTTGGTACTACAAAACACCTAAAAAATAAAAAAATAAAAAAAAAAAAAAGAAGAAAAAGCATATTCATAGAAGTTTCTGGTCCTTGTGCTGTGGGAAGGAAAGTGGGAGGATGCAGGAAAAGTGATAAAGGAAGGCACAGATATCTGATGGATCAAGTATTTTCTCTTCAGCCCCTGTGACCAGCTTACAAGGATGTATTAAAAACCAATCTGTCCACAGATCTGGGGTTGTGGTAGGCACACAGGGACTTCAGTTCTAGCACCACTAAACAGCACCTCCAAAGAGCACCCAAACCAGCAGAGCTGAGCAGCAGAGCTGCCTGCACAGCCCTGCTCTGGCTGCAGAGCACCAGGGAGCCATAAACACAAACAGCACTTTGCATCCACCCGCGTGTCAAACACCACAGCGTGGCCTCCCAGCCTAATTGACAGAAACCAGCAGCTCTCCTCCACTAATGAGAGCACCCATTACACCTAATTAGCTGGGTTCTGTTCCAGGTCCTGTTAGCTTACACTTGAAATACATCTTCCAGCAAAAGCCTTTTTGGAGGGGAAAAAAAAAAGGAAGAGGAGCATAATTCCAATTAAGCCCCTAAAGGGGAAGAAAGTTGGGTAATGCAGTCATGCTGAGGAGAATGGCTTTGAGGAATGGTGGGTCTCTTGTGGGGTCAGGGGATGTGCCACTTGTCACCAACGACTGGCAGAGCCCAGCTGGAGATCGAGGGTGGCCATGCCATGCCTGGCAGCCCATCCTGAAACACCCAACCCTGAGGTTCCTCTTGCTCTTTTTGGTGGCATCAGAAGATGGCTGAGGTTTCTTCTCAGCTTCATGTTTCTTTACTTTTTTTTTTTTCAGTGATTTCTCCAGATGCTTCCTGGCACCACAGTGCATTTGAGAAAGGTTTAGCCTCTTAATGAACTGTTTCAGATGGGTGTCCACAGGACAGTTCAGACAAGGGTTGGTGGGTGATGACAGCAGGGCATGGGAAGAGAAGCAGAGCAGAACAGTGGCATTAAAGCAGCTTCAGTTTGTCTCCATTTCCTGGAGGCTGTGGAAGAAAGAGGCACCTTGGCAGACTCTGGGCTGTCACCATCGAGGGTAGAGCCCATCCCTGGGAGGCTGACAAGGCCAGGAAGGGTCCAGGGGCTGAGGGGCTCGTAGACAGTCAGTGCAGAGGGTTCAATACAGACAAAAGTACAGTGGTCCTGGGACAGGGAGTGCTGCAGGAGGTGTGAGAGCAGGCACAGCATTGGAGGGGTCTCATGGTGGCTCTCTGAGACCTGTAGGGGTGGGTTGGACTGGCTGGTGGAGAGCAGGAGTGCAGGTCATAGGGCACCTGAAAGGGCACAAGAAAACAGAAAAGCTCTGTAGGAGCAGCTGGAGGCAGAGTGAGCTGTTTGTGCAGTGCCTGGCAGGTCTAGGGCAGGAAAACCTTTAAACCCACAGTAATACTTTTCAGGGACCCTGTAAACCCAGGCCTCATCAGGGATCTGAAACAATGGCAAGGAAAAGCCAATTCATATATCACAGTGCACTCTGTCACATTTCTGAAGCAGAGTCATTGTTTGAGTGGTAAATCTGTAAAGATCAAATCATGCTGATAAACAGCCTGGCCAGCCTCCAGGCTTCCCCCTTCTGCTTTTTGCTGTGTTTAGCAGCACAGACCAGCCTTCATTTGCCCCATCCTTTAATCTAACTTCCAGAGAATGAATGCTCCTCCTAGTACTGACTGTCTAGCAGAACTGCACTTCTCAAAACTCCTCTGGTCCTGTCCCTGAAGTAATCATTTGCAACACATAAAACCCATTCTCCACCTTCTCCAGGTTGGCAGGTGCCAGGGAGCTGTTCAGCCTCTCTGTCAAGGCTGCAGAGATGTCCATGGGAAGCAGGAGAAGGAAGGTCAGGCTGTGTTCCCCATGCCATGAACACCTGGACTGTGGTTCTGGTCAGGACTGTGTCACTGCTGAGAAGCAGTGGGAGTCCCCAGGCTGGCAGAGGCTGACAGGAACTTTACACAGGCACCTCACAGCTGTGCTGCCCTGGCTTGGGCTCAACAAGCAGAGGACTGGTGCCTTCAGGAGTGAGGAGCACAGTGACTCAGATGGGCAGGGGGAAATATCTGCCAGTTTGTACGCAAATGATGGATTGCTCCATCTGCCTAGATGTCCTTGTTCCCCTGGGGAGGAACCAGTCCATCCACTCCATCACCCAGCCTTGTGATATCTCTCCCCACAAAGGTCCTTCCGAGGCTGTTGGATTTGGGGTTATGACATTAAATGTTGTTAGAATAAACCTACCCAGAGTCCCAGGAGAATAGGCCCAGGAGACCTCACCCAATCCACCTGGTCCATCCTATACTTATGTCTTTCCCCATCTTTGCCAAACCAGTTCTTGAAGGACCTCCAGGAATGGATACGCCACCACGTCCCCAGACAGCCCATTCCAGTGAGTCACTAATCATCACCAGCACAAACGAGTGTCTAACCTGCTGCAGTTAAACCTATTACCTCATGTCCCATTCATCACCTCATTGCTCCATTCCTCCCTCCCTGCATGGGAACACTGCTGAGGTGTCCCCCCACACTCACCCTAGGGGCCCCAGCCCAGAATAAACACACTGACCTTATACAAGGAGGCAACATGGTCATCTTTTTCTCCATTTGTCCACATTCTTCCTGCTCTGTCCACGTGTGCTGGTGTTCCTGTGGTGCCACCTCAGCTGGCTCTCTAGTGCATTCACCTGGGGGTGAGAAAGCAGCAGCTCTGAGAGTCTGCACCACTGCACAGATAATCTTTAACTTGTCCCAAATTCAAGGAGTCTGCACCACTGCACAGGTAATCTTTAACCTGTCCCAAATTCAAGGAGTCTGCACCACTGCACAGGTAATATTTAACCTGTCCCAAATACAAAAAGAAAATGCTGGCTCAAGTTTTCTTCGCTGAAGTTCATGACTCCATGAAAGACAAACATTGGGGCACCAAGTTTTACCTGTTTCCGTAAGGAAGTGACTGTCTTCTCCAGTTCAGCCACAAGGGACTCAAGGTTCTCTCTGGAGGAAGAGCTTGGAGAAGGTGCCTCATCTCTGGGGTCAGGGATAAAAAGTGAAAGGGGTTATGCAAAGAGCAGCTTCCTAGGTGAGGGAATCATTTTGCCTTCTCCAGCATCAGCCTCCAAGTGAGCATCAAAGAGAAGGGCTCCACTGCCAGATTCACCTGCCAAGAGATGCCACCCAAAGTCCTGGTATTTGCACATCAGAGCTGGACTCTGCATTGAAGTGTGGAGGACTCAGTATCTTTCTACTAACCCCAGACCAGACTGACCCATGATCCACCCCTGACCCCAGACCTCTGAAAAGCGCCAGATTCAGAGGCCTAAATGGACTGAGTTATTAAAACTTCAGTTTCATAAAGTAGAGGTAGAAGGGATGATACTGCACCTGGGCAAGGCAGGCTTGTGCTTTGCAGGGTTTTCCTCGGGGTAGCTGAAGCCAGGAGACCTCTTGCTTCGGAACCGCTGTGAAAGGGCCTTGAACTGCCCTCGTGTCCGGCAGTCTTGGGAAGGAAGGGAAAGCCTGCAGTGAGCCCTGGTGTTTAAAGCAGGACTGTGAATTGCAGCAGCACAGGGCAGCGCTGCCCTCCTGCACCATCCACCCTGGACACATCTCTTGGGCCAGAGGGAAGGAGGCAACAAAGGTGTGGAAAAGGGTGTGCATTGCTCATGGATTACCATGTCTCACGTGGACATCTGAACCAGAATGCAGCTCAAAGGGACCATGACAGGATCTGAGCTTTAATGGCAGAGATTTAGGCTCCCAAATGAATCTGTAAAGTGGCATGTGGTGGGGATCATGTCCCATTTCAGGCTCTCCCTCAGCCAGAGACAAAAGCCCTCAGGGAGGTGGACTTTCAGACAGATTAAATGAAGCTAACAGAGCTAACAGGCTTCCTAGAGAGGTGGCCAATGTCCCAAACCTCTCAGGATTTAATAAGCATTTGGATATAATAACAATTAAGACATAATTAATAATTTGCTTTAACTTTTGATCAGCCCTGAATTGGTTGGGAGGTTGGACAGGATGATTGCTGCAGGTCCTTCACATCTGAAAGATTTGATTCTATTCTGTTCTGTTTCGTTCCATTCCATTCCATTCCTACTCTGTTCTATTTTCAGTTCCCTTTGCACCCATTTGCTGACACAAGTGTTTCATGGTGCAGCCAGAAATCAGCTGCAATTCCATAAGAGCTGCTGTGGCATGTGACAAATGCCATCACCAGAGTGATGCCCACATCGGCCGGTGCCAGAGCATCCTTCTCCTTACCCTCACAGCAGTCCTGCCACAGGCGGAGGTCCACGGCAGGAATCTCCTCACAGCTGACCATGCCCTGCAGGTATGATGCCACCTGGAACACGTCTCTCTGCAGCTGCTGGATGTGGTCACTGTTGTCACAGATGACACGAGCCAGGGACGCCTGTCTGATCTGAGTCAGCTGTGCTGGCGTGAAGACTCCGGGGTTCTCATACCAAAATCTGCAGTGGGGTGTAATCACAGCATGACTCAGGAGTGGGAGAGGAGTGAGTGAGTGAGTGAGCAAGCGAGGCTGGGAGAGGAAGAGATCACTGACATCTGTGTGGCAGCACCCACACCCCTCAAAATGAGCATCTGGTGTCAGGTGGCTGCAAACACAGATGGCTTTTTCTGAACCCACAAAACCCCTGTGTTCCTGCCCTAAATGCATCTCCAGGCAAAGGTATCTCATTCACACAAGCAGCAAACATGGATTAGAAAGAAGCTCCTGTGGACATTTTCTAGCATTTTTGTGAGATATTGGGAACATCCTCAATGATTCCCCGTGTTATGCAGTGAAATGAGAACCATTAAATCAAGACAGGACACCTTGACAGTAACTGTGACAAGTGTTTTTGCAAATACACTGGACAGAGAACACTGTTCCTCATATCAGAAGACAATAAATAATAAAAAATGAACAGATTCTGCTTCTTCCTGTAATGCAAAAAACCTCCCAAACAGAATACCAAAGGATTTGGGATGATTCCAATGACAGTACCTGTCTCCATCCCTCAGCCTTCTGAACTGAGTTGTTAACAGGCACATCAGTGTTGGTCCCACTCTGGTCCCAGGGACAAGATCCTCCACCATCAGTGCTGGAAACAGGTCAATATTTTTGGCAGTTCCGTATAAACTGCAGGATAACAGATATTAAAAACAAAAAAAAAAAAGTTAAGATGCTCTCAAAGAGTGGAAATAATATAAATCTGATACCAACACAAAAATTTGTATGTCAGGAACTCATCTGGACCATATTTTTAATGGTTTTATCTCAAAGACAATAGGATAAAGACCTGCCTTGGAAGAGGCAGCCAGGGCAGATAGGACGCAGTTTAGACTGACTGGAAAATAGCTCCAAGGCTCAATCGGCTCCTAAACTACACCACAGAAGTGCCTGACAACATTCCACCCAGAACCAGACTGATCACTTGGAGAAACCTCATTTGTCTTACCCCATTGTTAAACCACAGTTACTACCCTATCTTAACATCTGTGGGGGGCAATATCTGGGAAGGTTATTCCATGGGTGTACTGGAAGAAGCAGGAACTTTTCACTGACTGATCTCCAGCAATTTTGATCCTTCCACATCCAGGCTACAGTACCTCCTGAGCTTTTCTCTGATCTCCAAGTTCTTTATCTCATTTCGGAGATCCTCAAACTCCTGTGCAGAGGAGAGGTTGCAGAAGACCCTGAAGTCGTTGTAGGGTGGGATGCCATGGTCTCGCCCTCTCTGGATGTTGATAGCGGCCAAGTCCAGTGACACGGAGTGTGCCATGGAGAAGAGTTTCTCCGTCAGCTCCATGTTGAGGAGTTCAGAGGGCACCCGCATTTTCCCAGGAACCCCAAACAGCCCACGGAGAAGGGGGTCAATGCCCCCTTCCTGCATGATCCTGAAAGGAGAGAAGAAGGCCTTGTGCAGGGGGATGTGGCCTTGTCGGATGGGCTGGAAGGTCTCGTTCAGCCGGTACAGGATGGGGTTGATCAAGGTGTGCCCAAAGCGGAAAGCGGCCGTGGCAAAGGCGTTGAGAATCCCCGCATTGACGTTGGGGTTGTAGCCTTTGTACTCACCCAGCACCTTCATCCCCGCCTCCCCGAGCACCTTGGGCAGCCACTGGGCATAGGTGATGTGCTGCATCTGGGCCCCCACAATCTTGCGTGCCTCGTGGTACAGGAGGTCCCCGTCCCAGTGCGGGTTGAGGGCAGCCAGCTCAGTGGCCACGCGGTTGTGCTCCCTGAACCACAGCGTGTGCATGGCCGTGAGCCCCAGCTGCTCGTTGGCGCGGTGGTCTCCTGCCAGGAAGCACGGCACGGGGCTCTCATTCTCATCCCTCATGCACTCCGTGGGTGGCCCCACGGCGAAGGGAAGGAGGTGCTTCCCCGAGCTGGGTACGACTTGCCCTCGCTTCAGCAGCCCTTTCTGGCCGCTGAGATCCCGCAGCTCCCGCGATTCCTGCTCCGTGCTGCCATAAACGTTGGAGGCGTCGATGTAGGATGTCAGGTGGTTGATCTGCTCCCTGGCATAGACAGAGTTCATCAGCAGGGAAGTCATCCCGCTGCCACACACGGGGCTCGAGCGCACAAAGAACATGCAGCGCCCATTCCGCACGCGGGGGTCGTTGGCAGGGACGGCGATGGAGAAGCAGGGAGGGTCGTTGCTGCACACCTGGCTG
>VXBQ01015620.1:794498-848631 GCA_013400175.1 Phainopepla nitens
GGCTCCATCTGAGAAACGGGACATGCTGATGGCTGCCACTGTCTGGTCCATGTCGTGGTCCAGGAACTGGCCCCACTGCATGAGCATGTGCGTGAACTGGTCGTCGGGGGTGATGGTCTCGGTGCCGATCATGGCGGTGGAGACAAGGCGAGGTAGAGGAAGGGGCAGATCCCTGGCATCTTCCGCCAAGGAAAACCCTCGGGGGAGATTAAATCCATTCTGATAGGCGGGTTTGAGGAGCCTCTGGAAGGCTGTGAGGGATGCACCCCACATGGGGTGCTGGAGATTGTTACAAGAGCCGTCGTGTGTCCTGTACTTCTTGTGGAAGCAGATGTCGGAGCAGTTGGGCGTGCGGCGGTGGGCGGAGCAGCCCGACAGGTTGGCGATCATGGTCAGGTAGTGAGGGGACACCAAGTCATTGTAGCGATAGCCTGCAGAGGAAAGGGCAGAGCACCAGGTCAGGCATCAGCTGCAGCCTCCTGATTCCCACCGTCCCATGGAACGGCTGTGTGACAACCCCTGTCAGGACGGGCATGGCACGGCCGGGTCTCTGAGTGTGGGGTTGCTGTGGAATTTGTGGAAGGTGAAGGAAAAACAGAATCACATCAGGCCCACAAAGCAAAAAAGACAGGGAAAAGAGTTCAACTGCACAGAGCTGGAAACCAGAAATGTTGTGACTGGCAGAGCAAACTGTGGGGGTGGTCTTGGTCCCTATTCTAGATTTATTTTATGGCTCCCTGGGTTATTGCTGCCACCACAAGCTCCATCACCCACCCAAGCTCTACGTGACGAGCAGCAGGAAGCCGTGGGTGACTGCCAGGGCGCTGCTGCGCCGTGTGAAAGCGCTGAATGATGCTGCATTGTGTGGATGCTGACAGGGCAATGAGGAGGAGAGGCTGGCAGTCCAACCAGCCCAGACCAGACCTGTTGCCTGGAGAGAGACTCCTTGCACCCTGGAACACATCCAGGCAGGAAAAAATATTTACAGGCCGCAAACACACATGCCTGCTACATGATGAATCACACGTATAGATAGCTGCACACAATGTACGGGAATGTCCACTGTATATCAAGAAAGGGCCAGGTAGGAAGTTTTGGGGTCCAGCTGCTGCATGATTGGACCTCATTAGGTATTTTTGGTGTTACATTGCTTTGTTGTTTGCTATCTTACTTCAGCAGAAGGAACCTGAGTTGCTGGGACTTACCTGAGTTTGTAGCTAAGAGGTCAAAGTAGTAGAGATAGAAAAGGGATATCCCACTTCCTCTGTAACAACACCCAGATACCTCAGGGTTCACAGCACTGTTCTCGTTGCCATTTGGAGGGCAGGAAACATCTCAGACCATGCTGTTGAGGGTCTGAACTTCAGACCCACAAGGATATTCCTTGATCAGTTAGATGGTTCATATTTTTTGAGGAATATGGTTTTTATAGCCATCTAAGAAACGTTTACCAAAAGAGGGAATCAAAACATTTTCCTGGGGATCAAACTGGTTCAGTGAATACAAGACCAGTCCTTCAGCTGTTTAAAAAAACCATGAGATATAGAAAGAATTGCCACCCAGACAACACATTTCTTGATATACCCAACATTTATCTGGATTTTTGGTACACCACTGCACATTTTAAACTTCCTGGATGTCTACACGTCATTGTTTTCATTTTATCCTGTGCACACAATTAAGAAAGGAAATGAAATCTCTCCTACCTGTGACATTCATGTCCACAATCAGCCCTTGTTGCACGTGTTCCTGAATCAGCTGCAGGGTCCTTTCAAAGATCTCCCCTGCCCTGGCTGTCTCGATGGTGTAGGGGTCCCTCGGGTAGCGGAACAGAGCCAGGAGGTCATTGGGAGTCTTGGGGCGCCTGTTTCCAGGAATTAAAAGTGATGCAGGATCATTAAAATCAATCAGCTCTGCTCAGGGCAGTGAGACCCTACAAGCAGCAAAAGTCAGGCTCTAAACTGCTCTAGTGCTTGGCCCCCAAATTAGTGCATAAGACCAACGTGGCTTGCCTGCATATTGCAAGTGATGAAAGAAAGGATATTTTTCCCCAGGAAAATGCACATATTTAATTCCCTCAGTTTCTCTGGGTTTTTTCTGTGATAGCAATTTATTTTTTCACTTTTCAACAGCTGAAACCCAGAGGGTTTCTGGCTCAATACAAACTATCCATCCTTCCAATAAAAACATACATTGGGGTAGAAAAGGAGGGAATCGTATTCACTTGAGAATTTATTTTTTATTGAGGAAATGGTTGGAATTTTTATATTATTATTTCTGTTCACCCTCCACAAAGTCAGTTGCATTCATAAAATGACTACTCCAATTATTTTCCTTTTTATTCACTATCTCCAGAACCAATACCACCTGATAAACACAGATAGAAGTGACTTAAGAGATGATGCTCTCATTTTTCCAGAACCCCAAACCTGTTGGGAAGCCCCATCACATCCTACAAGGTGCAGCTTCAACCTCCAGCACTCGAAACAATCCCGCAGCTTTCCTTTGCTCAGCGATAAAATGAGCTTTGAGAAAGCTTCGTTTCTTGTGGGTTTTTATTACTTTTCTGCTCCAGGCCCCAGCTGGAGGCACTTCCCAGACTTACTTGCTGAAGAGCTCGGTGCGGGTGGAGTTGATGGCGTGGTCCACGCTGCTGATGGCCTCGCGCAGCGACGTGGCCACAAACGTGTCCCCGCTGCGACCCACGTCCGTGGCTGCCCAAAGCACAAAGAAACAACAAAACACCCTCAGTTCGCTTCCATATTAATTGGCCCTCCCAGCCCATGGAAATCTGTGCCTCGGCATCAGCTCGGGGGTGACCTCACTGCAGAACAAACTGCACTTCCGTTTGTAATAGAAACACTGTGAATTTAGGTTTTAAGGCAGATATTCTGAAGAATGTAAATGGCCTGGAAAAGAAGGTGGCTTTTTCAGGAGTTGTCTGTGGACACACATTTAGAGTTTTCTCCTGTAGTGCTTTGCAAAAANAAAAAAAAAAAAAAAAAAAAAAAAAAAAAGTCTGTTTTGGTTAGTGGTTAAACTGCAAAAAGAAAATGTAAAAATCACAGTGAGTTAATCCAAAATAATATATTTGCTTCCCACAAAGGTACTTTTCAAATTCACAAAATTCATTTAAATATATTGCTCATACATTAATTTCCTGTTTGTGGAATACTTTACTTATTAATTATTGGTAGTAATTAATAGATATTTAGGATAACATTCAAACTTAGTGTTAACACATCTGCTACATAATTTTAAACCAGAAATACCAAAGTTGTTGTTGAAATACCTTCAGAAGTAAAGATATAACTTCTTTAAAATTACTACAGGATGCTTTTTTTAAGTCAGGGCCTTAGTCACAGCTGAACAAATCAGTTCCCATTTGGCTACTGGTGTATGCTGCAGCCAGCTGGTGAATGAGGCACCAATCAAGAATAAACCACAGAAATTATCCCAGGAATTATTTCAGACAACAAAGACATTTCTGACCATTTTCAGCTCCTTGCTTACAGCCCCTGTATGGAAAACGTTACTAAATTCATCTAATAAGCAACTCACTATCCACTCTGGCTATTGCTGGAACAGCTCTTTACTTCTATTTTAAACTTTTTTACTTGCCTTTGATTTCTTTTTTCCTTTGCCAGTTTTCTTAGCCTCTAAGAGGTACAATTTCCACTCCTGATCTCTGGTTTGACCAGGACAGGAGAGCTACTCCTCCTTGCTCATTACAGCTTCCCTGACACACAGAGCAGGAGACTGAAAAGCAGACTTAGTTCTCATTCCCAAGAGTGGTACATGGTCTAAGCTTGGACTTGATGACCTTGGAGGTCTTTTCTAGCCTTACAGATTCTGTGACTGAGCAGACATTTAACTCCCTGTATTTGCAGTGACAATGTTGTTCTGTTCCTCCCTTCCCCAGCATGCAAGGTTTCGGTCAGATGATGATTTGTGAGCACGTTGGCACATTTTAATAAATTTCTCTCTCCCAGCAGAGGCAATGACTACATGGACACTGACAGCTGGGCTTGCAGGAGGAGGTTTAAGACAACACCTTTGGCTTTGAAAGGAGCAACTGCAGCTCAGCTGAGCAAACAGAGAGGGGCAGCTGGGAGGTGTGTGAGCTTTCACAACAAGGTGACTCCGATCCAAGGGACCTGTCTGCAAAGAAGCTGAAGAAATCATTTTTTACATAATTATCTGCTCAAAGTGTAGCTGCCAAGAGAGCTCAGCACCTCCTTACACAGGAGCCAGAGAAGGCTCGGGGGAGACACAGTACCGGTGATGGTGAGCTGCATGGCACTCGAGGTGAAGCCAAAGGGGTTCCTTGCTATGCACTCGTATCTGCCCTGGTCAGCCACACCCAGGTCTTGAATGGAGAGGGTCCCGTCCTGGCTGATGTGGAACTTGCCACTCTCTGTGATCTGGATGCCCTCCTGTTGCACCATCAAAAGACAGAAGCTGTGTCAGAGCACGGAACGCCTCCCACCAGCCCAGCCTTCAGCCTGCTCGGCAAACCCAGGGATGGCTGTGATGAACAAATGTGGCCACCAGATGTTAGCATTGCTCTTCCAGAGAAACCAGAGAGCAGTCCAAGGACACCTGCTCCTGACGGGACCCACAGGAGGAGGCTCCTGCTCAGCTCCTTCCCCTGGCCCAGCCCAGGTCGTCACAGGACAGCCCCCCACATACACCCCACACACACGTATCCCACACACAGGACACTCCACACAGGACACCCCCCCACAGGACACCACACACACACACATTCCACACAGACACTCCATACAGACACACCCCACACAGGACACCCCACACACACACATTCCACACAGACACACACAGACACACCCCACACAGGACACCCCATACACACACATTCCACACAGACACACCCCACACAGGACACCCCATACACACACACCCCACACACACACTCCATACAGACACACCCCACACAGACACACCCCACACAGGACACCCCATACACACACATTCCACACAGACACACCCCACACAGGACACCCCATACACACACACCCCACACACACACTCCATACAGACACACCCCACACAGACACACCCCACACAGGACACCCCATACACACACATTCCACACAGACACACCCCACACAGGACACCCCATACACACACACCCCACACACACACTCCATACAGACACACCCCACACAGACACACCCCACACAGGACACCCCATACACACACATTCCACACAGACACACCCCACACAGGACACCCCATACACACACACCCCACACACACACTCCATACAGACACACCCCACACAGACACACCCCACACAGGACACCCCATACACACACATTCCACACAGACACACCCCACACAGGACACCCCATACACACACACCCCACACACACACTCCATACAGACACACCCCACACAGACACACCCCACACAGGACACCCCATACACACACACCCCACACACACACTCCATACAGACACACACAGACACACCCCACACAGACACACCCCACACAGACAGGCTGGCTGGAACAAGTCCCAGGCCCTGATGCCCTCACAGAAGTTTCATGGCACAGAGTTAAGTGGAAATGTTTTCAGTTTTAGGACAACCTGAAACTGATGGATTTTTTGCTGGCCTTGAGCTGCAGATCCCAGCTTTTGCTGGCTCTGACAGCATCACTCAAACCCAACCTTTCAGCCTGGCTGATGGCAGAAATTACTTTAGGTTTTACTTTTTTATTCTCCTGCTTCCTAACATCTTTCTGCTGCCCTGTCACAACCTAAAGCTTGCTCTGCTGCCCTCTCAGGTCCTTTCCTTCTGCTCCCACTGCTGACAGCCCACAGAAAGCTGCCAAGAAAGAAAGCTCATTCACCTTCCACCAGACTTTTGTGGGGTAAGTGTGGCTCAAGCATTTTCTGTGCCTGACTGTGCTCAAAGGCAGGGTAGGTAACAAGGAAGGTCTCAAGTGTTGTACTATGGAACAGCAGGAAAAAAGTCCGAAGAACTTAATCTAATGAATTCTTGGAAAGAGCAGCCAGGCAGCTGTGTGATTTTGAGGGATCGTGGCTTTGTCCCATCAAAACTGGAGCCAAGAAGCATTATCCAATAACATCAGCAGGGATCCTGGACAAACTACTTAGGAAAAAGAATCCATTTTCAGGTTTTTTTCTTTTCCCCAGGCATGGTCAGTCAAGTATTTATAACATCCAGGAACGTCACTGGCTTCAAGTGACTCTTTTGGAAGGAAGAACTGGAGAATATTTGCTGCAAGGCTTTGAGCCCCCGAAACCGCCATGTTCTCTTAAAAACCCCAAATCAGTGGAAACGGTGGTCTCTACCCACATGTATTGCAAAACCAATGAAGCTGGGAGAGGTGTTGAAGGGGAAAGTTGTTCAATTCTCCCCCAGAGGAGCCATCCCTGTCCCCAGTGCTGTGCAATCACCACGTACCTTGACCCAGGTTATGGTGGGCCGAGGGTCCCCCTGGGCAGCGCAGGAAATGGACACGTCCTGGCCTGTCTCTGCCACCAGGTCTTGGGGGGCATGAAGGAACACGGGGATCACTGTGCAACACAGGCAAAAAAGTCACTGGGGTGAAAAATGCAGCAAGGAAAACAGAGAAATCTGTGTGCAAAAAAACCACCTCAGCATGGGAAAAGCAGAGCTGCTGCTCTTGCAAAGGCTCTGCAGAGGGGCAGCAGCTCACCCTGTGCTCTCTGTCTCACTACCAAGCTCTCTGTTCATAAACTTATGTAATTTATGTTCATTATTTTCTGCTCCTCTGCATCTCTGCTTGGGGCAATTACACAGGAATGTGCTGCATCATTTAAAATCCTTAATTCAAAGGCTTTCTAGAAAAGATGCTCCAGCTGAAACAGGGATCATGACTTGCTTCAGGAATTATCAGATGAGGCTCTCTCGAAGTGTTAGTCAGGCCAGATTAAGTAATTATATTGATCTTGCTGGTCTTAAAACATTCTGCAAATTCTGTGCTTGAAGCTTTACAAATTCATGCTTCCAGAGAGTTTCCTTCCCTCCAGTCTGCCGTTAGTAAAACCCTGCACTGTTTGTGAACAAGAAGGGAAGTTTGCTTATTTAGAAGAATAATTTATAAGGAAAAAAAAGAAAATTAAACAGAAGCTTTTAAAAAAATAAGAAAAAAAAAAAGAAATTAAGCTTTAATTAAGCAAAAGCATCCCTGTGTGACTTGTGTTTTACAGAGTCTTGATTTTAGAAAAGCTAAATTTAGATTTAACCTATGACTGGTAGGGAATGTTTAAGACAAATGTATCAAGAGCCAGTTAAATGTTTGCTAGAAGAAAACGTTATGTTTTGCAGAATGTTTTGTTAGAAAATGAATTTTACAATTAATTCTATAGAAAACACAAAATCTTAAAATTGAAAAAACCATATACATTTGTAAGAATTGAATAAATACACTTTTTTTTTTTTTTTTTTGCAAATTATCCAGTTTTTCCTTTACCAAAGTGATATTCTCAAGGACAACTCCCAGACTGCAGCAGCTTATTTTCACAAACCTAAATTTTACAAAAACTTATTATTTACAAACCTTGGCGCTCTGGAAACCTCTCTCATATTTCCCACCAGCTGATGGAGCCCTCACGGCCGGATACCTGCTCCCAGGGAAGAGCAAAATCCCACATACTCACACCCCACATTCCCAAAATCCCAGCCCACAGGAAAGGCAGCATCTCCCTGCTGGTTATTTACCATAAACCTGAACGAACATCACGTCACGCCCGTGCCCAGCTCACCTCGTGGGGTCACCGAGAGCTGCACCGGGTGGCTCCTGACGCCGATGGCGCTGATGGCGTGGCACTCGTACTGCCCGTGGTCGTGCAGGGCCACCTGCCCCACCCGCAGCGTGCCCGTGGACAGCACGCTGTGCCGCCGGTCGCTGGGCAAGGGCCCGCCTGGGGAACGAGCGGCTCGTTAATTCCCTCCGACGGCCCTCATCCCCTTCGTGCCAAAGGGGTTTTTGCTTTTGTGTGTTCTTCGTATTTGTTCGTGCCTCTGGAGGCTGTTGAATCGTTACGGTTTCCTAACTCCAGCACTTTTCCTATTAGACAAATTTCTGAGGGCAGACAAATTTCTGAGGGCCGGTTCTGATCTTGCTTCTGATGGGAACCAAGGACAAGACACCTTCCCAAGACACTTTCTCATGTTTTAGACATAAACAAATAGCAAGGAGGGAGGCTCCAGAAGGGGTTGAACCAAGAGGGGGAATTACTTCATCACCTGTGTTTCTAACCAGGGATTCTTGTCAGTTATGCTAATTGGCTGAGCTCATCAATCTGTACTTGCCTGATGTCACGTGTGCCTCGACACGTGTGCATTTTCAGCACATTTTCAGCATGCAATTTGCCATATTTGCACCTGGACACCTCCAAATAATGACTTGCTTTTATATTACATCCTATATTAATATTGTCTCAAAAGTGTTTTGTGTTGTTTCTAGATTTTGAAGGCATCACCATCACTGGAGGGGTCTGTGTGACAGTCACACATTTCATTTCCTTCCCAGCATCAATTACCCTGAAATTCCACCTTTACACACTGAGTTGTCTCATCTCCTGGGAAGAGATGGAACCATTTTTCTTTCCTCCTAAGTATTTTCTTAGTGCAGCCTGCAGATTTTTTGACTGCTGATGGATAGCAAATAACTCTTCAATTATCCAAACTCTCTGTTTCACCAATTAAATAGGAACATTTGTCATTGTATTTCTAAATTTATTGGTCTGATTTTTTGGTTTGTAAACAGTTGTTTCAATATTTTCTCTATTTCAGGAGAAAAGCTGAAAACTAAACTGCTTTTACAAACCCAAATAAAATTATCGAAACTTTTCAGGTTAGCACCTTTTTTCTTATATACTCCATTTTTTCTCCATTTATTCATCCTCTACTTACTCATCCCAAATACCAAAACTCCCCACACTCTCAAAAGTGGCTTTGAGACGAGCAGTGCTGCATCACTTCCCCCCTCTTGTCTTGCTTTTAGCATGTGAAAGCACTGTAAAGCTTGGTTGATTTTTTATTTATGGAGTGCTGAGTGCAAACCTGGTTAGAAAGCAGTTATGAACCTAACTTCTTGTCACTGTGCTCCTTTCCACGTGCCTGAGATATATTTTCTGGGAAGTGGAGAAAAACAGGTTAAAGGAGATAGAGAACATGCTGGTAGAGCAGAATTTCAGCTGGTCCTTCTTAACTCCACGTCAGGGCCATTGCTGTGGAAGCTGAAACACAATACCCACAAACTCTCCACAGCCCTAAACCATTAATTATGGCTTGTGAAGCATAAGGAAAAGTTGGAGGACCTCTGGGCCAAGCATTATTGGCTTCTGTCCCAGAAAGTGTTGGATGAGATCAGTTCAGTGGAGCCAGCATTAACAATTATTTGAGACTTTAAAAGTTCACCACCACCTGTTGTCCCAAAATCTTTTATCCTAAGCTAAGAGAAAACTCTGAGGTGTGCCAATGAATGCTGCCCTTCTGCAGTGTGCTCCCAAAGGGCAGCAAATCAAGGACAGTGACACAGAGCTGGCACATGGTGGTACTGCAAAAGGAAGTGGTGGAATCATCATCCCCAGAAGTGTTAAAAAAAAAGTGTAGATTTGGCCTTTAGGGACACGGTTTAGTGGTGAACATGGCAGTGTTGGGGTAAAGGTTGGAATTCATGATCTTAGAGGTCTTTTCGCACTCAAATAATTCCGTGATTGATGTCCACTGCCCTGGAGTGTCCAGACCTTGCCTTTTCAGAGGAGGTGGGAAGCCACTGCAGGAAGAAGTGTGAGGCTTTCCATGAGTTTCATGCTGATGAAAACCATCACACTGCTTCCTTGTGACAAAGACCCAAGATGCTCCTTCCTCAGTGCTCAACACCATCCTTGGTGATCTACAACACACCTCCTAGTGGGATTGGGTCTGTGCTGGTCACAGTTTGTCCTGTGCCACCACTGCAGGCCACCACCCTGGACCAGCAGCTCAGCTGTTCCCACCCACACCCCGTGGATGATGGCAGGGGAGAGAGAAACCACAAATCAAGTGAGGCAGTACCTGCCCTTGTCCAGGTAATCACTGGGGGAGGGTGACCCTCAGCAGAGCAGGGGAAATCCACGCTTTGTCCCTCAGTTACTGTCTGATCCGTGGGAATGACGAGAAACCTGGGAGCATCTGGAAGGGAAAGCAATGACTGAGCAGCTGGAAACACTCAGGCAGCAAACTCGGGATGTTCATGGGAGCAGAACAGGTCACAGGACTCAAATAGACCCTGCTAACCAAACACTGTGTCCCAGAAATGTCACAGAATCTCCACAAGATCAGCCTGGGAGCCCTCACCTTGCACTATGATCCTTGCTGTGGCCTGGATGGATCCCTCGGAGTTGCTGGCATTGCAGTTGTACTGTCCCTGGTCTGAGAAGGTGACATTCTGAATGAAGAGCCCTCCAGAGCTGGTGATGGTGAAACGGGAATCCTGTGGCAAAGGAGAGCCCGTGCCAAGGGTCCAGCTGATGCGAGGGTGGGGTTGCCCAGAGACTCCACACTCCAGGGTGACACTTTCCCCAATCAGTACTTCAGTGTTCTGTGGCTGGATCACAAAACTGGGCTTGGCTGGAAGGAAAGGAGACCTTTAGGAACCAGCTCAGCTGTTTGTTCCCTGATAGGTAGAAGTTGCTTGGACTCCTCTGCAACCCAGCAACCCACCCTGGGGTTCTTTCCTGACATCCAAATCCTCACTGTGAGCAATGCTCCCAGCATTTCCCTGGCATCTCCTCACACCCACTCACTAAGCACTGGAGCCTCCCCACAGCCGTGTCCCCTTCACCCTTGTGCTGCCAGACTTCAAACTCCCTCCCCACTCCCAAATTACCCTCAATCTCCAAGTACCCCTTTTCCTCATGTAGGAGCCCCTTAAGCTCAGGCCTTGCTTGGCTGTCACCACTCTCTTCCCCAGCACACCAAGAACATCTTGGCACATCCAAAGCTGGGGCTGACTCTCATTTAGCTCCACTCCCATCCCCAACCCCAGCCAGGTCGTAAAGAGGTGCACAAAGCTCAGTTACATGGGGTGCCAAAATAGCGCAGCACAACTTCCTGAGTCTTGACCTCTCCAGCAATGTTCTTGGCCATGCACTGGTAGACGCCTTTGTCCGACTCCTTGGTGTTCTGGATCATCAGGGTACCATCTTGCAACAGGTTCAGGCGGTTGTCATCTTTCATGTCAATCTTATTACTGAAAAAACAGCCACAAACAGGCAAAATCTGAAAGGAGTAAAGACTGGTGGTTCCCTGTGGGGGGATCTGAGGGCTTTGCACTGCAGTAAGTTGGTGTTTCTTTGAGCTACTCTGAGTCTTCATGAAATTTGCAGCAAGAGCTCTGACTCACAGCACTGAACTGCAGCTCCAGCTCTGATTTGCTCCCTGGGTGACCCGCTTTTCCTCTCCCCACTGATTACACAGGACATTTACAGCCCATCAGGAGAGCACTGTTCCCACGTCACAGCATCGCTACCACTGTCAGGGTGTCCTGGCCCAGAAAGCCTGTTCTCCTTACTCACCAAGTGCAAATTTAACAATGAATTATTATTGTTCTTGTGTGCAGCCATTGTTATTCAAACTCAAGGCTCAAAGGCCTCAGAGGAGCAAAAAGATCTGAGAAGTCACCATGGGACCCCAACCCAGCTTGGACTCCAACCCAGCCAGAGAGCTGTGAAACATCTTCCTTCCTTCTGCAACGACCTGTGGCTCCTGGATCCCAGCCCGTGGCAGAAGGTCGCAGTGCTGCACCCTATTTATCCCAGTACGAAGGAATCTTGGATGGCTGCAGATGATGGAAAGGGAAGAAGAGCCCTCTCTTCCCCCAGGAAAAAGGCTGAACCCCCTATGCAATCTAATCTGCTTGCTGGGCATTTATTTAATTCCCCTGGTGTCTCCTCACTCCAGCCATATCTCGTTTGTTGAACATTTATTATCATTACCCTTCTTACAATGCTGTCTTTGGGAGCCTGCCAGCATTTCCCTAACAAAACCTTCCTTCCAAAGGGACTTAACTCAGCCATAAACTTTTGCTCTGGGCTGAAACTCTGCCTGGTGGGGGGTTTGCTGAAGAATCACATATTGATCATTTTCATTAATAACCGAGCCCTGCTAAGGCTTCGCCAGACAAGAAGCCCGTAAAGCAGCAAAGCAGCTTCACTTCCACAGTGGGCACAGAATATTTTATTGTGTAGCATTTCCCAGAACACTCTGGCACCTAGTACAAAACCTACACACGAATTTGCAAATTCTATCCTTCAGTGGAGCACGGCAATTTTTCCCTTTGGAAAGAAACCTCGTACCTAGCACGATCAGCCTTTAGTGAGAAGCATTTCAGCAGTTAACAAATGGCAAGCATAGTGGCTGAGAGCAACGTGAAACACTATTTTTATTTTTTTCCTGATCAAAAGACAATTGCTTTCAGCCTGCAGAGTATGTTTATAGGAAAGTTATAAGCTTTTGGAATCCATTAAAAACGCAGATGAAATATTTCAAATGCAGATGAAAACACCACTTGGATTACGTGGACAGTAGAGAATGCTGTTAAAAGGAAGGTAAATATAACTCACGAAATAACCATTTCTTTTTTCGTCTTTTTTTTTAACGTTGTGTGAAAAACCTTTTGCAATTACAGGCAGGCACTGAAGAGCTCAGTGCTTGAAAACCTTTGCCACCCCAGGGCTCCTTGCACGTGACTTACTTGTTGTGCAGCCAAATAATGGCAGGCTTTGGGTTGCCTTCTGCCCTGCAGGTGAAATAAACTGTGTTTCCCAAGAGCACATCGACGTCGTGGGGTTCTGAGGTTATTCGAGGCCTTTCTGCAAAACATCATTTGAACACAACCCAGTCCAAAGCAGCACAAAACTACCTGCAGCCCAGCTGGGGTATGGTGGGGCACACAACACCCATCCTGCAAAGCCCCAAGAATCAGGCACCAGGCACAGCCCCAGGCACAGCAGCATCCACCCCAAAACTCACTAACACCTGCAAATATCATGAAGGAATAGCATCATTCACCTGTAAAGGCCCTGGGGAATTGTTGCTGCTCCATTCCCAGTGTGCTGGGCAGTGGATCAGTTCCCACAGGCCTGACTGTTCATTATAGAGCTGGTCCCTGTCTCCCTCCAAAAAGCAAAGAAGTCAGTAGCATCCTCACTTGAGTTGCTTTTCTGTCCTTGGCAGCCTGCAGCTTCCTGCTCCACCTGAACACAGAGCCAGCTCCCTGCAAACCACACCACTCCCTTCCCAACAGGATTACATTAATTATGGCCCTAATTCATCATCCTCTCCCTATCCAGCCAAGCCTTTCACTGTGTGCTTCACTTTGAGATGTACTCAAGCACCAAGCAAGTTAAACATTGAAAGGATGTGCTAAAATAGGGAGGAATTTATAGACAAGCCCTGGAGTGCTTGATCTTGATTCAGCAAAAAGTTTACCCATTTCACAATCTGCATGCTCACCAGTAATCCAGTAAAACCAGCTGGATTATTCCTAAAATTGAGAACCTGTCACCTCCTCCAGTGGAAGGTCAGACCTCACTGGAAGCTCACTCCTCAGACCACAAGTTAATGGCTCAGAAAAAATCCCCAAAGGCAAACCCAGCACAGCCCAAACCCAGCACAGCCCCACAGTACAGAACACTGACCCAGGGCAGATTTGCCTCTGTGGCTCACAGCTGCTCCAAGCCATGGGTTAATGGTACCAGCAGCTTTCAGACTGACTCAAATATCAGCCACCTGCATGGGCAGAGCTCTGTGCTGAACTCTGCATCATTTGTCTTCCCAGCTGGCACACCACCAGAGTGAAAGCCAAATGCCAGCAAAATCTTCCCACCAGGTGTTCTGGCTAATTTGACAGACACCCCACTGTGTTTGCATGCCTAAACCAGAACAAATTTGCCCTAACAGCTGTACTGTGGCACTGGGAGTGTGTTGGAGACAGCTTGTTGTGTGGCACAGCCAGTCCATGTGTCCCCAGCTGCTTTCCCTAGGCCCTTCCTATCCCCCTCCCTTGGGGTCATGGACTTGTTTGTGCCAGCTCCACTCTTTGCACGGCTATGCCCTAAATTAAGCTGTGAAATGGTTAAAATTTAAAAAAAAAAATCATAAGAGAAAAGCTGAATTCAATGGAGAGATCTTCCAAATCCAGCTGAGCTCACACATTTGGCTCACAGCAGGGCCATGCACAGCTGGACTGGCATATCCAGGAGGGATGCTAACAGCCAGCCCTTATGGGTGGCAATTTCTCAAACTGACTCTACCAGCAGCAAAGTACCATGGAACTAGAGCCAGTGTTTGTGCCAACCTCCACTTAAAAATCAGAGTTCTGTCTTACCTCCACTTAAAAATCAGAGATTTGTCTTTTTCTATATGAAATAACTAATCTTAGGATTTTTTCAGAATAAAACCTAATGTAAAATTCTAAATTTGAAGAACAACAGCCTAACAAAAGCCACTGGTCACACCACAGTCAAACACAGCATTCAGCTCCATATCTATGATGCTCTCCCTCAGGTCTCCAGTTGTTTCCAGCCACTGCAGCTTTCCCAGTGTTCCCCTCTGTTCAGCCTAATGTGGGGGATTTCCTCTGGTTCCTGGTTTAGCCACTGTTGCAGCAGATCCTTCACCAGCCCTACTCTGTGCAAAAAGCCAAGACAGCACCCTCCAGCCAAAACAGAGCTGCCTCCAACACCTCTGGGAATGTCAGCTTCCTCCTGCAGTGCCACTGGGGTTTTCCCATCTCAGCAATGAAGGAGAGAGAAATCAGGATGCCAGTAGAGGGAAGAGGGAGGAGAAGGGCTGGAGGAAGCAATTCCCAGAGCAAAGCCCAGCTCCAGGGGCTGAGGGCGGCCGATGGAGGGGTTTGACCTCGCTCACCACAGTTGAACTCCTGGGCGGTCAAGGTGACGATGGAGCGGCCGTGCAGGTCCCGCGGAGCCTCGCAGGTGGCAGCGGTCTGGATGCTGCCCTGCTCTGCATATTTCTGCAGCAGCTCTGCCAGCCACAGCAGGTCACAGTCACAGAACAGGGAGTTGGAATCCAGCCGCCTGCAACAGCCAGGAAAAGGCAGCTGAGTGCCCAGGGCCTGCAGCTGAGTGTCCAGTGCCCAGCACCTGTATCTGAGTGCCCAGCCTGTATTTGAGTGCCCAGCCTGCATCTGAGTGCCCAGTGCCTGTATCTGAGTGCCCAGCCTGCAGCTGANCTCGCAGGTGGCAGCGGTCTGGATGCTGCCCTGCTCTGCATATTTCTGCAGCAGCTCTGCCAGCCACAGCAGGTCACAGTCACAGAACAGGGAGTTGGAATCCAGCCGCCTGCAACAGCC
This sequence comes from Phainopepla nitens, assembly GCA_013400175.1. NCBI lineage: Eukaryota > Metazoa > Chordata > Aves > Passeriformes > Bombycillidae > Phainopepla > Phainopepla nitens. Next base: position 809,881 of record VXBQ01015620.1, read on the forward strand.
AGGAAAAGGCAGCTGAGTGCCCAGGGCCTGCAGCTGAGTGTCCAGTGCCCAGCCTGTATCTGAGTGCCCAGCCTGTATCTGAGTGCCCAGGGCCTGCAGCTGAGTGCCCAGGGCTTGCAGCTGAGTGCCCAGGGCTTGCAGCTCAGTGTCCAGGGCTTGCAGCTGTTCTGCTGCCTCCTTCCCTTGCACACGAGGGGAACAGCCCTCCAGAGTGAGGGGTCACTTGGGTGCTTAGCCCTGCATTTGATTATATCCCAAGTGAACATTTGAGATGTCTCATTGCCACAATGGTTAACCAGGATGCTTAACCAATTAGAGAGATTTAGTTGAAAAACTACCATCAACCATTCCAGTTTCAGATAGAAATGATTCAGTTAAACTGGATTATGCAGTTTTGGACTACTTGAGACAATGAAATATTGGGTTTTACCCTGGGATGGAGATTTCAACCTTTACTGAATTCTGTAAGAACTGCCTCTGGTATAGCTTTTCTCTTTTATCTCCAAGAAAACCTTTCCCTTTATTCATGTGTGGGTGGAATCAAATCCTTCCTGTAACCAGCTGTGAGGGGTTGCAGCATTTCTGCACAACTGGAAGGACTTTTATTACTGCAACACAAGCCTGAACCACAGTGAATGGAGCTCCAGTGACCTCCCAGTGCTCCCAGCCTCTTCCCTGCACTGACCTCATTCCTACGAGCATGCTATCTATAAGGATAAGTAAGGACTACAGGAGGATTAGTTTGTGCCTCCTTCCACTGACAGTTTTACAGTCGATGGATCTGGGTCATTGTGAGAGTTTTCAAAACCAGCACAGCCATCCAAAAAAAAAAAAAAAAAAAAGAAAAAAAAAGAAAAAAAAAAAAGAAAAATCTAGCACTTTCAGGGTCACATATTTGAGAATGTGAGATTTCACACAGGATCACGACTGAGTATTTTATAGACACCCCAGCTTTTTCTCTGGCACCTACATACAGCATTTCACAAGACATTCCCTGTTCAAGAGAAGCGAAGCATTTTACCTGCTTGCAGAAATCACTGAGGGCTGCAGTGAGACATACATTATTTTATTGTACTTGAAAATCATGGCAGAACACCAAAATTCTTTACCTTTTTTTTTACCTCCCAAACACATCATAGAACTTATTTCCAGAGATCATAAAAGCAAAGCAAGAAAGAAGTAAGCTTAAGAGACAGACAGGTTATATGGGAATGGCACCCTGGGGAATCCCTGCATGGAAAGAGAATCATGCCCCTTGGCACCTCTCTGACTAATTTCAATCTAGAAAACAAGCCTTTTCTTTTATGACTATGATTTTTCTTTCCATTTTAGATACTGATCTAAAGACATGTTCAAGGTCATATCCGTGACCTGGACTTTCTACATTTTTCAAGGATGTTTTATGGGTTCGAACTGTTGTGAAGACTTTCCAGGAACGTTCATTCCTGTGGCATTATTAAGCTATAAGCTGATTATAATTAGACACTAGCATAAAGAAACTTCTGACTGCTTAAATAAGCTTTCAGGTCCAATAAAAACTGTTTTATAAACTTAGCAGTGGCCTTAGAAGTGCAACAACTAAAAGCTTTGCCAACCAGGCACATTCTTCCTCAGGTCCTGCCCATCTGATTGAAGATAAACAAGTCCTCTTTGCAGGCAATGTTTTTTACTTACAGCCGTTTGAGGGATTCCAGTTGAGAGAATGTCCCTGGATGAATCCTGGAGATCTTGTTGTTGTGCAAGAATCTGCAGTGGGAGAAGCCATGCCAAAACATTATTCAGAATTTGCACTGTGAGGATGATAACACCCCAGGTCACAACTCAGTTTAAATGCAAAGGCCACTCATCAAAATGGAGCTCAGTTTTTAAATTCCGTGCTTGTTTCCGTGAGCTGGAGGGGTTTCATCCCTTGGTGGGTGTGATGTAATATGCCAAAGCTGAGAGCGATGGGAGCTGGAAACAGTGACTCAGGATGTGATGGAACAGGTTTAAACTGGACCCACCCTCTGTTTTCTGGGCCTGGGTCAGCTCCATTTTAGAAAGGACCTTTTCCTTCCCCTGTACAGATGCTGTGACAATTTTACAAGGGCAGCCATTGGCGTTAGACAACTCGTGCCTTAGACTCCATGTAGTGATTAACCTAAATCCATGAGCAAATCTAATTCAGACAACAGCCACCTAAACTGGGCTTATCGCTGAACAAAACTGAGGCAAATTCTCACTTCCAGAATCTTAGCACACACATAAAACTCTCCAGTTCTTAGGAAGAAACCCTGATTCCACCAAAATGCATAATCTCAGTGGGGACCAAGAGGGGTAATTAACTTCCCATTCCCATAATGGTGGGGGAATTTATTTGTGTTGGTTACATCTAAAATTCAAAAGAGACCATTGATAAAAGAGATGAAGCAATTTTAGTAGGTGGTGGAACAGGAGAAAACACAAAAGCAGCGCAGCTCGAGTGCAAATGTCCGCACACACACGTGTGCACCAGAGCTCAGCCTGGTTGCCCAGCCTGGAGGCTGAAAAACCTTCCTTTAAAATTTAAATCCAGAATTTTTGTTGGATCCAATACAGTGACTGAGATCAGCCATGTACTGATCCAGGTCTAAATTTTCCTAAGGGTGTGGGATCCCACAGTTTTATTTCTTTGGCATGTATGGATATAAGGCACATTTCCACACAGCCCAGAAAAGCCTGCTGGTTTCTCTGTGGAGTGGGAACCACACATGGACTGTTGTGCTGGTGGCTCCATTACTGCTAGAAGCAATCCTGGGGAGCAGGAGACTCCATTTCCTTACTGCTTTCAAGAAGGATGTGTGTTTTTCTTGTTAGACTTTCTTCTGACTTTATCCCTTTTCCACCCCCCTTTTTTTGCTCACTCTGCCCAACAGTGACTAATGTTGCTGACCTTATGCTCAGAGTAAAATTTCACTTGGTTTGACCAGCTGTAGGACTTTCTGCAGATTTACTCCTATTTAGATGGAAACCTGAACATAATATAAAATGGGAAATTCCCTTCACATCCTCAGTCACCCTCCTACTCAGCAATTATGTAAAATCTGTTTCTTTAAAGAAGTTTCTTTTTGCATTTTGGAGATCACACTCCATGCTACCAAAACTGCTACACTAAAATAAAGGGGTCTTCCCCCTTCTCCTCACCCTCTTAGTCTCAAGAAATATCTCATCTTTACTCACAGCCTTTCAAGTTTAGGCAGGTCACTAAAAGTCTCCAGCTCCAGACTTTCCAGGTTGTTGAAATGCAGGTACCTGTGACACAGAAATCACACAGAAATCACACACAGACTGCAATTTAAGAGACAGATGATCTTCCCAGATCAATCCACCAGTGCCCCCCAGCTGGTCACCACTCATCTCAGGGCAGGCGATGAGAAGCCAAATCCATGTTAGTGTTTCCAGTTTCCACATGCAAACACAGCAGCCAACATGGCTTTTCTGCTAATACAGCCTAATATTTTCAGTTCCACTAAAATCCAAAGTGTGACCTGCCACTCTAGAGGTCTAGGGGACCTCCTGTCTGTCCCAGGTCACCCCTCACCTTCAAGAAAAGAAACCTGGTGCCTGCAGAGCAACTCGCCACAATACCTGAGCCTCCCTGTTGCCATGAGCTGTGACATTCACCAGCACAACTGACACATTCCTAACTTTTAGATGGATTTTGTACAGTCCCCAAAATTGCCTAAACTGTTCCCCTTTATTTTACACAGGCATAAATTTCACAGCAGACACAGATTAATCACAGATCTACAAAGGCTCATTCTGCTATTGTAGCTGACTGCATCTAGAAATAATTGCCTAAGCTTCCACATGGCTGTTTGATTTGTAATGGAAGGATTCATGATAAATGGTCCAGTATCAGAGCAAACTGGGAGAGGGTGACTCAGATTCTGCACTGCAGGGTCACAGTGGGGAAGACAGGGACATGCTCTAATCAGTCTCAGATGTCTGCTGAGATTGCTGTGGACCTCGAGGAAAGCATCTGATCCTGTCCATCAATCGGGTTTTACTTTTTCTTGAAAAACTGGCTTGTGGGGGACAGGAAAATGGGGTAGGATTTGAGCAAAGCTATTTCTTCTGGAGCTAAGCCTGCCTGGGATTGAAAACAGATGGGACTTTCAGCGGGTTGTTTGTTGGTTTTGTGGGTTTGTTGGTTTTGTTTTTTTCTTTTATTCGTGACATCAAGTCTGGAACGCTCACTGCTGAAATATCCCTGTGGGCAGCATCAGCTCTCTAAGCTCAGCTTAAAGCCAGTTTCAGCTTCCTAAATTTCCTCCCAGGCACCCTTGCTGAGCTGGCTGATCAAAAACCACATTGTACACAAGCTTGGTGGCACACCTATTGTTAGGATTGCCTGAAACTTCCAATTTTGCTCTGTCTTCCTGTGCTGTCAACCTGGAGAACAAGCTGGATCCGATTCCTTTTACAGCAAAATCCTTGGTTACATTCCAGCCCTATAAATGCTGCGGCTGGGAACAATTCAGGAGTTAGACCAGTTTCACCTTTGGCCCCTGCTCTCCAATGACACAAATAATTCCTACATTTCAATTATTTAGGAAGAATAAATCATTAGGAAGAAATTCTTCCCTGTGAGGGTGTTGAGGCCCTGGCACAGGGTGCCCAGAGCAGCTGTGGCTGCCCCTGGATCCCTGGAAGTGTCCAAGGCCAGGTTGGGACTGGGAGCAGCCAGGGACAGTGGAAGGTGTCCCTGCCCATGGCAGAAGGTTGGAATGAAATGAGCTCTAAGATCCCTTCCAAGCCAAACCATTCCACATGTCTATAATTCAAATATCCAAGCTCATATGCTCTCCACCAGTCCCAAGTAGGAAAAATCCAGTCCCAGTTTAGGAAGGCACTTCAGAAGAGCCAGACCTCAGTCTGCCCATCTCACCTCGAGAGTGGTGCACTAAGAGTCAAGAAACAAAACCTTGAATAAACAGCAGAGTTTTGCTGTACACAGGAGGGGAGCAAATGGGGACTGTTGGAGTGTCACTGTGATGGACTCCAGCTGCCAGGAAAACACACGAGGCTCCCTCTATCCCAGATTCAGCACAGAGTGCCACGCAGCTTGAGGGATGGTCATTACTGTGTTTGTTTGGATCCATCATCTTCTCCCATGGCAATTTGTAGATGCTTTGCAGCATGGAAGCACCACCATCCTGGCAGCTCCCAGGAATTCTGGGCTGCCCCAGCTCTCAGCTTGCACTGCATCCATTCATTCCCAGCAGAGCTCTGGATGAGACAGAAACTCAACCAGCACCCTGTAAAGGACCAGACCTGACTCTGTTCGAGGAATCCCCAGACACAAACCCAGCAGAGCAGCTGCCTTCTGCTTCCAGCCCTCCTGCAGACCCCTCTCTCCTCCCATCATAAGGCCTTTGGAAATACAGGCCATCAGAAGCACAGCTGGGTTCTTCGTCTGCTCCAGAGGTTTGGGGACAGGAGAAAACACATGGAACACCAGCAGGAAGAGACCATCTCAGTACTAACTAACCAAAACCGATACTCAGAACAGCTGCTTTCAAATGAACGCAGTGCAGTCTGGAAAATCCAGGTGGGAAAAGAGCAGAAGCTCCATCCCACCCCTCGCTAAGTGCCTGCTGCTCTCCAAGCCTGGGAACACAGCATGCAAACAGGGCTCATCTGTACTTACAGCTGCTCCAGGGAATGGAGCCCGTGGAAGGCATGTTGCTGGATGCTCTGAATTTCATTTTTATAAAGGTAGCTTTCAAAAGGAGAGAAAGGAAACAGCATTAGGCCAGCTGATCAGCAGTTGTGTTCTAAAAAGTCACAGGAAATAGCAATGGCCCTCAACCTAAAGCAGAACTTGCTGCCTCGATTCAAGGGTGATGTTTTACACCTCTGACACTGAACTCCAAACACACACAGTACGTCCCTGACTGGCAAATATTAAAAATGGGTTGTTAAGATTTTAAAGAGGTTAAGAAATTACTGAGCTGCCAACTCACAGGTATTTCAGGTTCTCCAGATCTTCAAAGGATCTTCTCACGATTTGTTTTATCTGGTTATTGTTCAGCAGCCTGTTCAAATCAAGAAAGAAAACACAGCTGGTGAAGTCAGCACATGTGAGATTTGTTGCATTTCTCTTCTTGGATGTCCACTGAAAAATTCGGAGCGCTGGTGTCGCAGAAGTTAAGATTTAATGGGGTTAGCAAGTCAAAGTTTGGGTATTCACACCAGCCAAAGCAGTGAGGTTTCTCACTCAGAGGGGCTAACATTGCAGTGTTCAAAGTATTTTCCTTACCGTTTGCCACAGTTTTCACCCTAAAGTCAATATTGTCCAGGAAATGGATGAGGGGATGGGACACAGACAGAAAGAAGCAGTAGGGAGTGAGACATTAAATCATTGCTGCCACTCTTGTACAACCACCATGGGTTTTGGAGGTGCCTGGTTGCATTCAACAAGTGAGCAAGGGGAGTGCAGAGCCAGTTTTTGAAAGTACAAATATAGTTTAAAACACGAGTTCCCAGTGGAGTTCTAGGAGCTTTAACATGCTAATAGCTTTGCCCTAATCACTTTGTAACTGATACCTGCAAATGAGAAAGAAATAAACTCAACTTTGACTCCTGAGGCTGCTCAGACACAACCTCTTTCCATCTCAGGAGCCTTGTGCCAGATTTTAATACAAAACCTCTGGAGCACATGGCACTGGCAAGCTTTGTGTGACTTGTGTGTGCAGTTGCTGTGACTGTGCATGCAACTGATGGCCGGTGCCAGTGACCAGAAACAGCCCAGCTCTGTAAAAGCCACGCTGTGCAGCACTGTAACCACACAGCTGAGCCCTGCAGAACTCTCCTGCAGCCCCTGCCAAGCCCAACTCCGAGAAAACACAATAAATCACGTATAAATAGCTCCCTAGTACACCGAGTTTAGCTATTCATCGTGGCCACGCTCCCGCGGGTCTCTGGCTGTGGTATCTCACTGATGTGCAGGTCTGGCAAAGCTCAGAGCTGGTGGAGCTTTTAGAGCTGAATAGTCCAGAGCAAGGATTGCACCAGCCACACCAATTCTTAAAAATTCTAAATGGAGTTGTGGGCAGAGAAGGAATCTGTGACTGTGTACTGCAAAGATTTCTTTTTCAGGTGTTGTAGGAAACACATCAATTCCCTGTGCAAGCAGCCAGACCTTACTACGTTGGGTCACATCCAATACATGCACTGCATTTGCATTTTACAAGTTGATTTTTGCCATAGCTCTGCTCCTCAGGAAAGATCTGCCACGAGGCAGCAGGTGAGAAGACAGTTCAGCGCCTTCACAGAAGTAAAACCCAATCTTCTGCCCCATTTTTCTGGGCAAGAAAAGAGCAGCCAGCCTCTGTCATTACAAGCCAAGGTCTTTTCCTAGCCAAAAACAGTTTGTGCAGGTAAAGGATGGAGAGAAAAGACAAAGAGATGGCGAGAAAGGATAAAAAACTTATGGGAAAAGACAATGAAGGTAAAATCAAACACCTCAGGGATGACAGAAGAGATAAAAGATGTCAGAAGCACACACGTGTGATGGCAGCTTCACAAGTTCTCTCCAGGCACATGAGCCACACCAGCTTTCCACCAGCTTTTTCTCAGGTGGAGAATTACACTGAGAGCCAAAAAGAAAACCAGGCGAGAAACTCGAGAGCAAACAACTTTTCAAGTCAGGTAATGAGGGGTTGAGAAAAGCCTCATTATCCTGGATGTGACTATCCTCCCTGGATTAGCTGCCCCGATACCATGGGTGTGGGTGCCACTGCCAGGCTGCACATGCCAGGGCTGGGCACAGGCAGCCTGAGGAGGCTGAGGCAGAGAAAGCTGGAAAGCTCCTGCACAGCTGGAAGCAATGGCTCCATGCACATGGCTGAGGTCAAACAGCCCGGGCTCGCTCACAAGGATGCAAAGATGATGTCAAGTCCTTGGAACACACAGCCCTGCTTTAACAGCCAGCTATGCTGAGTGGAAATACAGTCTCTGAGCATCAACTCAAATGTTCATTTGATGACTGAACACCCAAGGGCTGGAAATGACTGCCTGAGAGCAGTGTGGGAGAGGGCTTTTGGGGCTTTTGTCTATTTGCCCGCAGGACAAAGACAACGCAGGCACCAGCCGTGCTTCCCTCCCTGCCCCTATCAGCTTCCATCTCTGGCCAGAGCAGGACAAGGCAGCTCGCTCGCTGTTATCTGATCCTTGGCCCTGCTTCTGAGCTCACAATGGGCTGACAGAAGAGTGCCAGCACCCACCTCATTGCCATGGATGTGAGCACCTGTCACACAACTGGCACTGGCCATTTGGCCCCCAGGGGACAGGTGACAGGGACCAGGTGAGCAGGGTCACGCCTAGAGCCTGAGCAGCCCCACGCAGCAGCACGCTCTGGAGCCCTTCACTGATTGTTATCCTTAATGCTCAGAGTTCAGACCAGGACTGATCTCCACTGGGATTTCAAATTGCATTATGTTGTCTGGCTGCGTTTTGGGGCTGTTTAAAAGCATTATTCCAGTCTGTTTTGTTGTCTTGGCTATTTTGTACAGTTCAAGGGAGTGTAATCACTGACCCAGCCAAATAAGATGAAATCTGGAAGTTCAGATGGCAAGCAGCACACAGGGCTCTTATCTCATCGTCTGATACTTAAAAAATTTGTTCATTGCCTGATTTAAGAATAAAAAGTGCAGGGAAGAAGCCATCTCTGCTTCCTGTCTCAGGATTCCCCATTGTAATGGAAGGATAAGTCCTGGAAAACATTCGAAAGTGAGATAATGATGAAGTCCATAAGAGCCCACTTATTCCAGAATGCTGCTTTCAGAGAAATCCATGGACAAGGCAGCACATCTGGCTCCTAGAAAGACTTTGGATGGCTCCTGCACAGCTGTCTCCTCCCTGGCTCCTGTGCAATTCACCCAGGCAGAGAAGTGTGCAAAATCCTGGCATGGCGTGGCTATCAGTCCCAGCTGCCAACCTTAGCAAGAATGCCCAAATTCCTGCTACCCTTAGAGAGCTGACAGCTGAGATCCCAGATCTGCTAGGAATAAATGCTCTGACAGAGGCTGGGAAGATCATTGTCACTGTCATTATCTTAAGCACACCCTGTAGCAAAACAGGCTAAATTAAAAGTATCAGAAGCACGTTTCCTAGCAATAGGATGGGGCATTTCCCTTCATGCCCCATGAATTGGACTCCACAGGAGTAGGAGAACTCAATCATACAGGTTTTATTCCTGCAAAACTCTTCTGGGATGTTTTAGATATACAAGCATCAAGAGATCTGGTCCAGATTCACCAAGAGAACATTTTACATTCAGTTTCCTCTAGGTTTTATGTCCTGATTGCCTCTCTTTTCTCCTTCCCCACCCTTCTCCAGGCTGCCAGGCACAGGCTTAAGCTGCATTAAATGAGTGGTTTTCTGTTTTGAAGAATGTATTGAATGATGTGACAGCACAGAATTCTGATTCAAACCATGTTCTCTTTCCTCTTTTCATTTGACAAACCACATGCCACAGTCATTGTGACAAAACAGCTATTTTTTTCCCTCACACCATTAATAGAGATCATCACATAGCATATTTAGAGGGGGAGAAAAAGTGAGTTTTATGTTCAACCACACATTCCCCCTTGTTGACAGAATGATCTGGAATAACCATTTCCCATATTTAAGGGAGAAACTCTTATTCTGAGATCCAAGCAAGCTCTGACATCTCCTCCTTGCTGGCAGGAACACATTCTCTCAGTAGTTACTAGAGGGTAGAAGACAGAAACTCCATGTTACTGCTCTGTTCACCCTGAGACTCTTCCCCAGCAGCACCTAAAGCAGAGCTGCAGGGCTCCCCAGAAGTATTTTGCTCTCACCTGAGCAGAAAGAGAAATATGATGTGAGAAGTGATGGGGCAAAGGGCCAGGCAGAGGCACAAGCCATGAGGTCTCCACAGAGTCCCTGTTCTCTAGGGTGCCCTTGCCTCAGGAAGAACAAAATGGAGATGTTAAGAGACTTTGGTTCCTGGTTTGGACATTTCTATGGATGGCGCTGGACAGACCCGAGGAGCAGCAACCCTTTGGCTGTGGTTTGAAAATACAGCAATGAACCCAGTGGGTTCACAGGGCAGTGCTGACTCCTGTGGGAACACAAGGAGAAGCCTCACAGGGGTGTCATCATCCATCCCCACCCAAAAATGACCTAAAGGAGCAAAAACTGGAAAGCAGTGAGAGGCTGTGCCTCCCGTGGGCTCACAGTGTTTCCTCTCTGTCCCACAGCCCAGCACCTGCTCTGAGCTAATGCTGGCTTCAGCCATGCAGCCAGTGATGGCAAACTGCAGCACAACAGCTGTCCTGGAGCTGGGGGGTTTGTGGATGGCATACAAGAGGATTTTTTGCCTCACTTTCCCTTTTCCCTCGTTCTCCATGTAACTTTTTTTTTTTTTTTTGTACCAAGGGGACATATTAAGAGTTTAAAAATACACAGCACTACCTGCACAGATGGGAAAAGAGCAGAGCCAACAGGAGGGGATGAGGAAATCTTAAAACTCTCTGAGATATTCAGACCAAGAGAACTTCTCTACCTGCATAGAGCCAACAAGGAAGTTCCCAGTGGTGCAGAATTTAGGAAGACTGCTGGTACTGATTTAGGATACCTGTGGTACTGCTGTATCAGGAGTCCCCAGCTGGAAGCAAACAGCAACTATGTTCCTTCCACAAACAGGGCTCCTGTTTTTAATGCTAAAGTAGTGCTCTGTGATTTATCAAACCTCCCACACCAGAGGAAAGCAGAGAGAGCCAAGGGAGGGTTGGAGCTGTTCAACAGCCCCACTGGACATCCACACAGGCTCCTTTCCTGTCAGGCTCTCAACCCATTTCCCTGCATCCAATGCAGGCTACAAAGATTTCCTTTTCAGGGTGGTTTATAAACTGTCAAACTTGGACACAGAACAGCCACCCTGCCCTAAAGGAGATAGAGAACAGAAGCTTCACCATAATCTGTTGCTCTTCGTCTGCTATTAGTGGAAAAAGCTCTTCAAAAAACATTTATTTTCTTATGAGAGATTTATTTAAATTCAATGGCAGAAAGTTGCAAGCTCAGAGCTCTGCACATGGAACCTGAGCTATTCTATCCTCCAAACCTCTCACTTCAAATATTCTGGACAAATTTTCCCAGGAAGTCTCTCAGGGGTTTTAAAGGAGTTATTCTCTATCACTTGAAAAGCTAAGTCCTCAGGCAAAATTTACCATCTAAGAAACATCAGCAAATTCTTCAGCTCTTGTCAGTTTTGATGTGGGAATTGGACAAACCAAAGTTCCTGGAGAGAAATTTGCTTCAGGAGTGTGAGGTCCAATGTTCTCTCAGGCACTTATCAAGCTCCTCAGCCGTGGGAGTTAACTACTACAAGTGTGAGAATAACTGAGTGTTCCAGTCTGCTGGCCAGACCAGGAAATACAACTAAGCATAAGAAGTACTATCTGAATGGAAAAGTTTCCTTGGCAAATCAGGCTGATTTTCAGAATCTAAATATAAAAATGCAGTATTTTTTTAGAGCAGCGTTTCACCTGGTCCAGTATTCCAGCTCTGACAATGGCCATAGGACACTGTTTAGGGAAAGCAGGAGTGTCTGCCCACCACCTGTGAAAACACATTGTTCCTACTACCCTGGCATCCCAAATCATGAGATCAGGGATGCCAGGGGGTACATTCCTGCCTATTCCCTCTAGTCTCTATCCAGGAGAGTGTGGAGACAGAAAGGAAAAAGAACTGGAGAAATTGCTGGAGTACATACAGGTGTCAGAGACAGACAGGAGTCTCAGCCTTTCCCCTCAGTCAGGCTGTATCTGTATCTACCTCTACACAGTGTGGAGCAGTCAGAAGACAGGAGCAAAAGTCCTGCAGGGGTCAGAGAGCTGCCCAGTCCAAGGTGCTGGCAGGGCAGGACTGGGACCCCTAACAAAGCTCAGCAGGTTGGGTGGAGCATCTCTCCCAGTGAAACCCTGCCAGCACCCTCATTTTCCCCAGGGCTCAGCTGGAACTCGCCTGGTGGTCCTGGGAGCTGCTGCCAAACATCTGCCTGCATCACACTGAGCTGACATCATCTGGAACTCTTTGTTTCCTCAACTCAGGAGAGCTCCAGGGGTGGAAGAGCAGGGCTGGAGATCAAGAAGCCTCAGCAGAGCTTTGTGATAAGACAAAACCCGACAGACTTGGACTCTATTATCTCTCTAGATATTTTTTTTTCTCATTTCTCACTGTATCTGACCCTATCAAATGACAGATATTCATGCAAAGCATCCTTTCTTCTCTATTATTTTTGGCAATTAAGTACCACACAGTGCTGTTTGAGAGACTTACCTGGGCTGTTCTGGATGAACAGCATCAGTGGCAATAAAGCTTTTGACCATTGATGAGCACCTGTCCTGGGCCACAGCCAGGGTACTCTGGAGCATCCTCAGTCATGGCTTGGCCGCTGAGTTCCACACACAGAGGAACAATCTTTGGCAAATGCTGATTTTTCAAAGATTACACTTTAGCAGGTCTCATTAATAAAGTCCTGTTGTAATCCCACTCTTCCAACAACTACTTAGAGTTGACTGAATGTCTTATTGCCCAGGTTTGCCTTCCTTCAGCTCTCCCACCTTCACAGGATGAGGGACTTCAGATCACTCAAGGCCAGACAGAAAAAAACCAACCTGAACTTCCTGTTACCATTTAGGATCACGAATGTCTGAACATCTGCCAGGGTCCCAAAGGAGCTGCTTTGCCTCACTGAGGAATTCCAGCTTGGACCTGAAAATCCTATGGCTGTTAGCACCATGTCACAGCTCGAATAATTAGATCTGAATCTCAGCAGCCCAACTGCATCCAGCACAGTGCTGTGCTGACACAGCTTCTGGTTCTGATTTGGGAGCTGGTGTGTTTGCAGCTCCTTGGCTATGGGGTGCAGATGCACAGATCTGTCTCCAAACCCTCAGCCTTGCAGCAGCCAGAAGGAGCAGAGGCTCCCAGGAGTTCCTTTGGGAAGGGTGAGAAGCTGGTTAGTGGAGCAGTGTGTACAGTGATGTGAAAGTGGGCCACAAGGCTGGAGGGGCAGATTTCTACCCCCATTCCTGCCTGGAGCAGGGGAGATGTAGGCACCTCTTTTAGAGCAAGACATAGGGAAAGATGGCATTTGGAGGATGCTCAGTCAAACTCATACAGAGCAACTGATGTGGTTCATTCATCAGAGGAGACCATGGAAAGGAAGAAGATTTAATCCACCCCTCCACTATCTTGATCCCAGGTGAGAATTTCTTTTATGGGCTACTCTAAGGCCACACCTGCTCAAACATCCTCAGTCAGTGCTAGAGCTCCTTATATTTTATTTTTAAACAGAGAGGTAAATTGTGAAAAATGAAAGTTATTAAACACCACATTTAAATAAAAAGAGGTAAGAAACGTCACAGGGTGGAACAGAGGGAATTTTAAAGCTTTGGCTGGATATGCACAACTTGACTGAAATAAATAAAAGCCCGAGGCCACCTTTAAGTCATTTTAGGGGGCAGTTCTAACACAAAAAATAAATGGATACTCTCAGAGTGCAACTTACAGTGTGTTGAGGTTCTTCAGTCTTCTGAAAGCTCCAGGTTGTATCTCCTTGATGTGGTTGAAGCGCAAATCTCTAAAAGCAGAGGATATAAACAAGTTATTAGAACAGGGAAAGGAACGGCGAAGGAGTGAGGAGAATGGCTGAGGTCTGCTTTTGTCTGCAAAGTCAGACAGTAGCTGGAACAAGCCTACAGTCAGAAAACTCTTTATTCTAATTTCATAGAAAACCAGACACTAAAAGGACTCAAGGGATCATTCCCATGAGCACCAGAAAAAAAGTCTGCATCAAAACACCCCAAGTTCACGTGCAATTACTCTTGCATCTCATCCTGATTTGCAGAGAAACACACATCATCACGTGGACCCATAATTTAGCTCCCTACTAAAACTATCTTTGCCCTAAAATGGTTAAATCTGCTCAAATAACCTCATATAATAAGAATTTCCCATTTTGCTCTGCAATGCTCCAAGACTTACAACAGCTTATCACTGCCTGCATTTCAAATCTGTGCCAACTTCAATTAGAATTACTGGAGTCCAGGGGATTCTGGCAAATTTCAAGGGCTGCCCATGGAACTACATCAGCTTGGAACCCAAAAACATGGGGTTTGGATTGCTAATGGGATAATGAAATAGGAGCTAAGTGGTTTAACCTAGTTAACCAAGGAGAAACACTTCTATAGGGAACGTGCATTGATTTGGCACCTGGCGTGGCCCACTGTATTATAACAAATCACAAAGCATGACAAATGGGGATTGCTGCAAGTTTCTGTCCAAAGCACACAGTGAACTGGACTTTTTTCTCCTTCACTGCTTGATCTACCACATTTAGGGAATACACAGCTATTTTTTCAGATTAAGGCAGCCTTTTAAGGGCATTTGCTTTAAGAGGAAAAAAAGCATGAGTTGCCCATTCTGGTGGTAAAGTCACACTTGGAGGCAGAGTTTTAAAGAAGGATTCTACAAATAGCTGCAAATTCAACAATTGTTTTGAGACAGGCACCAACAAGAATAGTGGCATTAATAAAATTCAAATTAGAAAAAGGACCAGTCATTGCAGGTAACCTCAAACTGACAGTGAGGACCTAAGGGTGCTGAAACAGCTTGAAGGGACACCTTCCAGTGTCCCAGGCTGCTCCAAGCCCCATCCAGCCTGGCCTTGGACACTTCCAGGGAGGAGGCAGCCACAGTTTCTCTGGGCACTCTGTGCCACAGTCTCAACATCCTCTAAGTAAAAAATTTCTGCCTAATATCTAATGTAAACTTGACTTATTTCAGTTTAAAACCATTGCCCCAAGATGTAACATTTCTTTAGCTTGACAGTTTGCAAAATGTAGTCATTCCATGCTAAAAACTTTATATTAAATTTTCTTTTATTTTAGGCAGAAAATGCAAGGCAGTTTTACTTAAATTATACTAAAATATCAAATCTCTGCTTTGTTACCCTTTTGTTATCACTGGATGCAATAGCACATAGGCCAGTGGAAGTTGTTTTTGCTCTTTGTTTTTTTCATTTAACTTTTCCACTTTGACCAAAGGATTCAAAAGTCTAATATAGAAAGAAATCTTTCACCTCTCTTAGTGGTAAATATTGCATAGAGAAAAATTAGAAAGCAGAAAGAAAAACAGCTTCACAGTATTTTAAAAAAACAATATTTCTAATTGTAATTCACCTTCTCTGTCCACTGCAAGCTGCAGTCCCAAAAGATCACCTCTGACACTGTCAGGTGTGTTTGGCTTAATTTGCATTGCTTCAACTGTGCATTTCTTGCCCTTCTTCTCAGAGGGAGTTCCATATGCTGCTTCCCTGACAATGTGAATTTGAGGGTATCTTTATGGATTTTTCAAGGCAATGGCTGCCCCCATAAAGCCAAACAGAACTGAACACTGGCAGCAGTGATAGCTCAGTGTGCTGCCTCTTCTCCACGGCCTCATTAAAAGGAAACAAGGGAAGACTAGACCAGGAAAAAAGGTGCAGAAATGCAAACTTGATTTACACCCTGCAGCGCACAAACACCAACCCCGCTGCCCTGGGGGTTGTAAAGGGCCCTGTAATTATTCCAGACAGCTGGCTGCAGGTAAGAGGGAACATTGCAAACACATGGGAGGGAGACACAGGCGTCAGGGCTGGAGTTGGCCATGCTCAGGGAAGGCAGCAGTGAGCAGGCAGTGAAGAGTAAAACCCAACCTGGGGTCACAGGCTGCAGGTATCTGCAGCCTCTGAGCATTTTAATGAACAAAGGCAACTGCAGTCTTTTAAACCACACAGAACTGCAGTTCTTTTTAAATTACACCACCCCCAAGGAGCACGTAATAAAGCTTAGCTCATTATTTTAATGAAATATTTTAATTTTTCTTCTGTTTTCTGTTCCAGGTAAGGCTTTTAGGTGATTCTCTGCTATATTTTCGGTTATTTTTCAGTCCTTCGGAAAGTTCCTCTAGGTTTGCTCTCCATCACAAAGGCAACTGCTTCCCCCACAGACAAAAATGGAACATAAACACTGCATCTCTTCTCTGAGCACTTCATTTCAAGAAATGATGTGAAACAACTGGAGAGAATCCAAAAGAAAGCAATAGGAATGATATGAAGTCTAGAAAACATGACAATGAAAAGAACTGAAACTGCTTATTTAGCCATAGATACAAAAACTACGGCAGGAAATTGCTACAAATAGAAAGGGCAAATAGTCACTGACTGAAACTGCAGATTCAGGGTTTTGTTTTTTTAAGTATCTCCATTAGCAAGGCTCGTAATACACCCCGTGGATTTCAGGTGAGACAGGCTTTAGCCACACATGGTTTAGGTGGGTGGATCCTGTCCTGGAGACAAAGGATGGACCAGGCTATTCTGCTCCCAATACCCCAGCCAGCCTTAAAAGGTACCAAGGTGGAGGTACCTGCACAGCACAGAAAGTCCCTGGGCATGCAGAGGAACCTATAATTTCCTCCTTACCGTATAAAAAGCCCAACACTTTGGCTCATCCTCAGCGTTTTTACTCCAGACCTTGCCTAAGCCTAAAGCACCGGCAGTGAAGGGCTGCACTGGGAATTTCCCAGCTTTCGGGAGCCTGACTGAGAACGTTCCCTGCAGAGTTTGTCTCCTCTCACACAGAAACGCTGGCTCCTCTGTATTCCCAGGGCACTCACTCTGCAAATTCACCATTCATTTCAGGAACAAATGTGCTTTTTGCAGGGACCCACCACGGAGCCTCTCTCAGGGCAGCCCAGCAGCTGGGCTCCCTCCCTCCTGCCCGCTTCTTCCCACTTGGGAATTTGAAAAATGGGGGAAAAAAATCCCTTGTGATTTAACTCTCCCCCATGATTTCAACGATGGCACTCTGGGTTTACAAATGACCTTCCCACAAGGAGCAGCTGCTGCTAAAGGATTCTGGATCTTCTACCTTCAGACAGAGTGGAGGCCTGATCCCTCTGGACAACACCAGCTTTACTGGCTCAGCAGAAAATACCACCAAACCCTCATGCCCAAGCTCTGACAGGAAAGTGACCTGGAATACAAAGATAATCCAGGATTTGCTGTAGAAATCAGTCACCTTTTCTGAATTTGGGAATTATTAACAGAGGCTACAAAGAACGCCAGAACTTGCAAATGGATGGGGAAATGGCTCTTCACAGAATGGCTCTTGAATCTGTCTTGAGCCTCTCAGCTGCTATCAGAACAATCATCCCTGCAAGCCTTGTGTTAAATAATTATCAGTGATTAGCATATAAAGCAATCAATGGCTTTTACAAGAAACTTCCACTTCTGTTTAATCTATTTAGGCTTTCACAGACTCATGTATTACTGTTAACTAAGCAGATAATTAGCTACAAGAGGCACTTTACTGCAGTTCTGTGGAAATTACTGGGTTTGTTTCATTGAAGAATCCTTTGTATTCCCAAGCCGTGCACGGCAGTGATGCTGAGAGTTCTGCCCAGAACTGGTTGGAAAGCAGCAGCCACACAATCACTACCAACAATGATGCTGAGAGAAAAGGTGCTTTTACAGAGACAAAATGTTGAGGTTCCTCCCAGTGTTTCCTGAGGAAGGGAGGGCATGAAAGACATCCTAAACACATCCTAAAAATATCCTGTAAGTCAAGTTTCCAATATACAAGAAGAGCCAGGACCTTTATCAGAAAGATGCTCGTTCCTCACATTTATCTGCACAACATCAGAGTCAGCTCTGCAGGTTCCCCAGTCCTGCCAAACCCCTCCAGTCCTGGCAGGAAGGGAAAACTGCCTCGCTGAGATGGAAATGAAGCCTTCCAGACTCACTGTCATCAGCTCTCCAGCTCAGGAATGTCCTTGTCCCACACGAGTCCCCAAATGGCTTTAATAAATGACAGCCTTCATCCCAGAACCCCTTACATGGGCAGCTGAGCCCTGCCAGCACTGTGAGGCAGATGGGGAGACCACGGGGAGGCTCGGGGCTGGGGATTTTCCAAGTCCTGGCTATTTTGGGCCTTACCAGCTTATGACTCCAAGATCTGACTGTTCAAAGAGTGAAAAGGAATGAAAATATGTTGAACGTGGAGATACAAGGAAATTAAATGGTGGGATCACGGTTGAAACAGTGGAGAGCGAGCAGCTGCAGGGAGCCTCACTCTGCAGAACAGGCTGTGGTTCCCTCCTGCACTGCCACACCACCTATTCTGAAGATTCAGGAACACTAGATTTTAATTAAGAAATTACCACAGGCATTCCTGAACCCAGCTTTTTAAGATTCAGCTCCCACAAGCAGGAGTCAGATTTTCAAAAGGGCTCCCTCTGTGTCAGCTTGGGCAGGAACTTGACCACAATCCAGCAGCCAAGCTGGTTTGATCTCACTTTTTCTGTCCATGTAAGCTGGTGAGAATGCTATGCCTGAAAGGCAGTGCCAGGGCAGGAGGGATCTGCTGGTGCCTCATTCCTGGTGGAATCATTTCAAACACCACCTGGCATCCCCTTAGCTCTTTCCAGGAAGGTTAGGAACAAGGAATACCTCCAAAACATAGTTTTGGTCCTGAACACATATTCAAGTAGGAAGATTACAGAAAAAGATGCTGAATTCATCAATGTTAGATAATTTGAGCTATTACTTATTAGCAGTGGGGTGAACATTAGGGTCTGATCCTACCCAAAGCACCTGAGTCTATCCTTGGGCATTCCTGGCAGCGTGACTCTCTTAACCTAATGCATAACTCCTTTGCACCATCTATCCAAGATACTGCCTACATCAAAAGAACTCTCCCTCCTCCTGAAGTGTGTTCTGACCCTGATTCAGAGGACGGAAAATAAACACTTTAATACTGGGTCTTGTGTAGCTTAAGCCTTCCACTTTTTTAAGAGCATGATCATTGAGGTTTTTACCCTCAATGCACACACATTCTTTCACAAAAAAATACTGACTTCTCCTTAAAGAGCACAGGAAAAAGTCCTGGTATCCCTACGGGGAGAGAGATGTGGTGAGGGCAACAAAAATACAAATACTCAAGTGGGAACCAGATGCTGAAGCACCGGGAAATTCATTGAACTCGGGATTTTAAACACCTAAGGAAGTTACGATCACAGGATTTAGGATGCTTCCATCAAAAGATGCTGGAATGTTTCTAGAAGGAAAATATATTTGAAATACCCACCCTCCCCATTTTCCTGCCAATGAAGAGACTTCTAAAAATAGAACATAAAGTTCTTGGTCACCTCTAGAAGGTTTAATAAAAGTGAAAGAAGTCAGAAAGAGATTCTACCGGGCACATGCAGAATGTGTGGGTGTGCATTTAATGGCTGCATATAAGATTATCACACAGAGAGGAAATGAGTAATCCCTCCTTCAACCCAAAACACACGACAGAGACCACAAACGGAGCTGCATTTCCAAGAACTCATTTGCTCAGTAAACCTTTCCCCAACAAATGTATAAAATTCCTTCTCAAAATGTGCTCATTGAAAGCTACACCCTGTCCTACTCCAGCCTTCCTCCTGCAGGAGGAAGAGAGGAACTGAGCTGGCACCAAAAGCAGCACAACGAGGAAGGGAAACAAAACTTGTCAAGCTGGTCATGCTTACACTGCCCAATTAGCAACCAGGTCTGTGAACAACTGGGTCACCTTCAGTTCATGCCAGTGAAGTGTTCAGATCCCAAATCCTGCCCTGTGCCCTCAGCTATGTTCTTCCAGCAGTACTCATTCATTATGTGCACTGCACAATGCAGAAAGAATAACCCATGGATAATTGGATTGCAATCCATTAGCTGCCAGCCAGAGGGGAACTTCTTTCCATGGATTTCTTCTACTCATGCCCACACATTTCAAAGTTTATTGTTTTAAATGTCACACTGCAGAACAAATGGCTGCGAAGGTTAAAGACCTATTGAAATTTTCAGAGTGTATGTTCCCCAGCTGTTCCCTTCCTTGGGCTGCTGGCTGGAAGAACTGCCTGAATCCCAGCAGTAACCAGCAGATCACATCTGGATAATCGTGTTCCAATTGAACAGATACCAGCCAAAATACGTTTGCAGTTCTACACCATGAATTTTTATGGCTTATCTGGACATATGTAGTCGTTCCTGCCATCCCATTCTCTGCTCGGGATAAAGTGAGCAGACTCCACTACCAAAGATAAATAGTCTACTGCTAAAATCAGACTTTGGGCCAGATCCTCAGCTGTACCCAGCTGGGATTGGGAAGGGAGGAGGGAAATGGCGACCCAAGAGGAGCCAGTAACAGCTCATCAATCCTGGAGCTGGTTCCATGCCAATCCCAGCATGGCTCAGAGAAGGCGATGGGCGGCTCCGAGTGCCGCCAGCTGGCTGCAGCCCCAGGGGCCATCTGCCAGTGGTGAGGCACTGCCTGTGCCACTGAGACTTCCCCACTCTTCCAGGATTCTTAGAGAGGGTGGCACGGAGTCACGGAGGTCAGAAAGTCCCAAACTCCCAACTTCAAAGCAAACTCCATCTGGAAACTGCAGCTGTTCTTCGAGGGAACCGAGCTGGAGCCTGGGATCAGTGTTTGGAGCTGCAGTCACAGACTCAGTCCTGTTCACACCAAAGATTAACTATGGAAAATATCCCAATCCCACATTTTCTGCTCAGAATAACTCTGTGATCAAGACTATTCTTACTGTAACTCCAAATGTTCAGTCTGACACAAGGGTTCTCCCAGGAGAAACACTAACATACCAAAAAGCTAGAGGAGTCAGGGCTTGGTTAAGAAGCATTCCTTAATCTTCCACAATTCAAAAAAAAGTTTAATTATTCAAATGCTGTTTTTAACATATATAAATGGAATGCTGGCTGGGAAATGCATTTGGATACATTAGATCTTCAAAATAGCCAGACAGTCAGGATTTTTCCTTGCCACACAAAGGCCTGTGATCTGCCAACAGAGAGCATCACCAGGCTCATGTGTCTTTATGAGGATCTCTGATCACCAATATGTAGTTTGGTTATAATTATTCAGACAGTAGTAAACGAGAATAAAATGGATAAATCACCTTAAAAAATATTGGTTCATGAAGAGTCATCTTCCTTTGCAATATTGCAATTTTTATATCTCATGCCTATACTATTTCTTTAACATTTTAAAAGCCAGTTTCTCATTCAAGGTGGTGCAGAGAATGAAGTGTGCTGCTGCCAGAGGGAGCTTGGAACCACACCATTCCAGAACTGGGAAAGAGTTGGTGACACAGTAAACTTCCCTCTCTGTGCACTCGAAGGATCTCTAGCAGAAACATGCTCAGGCTCCACTGTGACAGCAAACATTGCCTCATTTCGAACAGAGAACAGGAATGAAGCTTCAATGAGCTCAGAAATACCTCAGTTCGCCAATGGAACAAACCTTTCCCTCAATAAAATCTAGGTTTAAACAAGGAGGAACAAGTTACTTTGCTAAAATCAGTATCAGGGTGTTTAAAATATTTTAATATTTCAAGATGCAGGGGAATAAGGGGGAGAAGAAGGCTGGTAAGAGTGTGAAAAGTCAGATGCTGCAAGTAACTGTAAGAGTACATAAGCACTGCCCAGTGAGCAAGTACTGAGCAGGGTCACACTGAAAATAATCATTCCAACACCAGCCCAGGCAGTGAGAGAGCTTTAGCACGTGCAGATCTTCTCCTGTGGGCCACCAGTGCAAGAACCTCTGTGGTGTCCACCCACCAGAGCAGACCTGGATGGCAGCAATCCAATGCCAGCATCCTGCCCACAGCACGTTCTGCCAGCTGAGAAAGTGCATTAGCAGAGTCAGTGAGGTGTTCATGGGAGAAATGCTGGTATGGATGTGCCAGCTGATTTAACACTGAGTTTGTTACAAGCAAAGGGAAAAGCTGCTCAAACTTGTGTTGGAAAAGTTTTGCAACTGGCAGCTGTTAAAGGAGGATGAGTATGAAAATTTCATTCTTTCCAACTACCTACAAAAAAGGATCATCCAAGACAAGGGATCAGATTAGAGCAGCACAAAGGAAGGGATTTTGTCACGTGTCACTGCATCTTAAAGTCACCTTTAAATTCAGGATTAGTTTAGAACCACAGGGAAGTGCTCTTCTGCACCCAGCAGTAAGAGGTCTTTAGGAGTCTCCAAGCATTCCATGTCCTTTTCCTCCACCTTTCCTGCCCGAATGGACTCACTCACCAGCTCTCTCACCTTCTTATTTCTCAAGGAATCTGTGAGTTACCACAGTTCTTACTCTCCAAATAAGCCTTAACTTTGGTTTGAACAGTTCAAGTAGAAAGTGGAAATCTAGTACTTAAAAACACAGTACTGAAATGGTGTTGTATGTATAATGGGAAGTGTTTGTGTCACCGGAGACAAAAGCCTGAGCTGCTCTATTTCCTCTCTCCCCTACACCCATACACAAAGCTTTCTAAAATGCAAGCTGTGTTCCTTTCCATAAGCTCAGTTTAACATTTTGGACCTTTGATTCCCAAAACTGTCTTCCAGTGCTTGCCCTGGAATTACTCTCATTAAATTTTTCGATTCCCTTGATTGTCCCATTAGCAATTAACCGATGCCAAAAGAAGCAGTTTCTGTTTCGTGTTTTAAAAGCACAAAACAGTTCCTGAGGCAGATAAGTCTGTGGGGGAAAAAGAGGATAAAAATATGCCTTTGGCCTTTTCTTTTTTTTTTTTTTTTTTTTTTTTGCCTTCTTTCTAAAGACCATTCAGGTAAGAAAGGCAGGAAAATGAAGTGGTTACTCACAGAATGCTTGTCTGGGGCGGGATCTCGGGGATGGTTTCCAGCATCAGATGCATGCATCTCACTGTAGTCCTGAAGCACAGGCAGCGGCTGGGGCAGGAGCAGGAGAAACCAGGCAGGAGGAGAAAATACAAAAAGCCTCCAAGAGCTGAAGGTTTGATCAGCATGGTGTTTGCTGGAGCGTATTTGCCTCAATTCTGAGCTGCAGGGAGCTGACAAAAAAAGTTTCCCAGCCCTGAGGTCCAGGAGGAGGGGACTCATCAGCATGTGTTTGCAATTAAATTAAGGCAGTTTGACAGTCCAACCGCCCACCCTCTCTGCCATTCCGCACATCACTGGGGATCACACTGTCCCCACCCCTCTCTAATTGTGGCGCTGAAATACAAACTCTTCATTTTTATCTATTTTCGCCTTGTTGCTTCTTTTAAACAGCAAGTTAACTCCTCACTTTCTCCTCAGGCATCTGTCTGAAAGCACAGTGCACCTCCATGGACAGCAACCAGCAAATGACCCCGTGCTTGCAGGGCTGAGCTGGGATGCAAAAGATCCAGGACCATGTCATTTTTTTGTCCTTTTTTTTTTTTTTTTTTGCCCTAGCACACTCTGCAAACTAAAGAGAGAGTCTTATCTAACAGTCTGGCAAATGTATTGGGCTGTAACACTTCCAGGATAGAGGCCGTCTCTCATTAATTTTAGTTACAACATCAAGTAAAAATATGCCTCCAGCCATTGAGTGGGCATGGGATGTAACAGATAAGGGATTTTAAAAGGGAGATCACTAACAGAGATAAACAACCTGCAAATAAAGACAAAACCCCACCCTGGAATCTGTAAAGTTTCTTAGGCAGAGTAAAAGCTGATTCATTCAAACGTCTTTAACCAAGTATAATTTCTTTCAATGAGAATGTCATATGGAAAAACATGAGGGTTTTTGAGAAATTCAAGGCAAATGAGGGGTGAAGAGGCAAAAAAACCATTAAATCAACTGAGTTTGAACTGTAGGAAATGCAGTCCTCCATTTGTTTCTCCCCACTGGATGATAAAATTGGGATGCAAAAGGCAGGATTTGTTTCCAGTTGAATTAATCACCTTTATAAAGAAGCTACAGTGAAATCAGCCTATCTTTAGGTTTCAAGCTATTACTACACAAGGTCTTAAATGTATGGGCTGAGCATGAAGGAGGCATTAACACACATTAGGATATAAAGGTACTTGAGGAATTTCCAACACAGCACCATCCCACATAATCTGTCAGGTCAAATGAAAGCTGTCCATCAACCTGCACATCTGCTTTGTACTGAACACTATAAAATAATAAATGTGGCATAGAGTACAAGAGTGACATTTAAACCTTCCTGGTTCAGATTCTCTGTCACTTGAGCATTTGAGAAGAGTGTTTGGTTTGGGGTTCCACCTAAAATTTCACATCATGAAGGTAAAACATGTATTCTTTTGTCCAGCTATAAAAGAGAATTATATTGCAGGCTTTCTGCACTTAGTCCTCAGGCAATCAGCTGTTTGTTTGCCCTGCCATCACTTGGAAATCTAAACAAGTTCACTGAACTCATGGTTGTGGGCAGAGTGTCCTCTAGCGGCCACCCAACCTAGCCCAGGCCAACCCTGCTCACAAACACGGGTTGTAAAAAGCCAAATTATCATCTTCAGCTTTCATACAACAACTGGCAGCTGAAATCAGACTGCTCTGGTGAATAGGACAGCTTTTAATTCCACGGAGGCATTAAGAAGCACGTCCTCCATGTGCATCTGGCAACGTGCTTTACATGAAAATCTTCCTGACTGAAGCTCTCTGTCTTTCCAGCCTCACTCCTCCCCACATCAACTCCTTCCAAAGCACACTGAACTCTGCTAGCACAGGGTAGCACAGCTGGCAGGAGCTTTTCTGCAAAGCTAGAAAATAAACAAAAACACTCTCTCCAAAGCATGGCCAGTTATTTTGGAGCTGTCATTTCCCCTGGCCACTCTGCAAATACGAGGCTTTTGCTTTCTGCCTCTGTGGTGCATAAACTCTGAGTTCTAAACCAACCCTCTGCAACAACAACAACAACAACAACAAATCTCTTTTTATTTATATTACAAAGAGGAGAGCTGGGCCAGGGGCTCAGTCCATTTCTGTGGGACGAGTCCTGTCTGTGGAATTGCATTTCAGAGTCCGGCTGTGCTGTGAGGGAGCAGCTCCGGGGTGGATTGAGGGATATTTGTCCACTGCTGTGTAGGAATGGGATCTTGGGCAAAGTCAGCAGATTCAACAGAGCACAGGGAATCATTTCAGTGCAAGAAGGCAAGCTCTACAACCCACACATTTTCTGAGAAGCAGCTCTTCACCACATCTCTCCTGCCTTGCTCATCTCCCCCCATGATAAATGGGATACTGGTGAGGGTTAAGGAACACCAGCAATCTCAGGCCACTTACTCTCACATTAATTTGTCTAATTTTCCATCAACATGACAAATTCTTTAAAAATGAGCATGCATCTCTGAGCAAGAACCAAAACTGATCTCCTGAACACCAGGAATGATGTCAACCCTTGTGTCCCATGTTCCAGCATTTCCAGCCTCTGCTACACAGGCTTTTCACACCTGCAGAAAGCAAGAAAGTTGGGAGGGGGTCTCTCAGGTGGGATTTTTTTTCCCTTTCACCCCTTTTTTTTCTTTTTAACTCTTCCTGCTGTCCCTTTTTCTTCAGCAGAACGATTTTCCTCAGGGGACCTGCCTCCTCTCTACACCCCAGGGAACTGTGATGTTCTATGTTTTACAATGAAGTGAACATAAACATCATCTGACAAATTTAATTTCCTCAATACCATTTGTATGATACATCCACGGCTTTCCAAAGCAGAAAAGGATTTTCTTTCAGCACGCATCACGTGAAGGAAAACATTAACGTTGAACTAATCTCCTGTTATAGCTGGGAAAAGGACATTTATCATACACACAGATGACAGCAAGAAACACACAGACAGGCAATTATCCTATGGAATAAAGGTTAACAGATTCATTTAATTAGCAGCAGCTGTATTTGCTATTATCATCAGATTCCTACCACAGCTGAAACCAAAATATTGTTCTCAATAGTGGAGAAATGAAAGCCTTGAACACCCGCTCTTAAAAATCCGCGTTAATTAAACACTCAGACAGAGCCCGGGGGACGGGAGGGGAGCTGCAGCTCAGAATGCACAGAAAAAACTCCTGACACGTTTGATTTAGGCAACTCCTTGAAGTACAGAAATGGATGAAATCACCTTTTGATATCTGTTGTTTACAGGTCAAACAGCCAGGCAACTGAGTTTGCTTTTTAACCACTCTGACACATTAAATCTACATCAGTCCTGCGTGTGCTGATCCCAAAATTCATCCTGCACTCCTGCATTACTCCAAGGTTTGGAACTCATCATCTGGGCAGGTTTGAGAGATCACATTCTGAGGAGTTCATCTAGAACTGTGCACCTGCACCATACTGTCAGGCATTTTTTCTGCTGTTTTTGTGTCTTGACCTGCAGTTACGGAAATAAGACTCACCTACGAAGTATCCAAATCACTACAGGATGCAAAGCCATGATAAGAAGGCTAAAAAGTTTTTACTGAATTTATTGATACAGAAACACTTACTAATAAAGTTCAAATTGCATAACACTTCTGCATGCCTCAGGCCAACTGAACTCTAGTTTCTACATGGAGATTTTTCAGCTTACACACTCGTGACTAAAGCAGCTTGGAGTTCAGTTCTTTTTGCAAATTTGCTGCAGGATTGAAACCTAAAAGGAGTCACACACTAAAAAAAAAAAAAAAAAACAAACGTGACAACTACTGAGAACACAAAAGGAAACAAAGCAGGTACAATTCCTGGACAGCTCACAGATCCATACAAACCCAGCTCTGCCTCAATCCCTCTGCTAGGAACGTCTACAAAACTACAGAGCAAGTGCTTGTGCACAGGGAAAATGTATTTACAATTCTCCTTTATTTACAGGCAATAAGCAATACTATTTCAGTTATATTATACATAAAATTTCTACTATCTGTTTAGATCTGTGGGGTTTTTTTTTGACAAGGGGACAATTTGACAACCTAGAACATAAATTTCCTGTATATATATATATATATATATTTATTCAGTATTACCCAGGAAAAAATAGCAGTATTTATGCATCTTATAGAAAGCTACAAAAATCTAGCAAATGTAATAAAAAAGGCAAATCTGGTGAGAAATCTGATAAAATACCTTTTACAGCTGGGGCTGGGATGGAGATTAAAACCAAACAAGGGATAAATGAAAGATAATCCTCCCTCAACTGGTCAGCTTTAACAGAACCTCTGCAAGGCTTACTAACAGGAACCTGAAGTTTAATGTCATTTTTAAAGGAACTTCTGTAAAAGTGTGATTAAACTGGAGGATGACCTGGAAGCCAAAAGCAGGAGGCACCCTGGACTATGGAGGGGCGTGGAAATTGTGCCACAATCCAGAAAGGCACATACCTGGCATGACACCCATTGAGCAGAATTTTCCAACAAATAAGAGGCCACAGCCTGTAGGGAAGCACTGAGAATAATTACACACACAGATTCTATTAACCCACATTCAGGACTTGCATTTGTAGAAAGAAATTCATGGGAGTTGCCAGAAGCCAACGATGGGGACGTGCACCTTTACAGGAAACCATCAGCTCAGTGGCAACAGAACTGCACCACTGCAAATAAAGAAATCCTAATCCAAGGGAGCAAGGTAACTTGGGGTACCACTGAGACCAGGAGTGGAGACAGGAAACCAGAGGCAAAACCCAGCCTATGAGTGGTTACATGCCAGCAGCCTCATGATACAGGATTATCAGACAATATTACCAGAGAGAAACAAAAATCCTGTTAAGCAAGGAAAAGTTCTCCACCTCAGGCTGAGACATACAAGTTATTCATTTATTTCCAAAGCCACACAGAACTTTGAAACTGTTTTTCATGAAGCAAGTTGTGCAACTCAGGAGCATTTGGCAATACAGTCTTCACTCATTCCTCCTCAGAAAATGAGGAGACAGCACACATTAAAAAAAACCAAAAGGTATCAAAGTGATACCAACTTAAGTGCTTCTGAGGGGGCAGTGCTTTAACACAGCTTCATTACCTGCTGAGAGAGAGCTTTTCGTGCCCCCCAGCTTTAGGACTACTTCAAATCAACACAAACTCCAGGGTTTCTTTCCAGCCTTTACCAGTTTAGGTACATTTTCCAAACAGGCTGAACCAAGTAAACCTCTTCTAAACACAGTATTTTATCATCCACAGATATCGTGGACTCCCCATTCCTGGAACTGCTCCAGGCCAGGCTGGATGGGGCTGGGAGCAACCTGGCCTAGTGGAAGGTGCCCCTGTACGTGGCAGGGGGTTGGAATAAGATGGTCTTTAAGGTCCCTCCCAACTCAAACCATTTTGTGATCATATGATTTCATAGCATCTCCTTCCATCACCATGACAGAGAGATTTGGGAATAAAAATTACAGCTCACATCCACAGAACTGCAGAGTGACAAGTCCTTCCATAAGAACCTGGTAAAATTTCTACTTCACTGCTGCAGGAACAAAATCACCTACCAAGCTGAGCAGCTTCACTCCACTGTGCGACACTTGTGTTTAAGTTGTACTCTGGCCACCTTGCCACAGCAGGGGCACGCACACAGAACACCTGAGAACTGCATCAGTTTGGCTCCCTAGACTGATCTCAGACTCAGCAGATCCTCCACAAAACTCTGTTTGGCTGACTCTTTTGTTTTTACTGCTCAGGCTGGTGCTCTGCACCTCACTCTGCTCAGCCCAGAAGATCTGAGTTATCTCCCACAGCAGCAAAACCCATGGATACTGCTTTCAGCTTGCACAAACTCACTGCTCTGCAGCTCTTCTCTACCCTCTTCCCCACTCAGAATTACTCTGTAAAACATTCCCAACCCTGACTACCCTTGCATCCTGTCAAACAGCTTTGCAATTCCTCACTTGCCTCCACTGCCTTAAAAAGAACCACAAAAACCCAACAACCCATTCTCTACAACAGGTGTTTTCCATTTAAAAAAACAATATTTTGTAAAACACTTTTTACTGAAAAATTATATATAATTTATAAACAAAACAGACCAACAAAGGGGAGCTGATGCTTTCCTTCACATTCAAAACCTGGATGCCACAAGGGTAATGCCAAAAATTCTTTCCTTTCTGTAAAACTTGTGCTTTTCAGATTACTGGAAGAAACATGATTTGCCAGGTCAGGTTTTAACTAATAATCTTCAACCTCCATTAAACACACACCATGGCAAATACATGGCATGTCTAGTGGGAGAGAGCACAGACAGGAAAGGTCTTTGGGGAACTGCTTAGGAGTTTTTCCCAACTGATACTTGGTAGAGCAGCCATGAGATTTTTTTAGGAATATCTCCTGCAGTTAGTTTCAAGGGAATTAAATCCTCCTTTCCATAAGCAGCTGAGCACTTCACCAACTTGCTTCCTAAGGAATCCCTGCTGTAGGATAAAACTATAGCACACAACTGAGAAGAAAGAAGGGACTCAAAAAAGCTATAATGTCGAAGTTTACAGCAGCCACATTCCCCAGCCAGCCTACTGCCTCGGGTGTCACGTTGCAGGCAAGCAAGTGGGACACGTTTGTCAAGCCCTAAGGGATACTTTATTCTCTGCCTACTTCCCACTTTCTACGAGAAGGAAAACTACTTTTCCCTGTAGTAAAGCAAGTAATACTTCAAGGGATCGGGCAACGGCAGGCTCAAGACCTTCTCCCTCAGAAAGTTTACGGGAGGCTCTGGCTTTAGTTCAGAGGGTTTGGTTTCCTCCTCCTCGGGCCTCTCGTCCTCCACGTCCTCGCTGTTGTTGTTGTCGTCCGAGGGGCTGGAGATGCGGCTGGCGAACACCTCCTTGTCCAGGAACACGATGGTCTCCATGCGCCGGCGCCGCACCCGCCGCCGCTTGAACCTGGGGGGGTTCTTCAGCCCGTTCCCAGCTCTGCTCAGGGCCTCCTGATGGATGATTTTCTTGATGGTGCCCCGGATGGCGATGCGAGCCAGGTCCTGCAGGCTGCGAACGGCCACGGGGGCTGCAACAAAACGAAACCCGTCAGCAGAGACCGAGAAACTCCCCCAGTACTCCAGAAGTACTCCCAGGGAAAGTTCTGTTTGCTCAGATTAAATCAGGCCATTCAAATTCCCTGCTGGGATTACACAAACAGCTCTATTCAGCTCCTGTCAGCTCGGATAAACTGTGTTGCGACTTTCCAAACAAAATTTAATTGTGCGTTTCTGCCATTAAAAAATTTCTTGCCTTGATTTCAAGTTCTCAATTATTCTAAGACGCACATCTTAAAGATTGTATGAATGCAGACTTAGTAATGGGAGCTGTGACTGTTTAATGGCTTAGAATAAGGTATCTTCCTCTGGTAGATAACTAGACCCGAAGTCTGTTTAATTCTTCCATAAAATGATTTTTCTATTGTACAGTTCCTTCAGCCTTGCCAAGTTCTGCACTTATAAAACACAAGTACTATTTATGCTCTTCAAAAACTGCTTCAGACTTGGTGGGTGAAGACTGGCTGGAAACCATTTTGTAGAAGTAATTACTGAAACGTTACAGTAAGTTACTGTATTAAAACACTTCCCACATTAATGGCTTGGAAGACTATTCTGATTTCTGCACTTATTTGCTGCCAGCCTAGAAATGCAGCAAAAATTTTAAAAAATGTATAGATGCACACAGATCCACCAACTAAAATGCATTCAAACTAACACAAAAGGTCCCTGTCCTCTGCCAACAAGGGAGCTTTCCTGGGACCTGAATGAAAGAAGCAGAAGGTAACTACATGTAATTCATGTGCAGGTCTCACTACAAAGTGAGAACATGCTGAAACATGCACTGATTGGACTTTGTAGCATGCTGTGGACTGTTTCCTGAGCTCCCCTCTGTCATGCAGACACCTTTCCAGGTTAAGACTAAAATCTGACTAATCTCTTTATGAAAGCACCTCTGTCTTTCATGTGTTCTTAAGAGGCCTCTTGACACTGAAGCCTTAATCTAAAGATTGGGGCCACTGATATGATCTGCATTTCAAACAGCTAACCAAGAACTGTACCTCTCCAGCATTCCAGGTTCAGGATAATTCTGGACTGCTGGGGGTAAGAGTCTTTGAGTAGATTCAGCATTTGTTCACAGGTGGTGCTTTTGTATTTTCCTCTCCTTGTGGCTGAGAGAACAGTGCCTGAGAACCATGACAGGATTCAATCGTTCAGGACTGGAACAGTATGTGCAAAAACAAGAATAAAACACCCTGTAAAGTTCAGGTACAACTTCGTAAGAAATCAATTGTGTTTAGAATGATGGCCCAGTGGAAGGTGTCCCTGTCCACAGCAGGAATATTTGAATTAGATGATCTTTAAGATCCCTCCCAAACCAGGCCATTCTGTGAGACTGATTTAGAATCTATTTCATTCAACTGCAATGCTTGCACAAAACTGTTCAAAAAAAGGAAGGACTTGGAGTAATTTTCCTTGAAAGGATTCCCAGGGATGTTACAGCCCAGAGAAGGAGCTCCCCCATGCTCAGGAATGTCTGTACTCACGCAAGTGAACGAGCCTTGACTTTCCTGAATCTGCGTGGTTTGGCTGAATCAAAGGAGCAAAAGAAACAGCAAGAATCTTCTTTGTCTCCCAAGCAGAAGGACCAGTCCGAGTTATCTTAGTCAACTGAAACAAAACAAAGAGATTATTGTCCATTGTGGGATTTTTGAACAACAAAAAAAATGAACAAATGACTTTTCTGCCTGGGTAAGTTGAAGTACTGGAAGCTGCAACAGTAAAAAGTGACAAGGAGAAACACTGCTGGTATTTTGAAATAAAAAAAAAAAAAAAAAAAAAAAAAAAAAAAAAAAAAAAAAAAAAAAAAAAAAAAAAAAAAAAAAAAAAAACCAAAAAACAAGTTCTTGCAGGATTAGCCCCAAGCAACTTCATCTATTGCAACAGAGCATGGGCACTGGTAATTTGGGTCACTCTGCTTGCCAGATCTTCCTCCAGGCTGGACCAGAGCAGCTGTGTCTGACCTCTGGGAAAACTCCTGAGTCACCACAAACACTGGCTCCTGAAAAGGTCTGCAGATCAAATCTCCTACCCCAGCCCACTGCACAGCCTCTTACTGGGAAGAAACCCTGCACCCTGCTCCTCTCACGTTCCCTGGCAGAGACAAAAGGTCAGGAACTTAACCCACTTTTTACTAAAAAAGAATCCACTGACACTTGTAAATAGAGACATCCTGCAAGCTCCTTCAAGAGCCAGTCAGGGAGCAAAAGGCTGTGTTTTGCCATTAAACACAACACTAAATTATGTAATTTAAACAAAGCTTTGCTCACGTTTTCTGCAGTGTGGAAGTAAAACTGCAATTAACAACAGATTGCAATATATGAAAGACTGCAAAACTACAAATTTCTTAAACATTAAGAATGTGCAGAGTTCAGTCTTCAGTCATAGTGAAAACTGGTGCACTTAATTCTTTCTTCAGCCTGCTACAAGGGTAAAATAAAGCAACAGCTGCTGACTAAACCGAGGTCAGAATTAAGAGTCACTGAAATAAAAGTAAAAAGGCACTCAACCTTCTCTTCTAGAGGCATGACAAGAATTCCTCCAACTTTCAACAGGTTCTTCATGTAGTCCTCGTGCTCCTTCTGGACTCCAGCACCACAGTAAACACGGTCATACTGAGTGCAGTCTGGAGAAATCTCTAAACAATTGCCAATGACAAAGGATGGCTCACAAAATTCAAACCTGAAAGTGAAAAAGACTTGTATTAGACAAGAATATGACAATTTATCAAATAAATTATTTTCACAATTCTGGAAAAATTGAACTATGGCAAACATTTGAAAAAACCCACAGTTTTACAGGATTTCTCCTCCAAAGCCCATCTATTCCAGACATGATTGTAACAGACCCAGCTAGAAGTCTCAAAACCACAGAATAATGGGATCAGAATTCATGGATTAAAATCTCCAAAGGATAAGGATGCATAATTTCATACTTGAGCTGCAGGTAACTCTTCAGAACAAGCTATTTTTAGTCACCTGATGCTGATTCAGTTGTAATATGCAAATACAAATATTAGACCTGTGCTTCCAAATGTCTTAAAAGTCTTTTAAGGACTGCACCTGGGTTTATTTTTGCTTTTTCAAAAGCTTTTAACTGGTTTTCAGATGTGGGGAATTACCACCTGATGCTACAGAAGTAAGCTGTGCTGAAGCCAATGGAAGTTTTGCCATCAGCTTCAAAACAACTGTGATTTTGCCCTTCATAAAAAAGACTTTTTGCCTACAGTATTTCTGACATGGTTTAAAAGAAAAATTACTGATTCACTGATGCCTCTGGTTTCCTTACAAGCTCCAAAGCTCCCTAAGTTCTAAGCCTTATGTCTAAAGGGTGATTTTGGTAGAAGTTGTTCAACACATCCATTCTTTCACTGGTATCTTGAGTGGCAGCTCAACATAGCACCTATTTACTTCTAAAAGCTTCCTGGAGCTTTCTGGGTTTGCAAAGAGTGCTGGACATTCAAAGCAGCCAGAGAACAGTTCCTGCACATGCTGTTCCAGGAGCACAACCCAGCAGACATCACTCAGCAAAGCCAATTTTCCAGCCATGCTGATTTCTGAATTCAGCTCGCTTTTGCTCCATAGCTATATTTGTCTAGAGAGAGAAGAAACTCTTCCTTAAAACATCTACTCAAACAATAGCAACATGACTGAAAAAAACCCTTTTGAGCACCATCCATGCCAGAAATTTTCACTCTTCTGCCAACATGCAGAAAATACAACCCCCTTCTCTGCAGCTTCCCAGGGCAGCAGGAACAGCAAAAGGCTGAGTAACCTAAAATCCTGCATGTTATGATTTTATTTTTCTTTCTCCCAGGAGAGGAGGGTATCAGGTATTCACAGATGCTTTGCTTCCCCATTTGAACAACTACGAAAAGGATCCAAAAATGTGACAGCCACAACTTTTATTGCTGAGATTACCATTGGCAATGGTTATCTAGCTAGGAAGTTATTACTTGTGACAGCAGCAAAATGGAGGGTCTAAGGAAGAACATAAATCAAATCCCAGGCAGTTTTAGTACCAACTTAATAATCATAAAACTACCTTCATATTTTAAAATGCCATTTTTCCTTCTTAGATAAAACATATTACAAAAACCAGTTCATAATCTCATCACCATGCAGGCTCTCAGACCACAAGCACAACCAAGTATTGTTACTTGCAAGTTTTAAGCTGCTACTGCAAGTGCATTTAAAAATAAACAAACTTCCTGAGCTCCCTCTAAGCCCTGCAACATCAGCACTGCTATTAAAAACCCTGCAAACATTTCTGCAACTCCCCCACGACACACACAGGCTTCGAAGGTCACACATTGCAGCTCAGCAAGCCTAAGGAGCCTGAATCCTCAGATTACCCTGAATCCAGAGGGGCCACATGGGAGCAAGAAGTGCCCTGAGTAAAGCCAAAAGCACAAAATTAATCCCAACAGGCATTTTGCATTCTTACCTGTCAAAGCTGTCGCTTGTTTTAATGAAAAAATCCAACTTCTGCTTGGCGTACTCGATCACGTCAGAGTGAAGCTCCACACCGTGGTTGACCCCAAAAGGACCTGCAAGTGCAGAACATCAGGGAATGGCAACAGCAACTGCACAAAATCCAGCAGGATTAATACACTTTGGGTTCCTTCCTCCAGCAGATTGTTCCATGAGTGTTGGAGTCAGTGTTTGTGTAGGGTCAGCTCTCTCAGGGCTACAATGGGATTTGCAACCCTATACCTGCAATTTCTGGCAGCAAATGAGCCTCTTGTGCACAATTGATTCTGAATCATTTGCTCTTAACT
Organism: Phainopepla nitens; assembly: GCA_013400175.1. Lineage (NCBI taxonomy): Eukaryota > Metazoa > Chordata > Aves > Passeriformes > Bombycillidae > Phainopepla > Phainopepla nitens. Next base: position 844,514 of record VXBQ01015620.1, read on the forward strand.
ATGCAGGAAGCTTCTCTATAGGAGGGAAACACTGATGCCATTGCTGTGAAAGTGACCACCTGGAAAAAAAAATCCCAATGACCTGCATGTTTTAGCACATTCATGTCATTTTTATACCCTCTTGCTGATATGCTAAAAACCTCTGCAATTCATCAGGAACAGACATCATACACTCAATTAACAGCAAAAACAAACTGGAAAATACAGAAATTGTTCTGCACTCATGCTTTTTATTCAGAACTGACATGGTAACTTTTGCAAAAAGAATATAAAAGCCCTGGAGTTACATACTGGTATTCTAAGTAATGTCAATAAACCTAGGAGGAAATCACAAATAGGAAATGAGACTTTACCCTGAGAATAAACATCCCAGCAGTTAAAATTCTGGACACTCCCCCAGAATTTAACTAAGTACCCTACAGCCACTTGCTATCTATCCTGGCAGCACAACTCTGACTGAAACATTGCAGGGGGAATTTCAATTGTCCAATTACACTTGGATGATTCGCTTTGTGCCACTGTAGATGCGGTCACAAAACCAGTTCTGCTGCACTGAAGTGTTTTCCAAAGAATATTCCCATCTGTGTGCTGGGGAGTTGAGAGTCAAAAGTGGATCTCAAACATTTCCCAGTCCAGACTGGACTGTGAACACAAACCAGGCATGGAGCAGGTATAGTCACAGCTTTCTGTGGACTTGCTCAGTCCCAGTTTCAACTCTGTACTCCTGACCCTGACCTGGGGTCTTGCTTAAGGGGAAACAAACCCAGGTTTGTGTCCAGACCTGCAGGAATCCACTACAGCCACCTCTGGAAGTACATTGCTGCCTGTTCTGATCTGCCACAGGAATCTGGATCCCATTCAGCTCCAGAGAGAAGATTGTAAGAATCCTGATAAACTGCCAAGCTGGATTAATGCTTTTGTTACTCTCCCAGCTACCTTTCAGCTCCATTAGTGGAGGAATGCCTCATCCCCGATTTCAAAACCTGTTTTTAAAGCTCTAACACAAGCAGTTAACGTGACTGAAGAGGTACTTACCTAGGATGAGTCCAACCATAGAACTCAGATAACCAGTGCCACTGCCAAGGTTCAGAAACGACAGCCCTGGTTGCAGGTCCAAAGCTTCCATCACCTCTGAGTAAATGCACGGTGCTGAGAGATGAATATTTCCATGCTTCCATGCCAAGTCCTTGTAGGCATTGTCTTTGAACTCTTCCAGGTAGTAATCTGCCCGATCAATGGCTCGGAATGCCTGTTCCACCAGCTCTGTCCTGATGTACTGGGCCTCCTTCAGGTTATCAATTAACTCATCGTTATCTTCTCCCGCACTCACCGCGCCTCCCATCTTCAGCAGCCTCCTGTAAACACTGAAAGTGAAACAACAACAAAGCAAGCTGAGGCACAGGACGTGCACTCCAACACTAAATTATACTGCTGTACATGGAGTACTTTGAGAGAAGTCTTTCCGTACTCCAAGGGCCAAAAGCTCCAGAAAAACCTCACCCCAGCAGTCCTGGGCCCCGTCCCAACAATGGAAAACAAAATGCAGCAGATCTGGCATCCAATACCTGACACCAGCAGGGAAAAAAAATCACAATAGGCAATTTCAATGTGCAAGGCTTGTCTTCAAACCCTCCCAGAGTTTTACCAGCACATCAGCTTTTCCACTGAACCCTTTTATATGAAGGATTATTCCAGCTCCTGCGCTTAGGGGTCATTTTCCACTGCAAGCCCAAACAACAGGGCAGGTTTGGGCTGTCTGTCAGAGACACACACTTTCTACCTCTAACAGCACCTATGGCAACTGAAGAGTCTCAGCACAGGCAGAAAAATCCAGAAAATTCTTAAATTGCATTTCCTTTGAATGTGCATCAGGATGTTGATTGCACAGAGGTTCAAAAAACCCAACAAAACTCTGACCTGTCAACCTTGCTCACTTTGGCAAATGCACTTTAGCAAATGCATTTCACACAACTCATCTCCAGAGCCTGAGCCACCACCATTAGTAAAGCACTTAATGACACAGACATCAGCTCCAGAGTGAATTCCCACTGCAGCCTACAGGTTTTAAAGGAAAACGTATAGGGGAAAAAAACCACTCTAAATTAACCTGGCTTCTTCTCCCATTCTCATATCTTAAGGAAAAACAAATCCTTCCCAGAAAGCACAACATAATTTTTAAGACATGTTTGTGCCTTTCCCTGCTCACAGTAACAACCACGAAGCAGCAGCTTTGGAGTTCATTCCTGGGATCATATCTGCCTACAGCGAAATTGCTGGGCTTTACTTGTTACATTCAGCCAGAGCAAATTATACACTTTCATTTTCTGAGGAAACAAAGCAAAGCTACAGGACTCCAAGGAGATTTCACACTTGTTCAAATAACACACCGTTCTGATTACCTGTAGAGGCACATAAAACAGGATATACTTAAGTAGGGAACTCGAGCCAGTTCTTAATCCATTCATGTCTCAAACACATCAATCCAGATCAAGATCATTAATAACACTCCAAACAAAATGCCACCACTCCCCTTTCTACAGTCACTCCTTCATTTTCTCTACAAAAATGATTGCATTTTATTACTTCACAGCAGGAACACATCAGGTTGAAGGTTCAGGTGGGTTAATCTACCAATTATTTTTTTCCCCCTTCTCTTACATACAAAAAACCTCATTGCATTTGCAACATGGGCTGCCTGTATCTTTGGTCTTTTATTTAACATTCCACATTAAAACACTCTCTTCACCGAGAGCCTTTGATTCCCTTGATTTTCTTTCATATATTTTTGTTCTTAGGCTTCCTTCATTCTTTCACTCTTTTTGCTATTAAAAAAATTTTAAAATCTATATTTTTTTAAAGCATGAATAGGAAGCTGTGCCTTTGACAAGTGCTCCACTTTGGATCCCAACAAATTCCTGCTGATGTACGCCAGCCCCACTGGGACAACTGGTCTGACCTGGTTTTAGCTCAGCTCCACTGCCAAGTGCTCTTCCATGCTCCACATTACAGAAAACAACAACAAACACAGCTGGCTGAGACATTTTCACAATGGGATCAAGGAATACCCGTGCTGTGACAGGTGTCACTCACTTCTGAAATCCTCACTTCCACTGGGCATTTACTTAATTCCAGTAAAATGCATGTTTCATAGGCAGAACTTTAAAACCCTGACATTCAAACTCCTCTCTTCACGTGAATCCACACCTTCTGCTTAACTTGGTGGGAAACGGGAAGCAAGTAGGGCTCATTTGTATTAAACTTTTCAACACAAAACTCTCCCTCCGCAGCAAAGCCCGGCTGCATTTTCCTCACTTCTAAGGCAAAAGAGGGATTTCCCCAAATCTGAGCAGGGGCAAAGTCCACAAGCAGAAATTCAGACCGCTACCCAAACCAGAGACACCAAAGGTGGCTTTGCTGTTCAAACACCCCCTGGCTGCCACGTTCCCCTTTGAGAAAAACAAACCAGAACCCAAAGCAAGCGCCCCGCCTGGAACACAACACGGGCACCGCAGCGGCTCCCGCCCAGGCGCTCCAACACCGCTCGGGGCAGGGCACAAACAACGCACAGGGCACAGAACTGCGGCTGCTGCTCAGCCCCAGCAGCTCCCCAGGGCAGCCCCTGCCCTCACACAGCTCTGCGAGTACCCAGGGGAGGTTATTCGGTGATGCAGGACAAACGCGGTACCTCAACGGATGGCTCGGCTCCGCTCGGCTCCGCTNGCTGCCCGGCGGGGGCGCAGTTGGGCCGTACCACGCAGAGCCGGCGCGGGGGGCAGGACTGTACCACGGCCGGTTCCGGGAGGGGAGTCCCGCGGATGGAGCCGCCGGGAATTTGCTCCATCAAATACGGGAAAACTTCCAGCAGCTTCTCCCAGACTCCACCCCGATACCAAAACCGTGCCATGCACACTCAGTGTAACGTGCCAGGGCCAGACACAGGCTGTGCCTCCCGTTTTTCCCACCGCACAGCTCCTGGGCACACCGTGGATGCCTTTCCCTGTTCCCTGCTCTTCCCAAAATTCTTCTTCCCAGCACGAGGCTTCATCTCCACTCCTGCTCCTCCAGCTCATGGCCCAGCTGTGGCAGTCCTGGTGGCCTGTGACAGCGCCGTGTCCCGG
>VXBQ01015620.1:848647-870896 GCA_013400175.1 Phainopepla nitens
GCTCGGCTCCGTTCGGCTCGGCTCCGTTCGGCCCCTTTCGGTTGGCCTCGGCTCCGTTCGGTTCGTTTCGGTTCGGTTTCGCTCGGCTCAGCCCAGGCCGGCGCGCTCGGGCTGTAAACACTGCCCAGCTGAGCGCCGGCCGCGGCACTGCGCATGCGCGGAGCGCACCACGGCCGCGGGCGGGGGGTGGGAAGGGAGCACACCACTGCTGCCCGGCGGGGGCGCAGTTGGGCCGTACCACGCAGAGCCGGCGCGGGGGGCAGGACTGTATCACGGCCGGTTCCGGGAGGGGAGTCCCGCGGATGGAGCCGCCGGGAATTTGCTCCATCAAATACGGGAAAACTTCCAGCAGCTTCTCCCAGACTCCACCCCGATACCAAAACCGTGCCATGCACACTCAGTGTAACGTGCCAGGGCCAGACACAGGCTGTGCCTCCCGTTTTTCCCACCGCACAGCTCCTGGGCACACCGTGGATGCCTTTCCCTGTTCCCTGCTCTTCCCAAAATTCTTCTTCCCAGCACGAGGCTTCATCTCCACTCCTGCTCCTCCAGCTCATGGCCCAGCTGTGGCAGTCCTGGTGGCCTGTGACAGCGCCGTGTCCCGGGGGGATGGGGACATCCCGGGATGCGGCAGGGGTGGGGATGCAGGACTGGGACTGGGGAGATGCCAGAGAACAAAACCCTCTGCACAGACACAGCAGCCGAACCTCCTGAGTGAAGCCTGGATGCACCAGATGTTTTGGTGTCATTAGCCAGGCTTGGGAAAAAATCATGGGAACTCAAANGGGTGGGAAAAAAAAAATAGAAACAAAAAAAAAAAAAAAAAAAAAAAAAAAACTGGTGGATATTCTTCATTTTGAGCTGATGAACACCCAGTTTGAGTCACATGCTGGGAGTTGTTTTGGTTTTTTTTCCCCTGTAACCATAAATGCCAGATGGGAATTTACTGAGGGATAAATAAGTGAGATGCAAATTCACCCGATTCCAGGGGCTAGGGATTGAAGGAAACATGGAATATTGTGAAACTTCATAATATCTGACTTGCCGTTATTGTCATGAGGGATCTCTGTCCCATAACTGAGTGTTAGGCCACAAGTTTAAATTTTACACACCTGTGTGAGCTCCTTCAGTGATGTGGGGAAAAGGTGTCGCCTGTCACCTTAGACTGAGAGAAACTATCCTCTAAAAGTGCATGTTCGTTTTCATTTGTAAGTGACCCAACCAGCTGATGCTGCAAATGAAATAAAATTGTCAGGACTGGCCTTGTATCTAGGACTTCATATGGCTGCAAAATGAGAAGAAATAACTGCAACAAGACAAGAGGCCTCTTAATTCAAGTTCTCTGGAGATTAATTGTGAAAGAAAAAAGCTGTCTTGGCAGACACAACAAGCCTGCAGTGGAAAAAAAATAAGAATTACCCTGGTAAATGAGACTCAAATAGGAGAAAGTGAATCAGCATCCAAGATTTATTTATGCTTTAAGGTGATTATCTCAGCTCCCTTCATTAACGTGATAACAGCAGACTCTGCAAACAGGCGCAGGGTAATACTGTAGATGTCTGCACTTTCATTTTGCAGAAGACAGCTGCCTGGGAGAATGGGATTATTTGTGGAGAGCCCGCTCTGAAACTCCTCCTTGCTGATTCAACCAAAACAGGCCGTGGTGATTGCGCCCTCCTCATCTTTCACACGGAGAACGCTCAGGGATAATGGCAATGCTCTGGAAACTGCAAACGCAGGACACACAGACTCCTTGCACGTGTGGTTCCATTCAGCATCTCCTCCCTTTGCTGCTGGAATCACTTGAAAAACAGCAGTTGGGGTTTGGGGTTTTTTTGGAGGGTGGGGGGGTGTTTTTGGTGAAAAAAAATGTTAAAATAAAAGCTGGGTTAAAAAAAAAAATAAATTGCAATTGTTGCTAAAGCAGCTGTGCTGCCAGAAGAGACTCGCAGGGGCAGAGGAGAGCACTGCTTGTGCCTTTCTCTGGCATCAACAAGTCCCCAGTAAGAACCTGAGGAGTGTTTTAGGGATTCCCAAATACCCTGTCCCCTCTCAGGTGTATTCATGACTCCTAACAGCCTTAAACTGCCAAGATCAGTGAGGCTTGCAGCTTCTGTTTGCAGCCAGAGAACCACAGGGATTAGCCAGGAGGAACACACAGGGAGGATATTTCCCCACTGCAGGTCCCCAGCTCCTTGCCTGCATCCCAAACCTGTCAGGAGCACAGCCACGGGGAGGGTGCAGCTGAAAGGACGCGGCCATCCCCAAGGGACAGGTTGTTTTCTGCACCTCTGGCCCAAATCTCTCGTGCCAGGCTGTGCCCAGACAGCCACACTGCCACTGCTCCACGGGCTCATCCCCAGCTTCCCCCTGGTTCTCCTCGCCTGGCAGCTTTTTCCCATCTCTTTCCTTTGAGAATGCAGCTGTGCCTGAAAACACCTCCATGAGTTCAGAGCATGGGCCTCCAGCTCTGGAAGATACCAAAAATCCCCTGATAACATTGCAAAAATCCCCACGTTTAGAAAAAAAAAAAAGAACGGCTGGGTGTTTCATCATTCCATGGCTCTCCAGCTGCTGATTCTCTGTGTTTCTTCTTTCCCTGCTTTTCACAAAGTTCTTCATTTTCCTCCTTGCAGCTCCCTGGGGCTTTGTGAGCCAGGAGTTGCAGTCAGCAATAGATCAGTGGCTCTCTCCTCTCTGCAAACGCCTGTGGGCAGCTGCCGCTGGCTTGGAGAGCCCCAGCAACCCTGAGAGGGGAAAAAGCAGAGCAGGATTAGGAAAGCAGGGCCTGGTGGCACTAAAATCGCAGCGTTCCTGTCCCAGCCCTGCACCACAAGGTGTCCCCAGCAGTACAGGCATTGCCTCGGGGCTCAGAGGTGGCACCTCAGCATCTTCTCCCGGGCTGGGGGACTCTCACAGGCACAAGTCCCTGCTCTCAGCAACCACAGTCTTACCAGGGAGAATCAGTCTCCATCCTTCATTAGCTGAGATAATTGCTGAGAGCGAGCAATTTTCACAAGGCCGAGTTGCAGCCAAGATTTTCGTCGTCTTTATTTACCCGTGTTTTACGGTTTACACCTGCATTATTTTAAAGCCAATTTCCTTAATAAATATTTTTAAAACAACAGTCAGCATGAATTAACTTCTGAACTCTTAGTGATGCTGAGTTAAAATGAGATGGTTTCATTTATTTGGAACATCAAACAGTAGAAATTCATTTTAGCCCCCAAACCAGGGCCCAGCAGACTGAACTGACCTGCAGCCTGGCAATACAGATGGTTGGTTAAGTCAGCAGGCTAATTAGTGAATGATGGGAGGACTCACATAAATTAAGAGCTGAGAGAGCATTAAATCATAGGGGTATATTTTCACCATTTGTTTTTCATTTTGTAAAATATGCTGTGTTGCCTTTTCTGTGGTCAGTTTGGCTCTATACCACTTTCATATGCAAATATTCTATATATGCATATGCGCACACATATATGCTAATACATGCAGACATATGCATTTACACTAGAATTAATATTTACACACTGATAGCAAGTTGCTTGAGATCTTCCTGCCCATGCAAAGGATTTATATATATATATATGTGTGTGTGTGTGTGTGTGTGTGTCCTCTTGCTTCACTTCATCTCAGGGCTCTGTGAGTAATTGCTGAAGCAAGAGGAAGAACATATGTCTTGATTTCCACTGGATTGCACCGCACATAACCAGTGCCACATGGAAAAAGGACTCCTAAAGCCCTGGATTCATCTCACTTAAGTGTGTCATCGAAGGATGGCGGCCAGGAGATGCTGCAGCCTGGCTGAGAGGGGGAGAAGGTGTCACCAGACATCCCTAACAGTGGGGACATGGAGCAGAGAGGTGTTTCAGCTCTTCCTGGAACTGCCAGGAGCACCAGCGAGCCCAGCCCTCTGTCCTGTCCCTGTGCTGCCTTGTTGTGGCCCATCTGCCATGATTTAGGAGGCAGGTCCCAAACAAGAATCTCAGAAATCAAGCTTTTCATATTGACAGAGGAAGAAAACCATTGCCGGATCTTTCAAATGATTCATGGATTAAATAAAATCAATGGGTTTTATGGGTTTGTAAATAATGAAAATGCCATCAGATGTCAGCCATATCACACTTCCCTCCTTGTCCTTTGGCAGTCCTACGTGTCCCACCTGCACACTCACTGCTCAGGCTAAGCCAGCCACGTTTGTCCCCTCAAAGACCATGGGAGGCCCTTCCAAAACCTCCCTCCTCCAGCAATAGGAAAGCATCTTCAAATTTCCAGTGGGAATTTATTCCCGGCCACGATGTGCCTTATTTCATCTCCCACCCCATATTATCCTCTAACATAAATCATTCCCCTTCCTCCCACCCTGAATGTATTTATGAAAAGTAATCATATCCCCTCTTAACCTTTGTTTTTCTAGGCTAAACAAGCCAAGCTCTTTTAATCTCCTCTCCTAAGATAGGATCTCAGTTCTGCTAATCACTCTGCCAGTCCTTCTCCGCACCTGTTCAAGGATAAATTAATCTTTTCTTTTTCCAAAGAGAAATTCCAGAACTACACACAATATCCCACACGAGGTCGTACCAATACCGATATTTCTCTGCGTCTGCCAAATAAATGGTTTGTTGCATGAGACTTTCTGCAGAACAAATTGAAAATAGATGCAAATCCATAAATTAATAACTGTAACACAGCCTTAAACATAACAGAACCTCACTCAAGGAGATCACTGTGTTACTTGGCCTTGCAGTCTGCTGCTTTGCATTTGTGGGTGCAGGTCCTTAACAGGCCTTCATCAGTGGGTTTCCCTATTTCATTTACCCTGGATGAGCCCCAGGACCTTGTATGAAGGGAGGCACTGAGGAAAGTCTTTTCTGTGTTTCCCTTGGCCTTTGCTGTGGCAAAACACCCTTTGAAATCAGGGCTGAGGGTTTGAACTGCAGAGATGCAGAGTCAAATGATGAAAAACATTTTGCATTCCTCTCTTCTCTTTTCAAAATGATTTTCCAGTTTTACTCGAGGTTTAATTAAATTTCTGTGACCCAGGCAGGGAGTTCAGCCTTTCTTGATTAATGCTCTTTTAGGTGGCTCTGCTGATAAGAATTTAGCATCAACAATTGAGCTAACAAGCCCCAGTGAACAGTTTATAGCAGGAGACTAATTCTATTAACACTTTGCAATGTCAGGACTCCACTTTGAGCCCAGAGCTGGGAGGAGAGATGGGGGAGACGGAGCAAATGTAAAATTTGGCAACTAAATCACCATTCAGCTTCTTTGTGGGCAGAGCTCATCTAGAAACTATTTTAGCTGACAAAATCAGAATTTCACCTGCTTTTTTTTTTTTTTTTTCCCCTCCTGACTGATGTTCTGGAATTTTTTGGCTCGTTGTGATAAGGGCTGGGAATAAGGAGTGGAACTGAATGGCAGAATTGATAAGAGAAATGAAAGGATAATGCGATGACATGATACTGGAGCGGGGCCTCTGCAGTTAGCCCTGCCTGTGCTGGATGTGTACTGCAGTACAGGATGGTCAGGACAAAGATGCTTGCGCTGACAGTTTCAAATTAGTCTACTCTGAGAGATAAATTGAGGTGACTGCTCTGCAGAAACCTTTCTGTTACTTTTTGGGTGACAACAGAAATATCTTGCAGATCTGTTGAGATTCACAGAATTTTCTCTCTCTCTTTCCTTCACCTCCCTACTGTGCTAGAAGTACCCCTAAAATCTCACTCTGTTTGTGGTACAAAGTCTTGGCCAAGATATTGCTGTTGATTCATCCATCCAGTGCTTCTCACCTCCAGTACCTGGACACCCAGGTTTGGACTTGTCTGTTTTGAGCTGCCTAAAAATCTCATGCGAGAATCTCCATTGTGGGAGCCTCAGAAGCCAGAGCATTATTTTACAGCTCTTGTTTTCCTTTCTTGCCTGCACAGCACAGATGCCTTTCTCCATCCCTGGCCATCATCTCTCCTGTTGGCCTTTCTTACTTCCTCAAGGCACCCACTTAGGATTCCCACTCATTCCTGCTTGGCCTGGGATCAGTCCTGTGGCTCTGCAGCTCCAAGCCTGGAGGAGGATCGGGGATGCTCGTGGACAACGTGACTCTTCCAAGGCTGCTGGCTGAGCTCTGGCACAACAGGAGCCTCCAGCACCCTTCAGAACTCCCTGAGCTGCTTCTCCTGCCCTTCTCAGGAACAGGGGTGGGCACTGAGTGCTGCTGGAGCTGATCCCTCCCAAGGGAGTCAGCAGCCACAGGCCAGGGAGGGCTGGGTGGCTGAGCCCCTCTGCTCCTCCATGCTGTGCTTGGTGCTCACAGGACGTGCCCATTTTTTGTTTATTTATTTTACAAAACATGCTAACGATTCGATTCAATTATTTGGCAAATTTGATTACCTTTGCTGTCAGTGCAGTCATGGGGAAGATTAGCAGTGTTTCAGCCCCTCTTCACCAGTGTGTCCCACATCACACACTGCTCCTGCTCAAACCCCGCTCCCTCAGCTGGCACCTCTTTGCTGTCCCTGGATAAAAACATGACAAAACATGCCAAGGGTGCACAGCCTCCCTCCCTCCCTCTCCCCCTGTGACTTTTGCTACAGCATCACTGCAAATTGTAGCTGTCAGCAGGGGAGCACACTCATCAGGGGACTCCAACCATAATCACTGCAAAGCGGATGCGTGGATCTAAGTCCTGGATGTTCCCCAATATCAAACACAGCAGGGACCCAACTAATACCCTTGTTCCCTCTCCTGAAAACGTGAAGACCCACTGAGAAATCCTTGATGAGGGAGGCTCAGATAGTGCTCCCGACCTCTCAGGACAAGAGGCAGCCAAAGCTTTGGTCCCCAAAGGCACCTGCACTGGCAGTGCTGGCAGGGCTGTGCTCACCATGGGAGCCGCCTCGTGAGCGTGGTCAAAGATGCCCCTGCCCTCATCTCTACAGCTGTTGGAAGTGGCCTCATGCACAAAGGGCAGTGTCCTCATTAATTCTCGTGGAGGGTTGCCATGTGGCCAGCAGAAATTTTGTTTTGTTTTATTTTGGGAAGCAGCACAGTAATATATTCACCACCTCCAAACGTAATGGGGTGACAGATGGGAGCTGGGCCCTGGCTTTCATGGGAAAGGCTCCACTCAGCAGGGAAGCAGTAAGTTTCCCACCTAATCTTCTGCAACCTTCAGACTCCTAACAACTGTAAGAAGCAAAGCAATGGGTAGTTATTAAATTAATGACTTCATCCCCAAGCTGGTAATAAATATTTTATAGTTTTATCTCTTCACACTGTAGACTGCTCTAGACAGACCAGACTGTTTATAAATCTAGCTTCCGGATTTATGTTATTTAATTGCTAAACAGCCTCAGCATGGTTAGGCTGGATTATTTAATGTTGGAGCCTGAGAAGGAGTCCTCTAACAAATGGCAAAACCTGAGGAGCTTGATCTTGGACTTAGCTTATCAGAATCCACTTTCCTGCACTGCTAAGGCCAGGTTAGCCCCTGTTTGAGTCCAAACCATTCAACTATTGCCTCATGCTCAGGGCAGGTGCACTTTGGGACTTGTTGTGAGTAAGGAAGGGGCAAGGGGAAGTGCTGGCACATCCTGGTTTCAGTAAGAATGTGCTGGTGTTAGCCTGAGGTGGGCAGGGTGCTGCGAGGGCATGGACAGGTCCTCCAGGGGAAGCTCAGGCAGAGCACATGTCCTTGTTCTACCCCTTCATGGTTCATGTTTTTTTGGGTCGTCACAGATAGTCCCTGTCATTTAAGCAAAGGAGCACTGCAGTCATAGATATGAAGGCAGGCTTTAGAGGTTCCTATACTTCCTTGCTGACAGGGTCGAAAATGTCTTTAAAACAGATACTACCATTTTTACAGCAGTTGCTGGTTTATTCATCCCACTGAGGGATGGGGATGAAGGCAGCTGGAATAACAAGAGCTATTTGTCTGAAGAATGCATCATCCTCATACTTTCCAAAGCCTCAATCACAAGCCCTTCTGTACAAAGCAGGAGGTCATTTCAGGATATATCGTCTCATAAAAGTGTAGGAGAAGTGAGTGTGCTAGCAAGTGCAGGCCAGAGCCTTTGAATCCGACCAAGCCATGCTGGAGCAATTTCCAGCTCAGGGCTGCTCTACTGGCTGCAGTGTCACCTCCAGCCCATCCCATTGCTCTCCAGCCTCAGCATTGTCTTCCTGAGGCCCAAGGGGGATGAATTTGATCCTAAATGGTGTCTCTGAAGAGCAAAGTTGCTTTCTCTCCCCGGTAGCCTGATGGGAATGAGGCAACCCCTTCCTGACCACCCAGCTGTGTGTTTTCAGGACCCCTTGGCTGTGGGAGCAGGATGAGGTGGTTCGAGCCTTCACTCAGAGGAGCTGTGGGGCAAGGGGAACAAAAATCAGAAAAATGCATGAGGCTGGGAAAGACTTCCCTCCCTTTCTGCTTATAGCTGAAAGCCGTGGCTGGAACGCCTCTCTGGGAGAGTCTAGGTCAGTGCTGACAAGTGGAAGGTACCACTGAAGAATGGGTCATTAGCAGCTTTTAACAATTAACAGCGGCATCAGTGAGGCCAAATGACTCTCGCTGGTCGATGGTTTATCGACATGTTTAGAGACAACCATATGCTGACGAGTGTCTTTTGCCTGGTATCCTTGAAGCCAAAAGCCTACTCTGCTCTGACATTCCGCTCTCATCCTACACCCTGTTGGAGGAGGCTTAAGAGCTCTCCTAAGCACACCTATAAACTGACGGTGTTCCATCTCAAACCGATTCAATTCCCTTCCCTGCGATAAAGGACGCCAGTTCCGAGAAGATAACATCTCCCAGTGATGGCTCCCCGAGCTGCAATTTAGCACAAATCTGAGCGCTCTGTTATCCAGCTCATCCAATTGGTTAAGGAAGGACAGGCGAGCATGTCTATTAGCTCGATCATCATAATCAAATATTGGCACAAGGAACTGCTCGGCGCTCCAAAGTCGAGCGAAACCCCCATAAAACAATTATGTGCCCTTCAGGAAAACAACTTGCCAGCCGGTGAGGTGAACATGAGGCCGATTGCTTTTCCTCCTGTGAGAAAAAGACAAAATCCCATCAACTCCAAGTCCAGTGAAGCCTCAAAGGGACTTTGTTCTTGGGGCTCCTGGGCAAGCTGGGCTCCATCTCCAGCAGAGGTGTTTATTCTCAGGGACCACTGGCAAAGGGATCCTAAACCTGTCCTAAGCTTCTGCCAGTTGTCCTGCACCAAGACACCTTGCAGGCAGTAAATGAAGGCAGAAAAAGCTTCCAGTGAATGCCATGCACATGCTCAAGGAAAGGCTTTAGGAAATCTTCCTTCTACCCAAACTTTTTTCTACATTTTTCTGAGTACAGTTCTTACTTTTTCAGCTCTGTTTTACTCTGCCCCTTCACTTCCATGCCTGTGGTAGGGCCACCTCCTTCTGCTGTAACCCAGCAGTGTTTGTGCTTCAGTGCAGGGACAGATAGAGAAGTTCAGTTCAGTTAATCAGACAATTGAATTTCTTGGTGATGAACCTGCCTGAAATTCCCATTCGATCCAATTCATGCAGTTCCAAGTGGCCATAACATGATTTACCTTATTTCACCTCTGCTACAGCAGTGCAAAACTGAATTTTGGCAACTTTAGAAATTATGTCTCCAACACAGAGATCAGTGAAAAATTCTCCTCATTGCCACAGCTTCAAAACATAAAGTCTTACCAGAGAAAGGGCTCCGTTCTTCCAGGAGGGCAATCTTTGAACATCACAGTCAGGTTGATGCAACTGAGCAAATCTTGTTGACAAAAATCAGTTTTTGAAGTTTTTTTGGAAAGCCAGGAGGGAGAGGTGTCCATCTCTGTGTTGCATCCCAGGGCTGGCATCTCCTGTACCGCTTCTGATGGCATCCCCTCTGCTCACATACCACCTGTGGGAGCACAAAACCATAAGATCAGAAATCTTAGAATGGTTTGGCTTGGAAAGGACCTTAGGGATGATCTCATTCCAAACCCCTGCCATGAGCAGGGACACCTTCCATAGACCAGGTTGCTCCAAGCCCTGTCCAACCTGGTCTTGGACACTTCCAGGGCTGGGGCAGCCACAGCTTCTCTGAACCTGTGCCAGCACCTCACCATTCTCACAGGGAAGAATTCCTTCCCAATATCTCATCTAACCCTGCCCTCTGTCAGTGTGAATCCAATCCCCCTTGTCCTGTCCCTCCACCCCCTTGCCCCAAGTCCGTCTCTCTACCTCTCTCAGACATCCTTGAGACATTGGAAGAGGCTCTTCTCTTCTCTTCTCTTCTCTTCTCTTCTCTTCTCTTCTCTTCTCTCTCCCAGCACTCTCAGCCTGTCTCCATAGCAGAGGTGCTCCTGCACTCCTGGGGATGTGGAGCAGGGGGCTGCAGGGGCCAAGTCCTGCCCAGAGGAATTCTGCCTCCAGCCTCTCTGGGATTTATGATTCCCACCACAGCACTAGCAGGATTTTAAGCACTTGCTTGGCTGGATGGTGGCAGCTCCTTCTTCTCCAATACCTTCAGAGACACCAATCCTAAATTCCTCTGAAATCCCCCAGCTTAGGAGGTGGGAAGAGCCAGGTGGGAGGTGCACAGTCCCTGGCCAGAACTTCAGGTCAGCAGGGACACGCTGACCACCCCGAAGCCACCGTGCAGGATAGGGACAAAGCCCAGTGGGGACACATTGGCAGCAGCTCGAAGAAAGACCATGGGAACTAAAGTCACAAACAGAACTGGGTTTTATTATGAAATAACCCTGCCAGTACATAAGGAAGTTCTGTCTGCAAAATACATTTCCTGAGGAAAGTAGATCACAGTATTCATTTTCACAGAATAACATGTAGCCTGCTATAACTTTCAATGTGACTCTTTATTATTTAAATATTAACAGTATTCCTTCACATAAACAAGTACTCAGTCATCACATAACCAACACACAAACAACAAAATAAATATACAACAAGAGCACAGTTCATTTTTTCCCGACTTAAATATTAAATAAATAATAAATTCAGAATTTTCATTTCCTGTTATCAGTGCCTGAAACAATATGAATGAAAAAGAAAAGAAAAACTGAAAAAGTCTCTCTTCCCCCCAGTGCCCCTGCCCCCACAAAAAAACAAACCAAAAAATTATCAAAATGTCTCAGTTATAAAATATCTTTAAAAAAATTCCCATCATTAAAAGAATAAATAACAAAATATATAAAAAATAACTTGGTTGCATCAAAATTACAAGTAGGAGTTGTAGATAGGGGTTTTTTCTTTTTTTTTCTTTTTTTTGGGATATCATTTTTTATGGTCAAAAGTTTTAATTTTTAACTTTTTTTTTGCTTCTTTTATCTTCATTTCTATGGTGCAGTGTCCAGTTTAAAATAAGTATAAAATTAATAAATAAAAAAGTTAAATAAATAGCAAAAAGTTAACATAAGGTGTTGTAAATATAAATTACATACATCTTGCCAAAATTAAATAATTTACAGGATAATTAAACTAACTACTTTTTTTTTCTTCTCTTTCTTCCAGTAAGTGCAATTTTCTACTTTTAAATACTAACTGAATTGCAGTCACAATCAATTTGGACTCTATTTACATGTTAAGAACATTGTGTTTTTAACACCTCAAATTTTATACTTTTTCCCTTTTTTTTTTTTTTTTGTATTTTTGCACTTGGAATGGGTTCTAAAATAAGTGAACTCGTGGAGTCTGATCCTGCAAACACTTAGTTAGGGGAGCAAGCCCACCCAGGCCAATTGCCTTATGGAACTTAACACAGGGAACTCCAGTCAAGCCATCCATGGGCTTCCAGGCCAGATCCAGTGGCCATGGTAGCCACTGAGACTTTCCACTGACTTCTCCAAATTGGGAATTACACCCTAAATATCTGCACGATTTGGATCGAAACAACACCACCCTCTTTGTTAGGGTCACCCACCACCCTCTTGCCTTTTTTTGGGGTCAGCACGATCCTGCCCAGCTCTGCCTGCCCCACGGCCAGGAGCGGTGCAGGGTGTGGGATGTGGGGTGCCCCCAGGCTGGGCCCCCTCAGGGGTTTTGCCCCCCTGAAGTGTTTGGGGCAGGAGGAGAGCTCCAGATGGGAGCGAAGGTGGGGAGCAGCCCCGTGGGGTGACAGCCAGCCCTGGCCGTGGAGCGGTGCTGCAGAGAAGCGCCCCAAAGATATTCATAGAGTTGTTCTCTAAGTGCACAGAGGGCTGTGTGTACCCAGCTGCTTAAAACTGCTTCTTTGGAAGAATTCCCAATACCTGAATCCTCTTTCTTTTTTGCCTTTTTCCCTTTTATTTTTGTTGCAGAATGGCGCTCGCGCTGGGATTTTGCGCAAATCCTTGAACACCAAACCAAGCCGTCCTCATCGCCCTGTGGATACGTGTCAGAAATCAACTCCTGGTTCACGGTACATAAGCACTTTTCTGGCCATCAATTAACATCTCTCTTTTTGTTGGGTTTTGCTTCTTTTTGATTTGATTGGTTTTGTTTTGTTCACCGCAATCTCAACCGTTCTCTGGCATTGATGTATGATCTCTGGACTGGCAGTACTGTGCCACTGTAGGGATGATCACAATAATCAAAAGAACCAGAACTGTCATCAAACAGATT
This sequence comes from Phainopepla nitens, assembly GCA_013400175.1. Classification (NCBI taxonomy): domain Eukaryota; kingdom Metazoa; phylum Chordata; class Aves; order Passeriformes; family Bombycillidae; genus Phainopepla; species Phainopepla nitens. The sequence continues at coordinate 861,260 of VXBQ01015620.1, forward strand.
TTCAAAAAATCATATACACCGGACCATGACACATTAAAGAAATTTTTCTAGTTGAAATATCAGGAATTGGCCTATTCATAATAGCTACTCTCATATTTAAGACAGACAAAGGAATACTGTAGTTGCAAACTCCAAAAGCTTCCCTGAGAACCTTTTTTCCATTGCGCTTTCCACTGGAGATCCAGAACTGCTCTTCAGATTTCTTTCAGAAAATAAAAATAAGCTACTTTATAATACTTCAGAGTTCCCATGCCCAGTGGATATCTGAACACTTTGGGGTTGGGAGGCCCAGCACAGGTTCAGATTTACAGGTAGCTTGCAGCTCCAGCACTTGTAGCAACATAGAACATAACTCATGTGTGAGTAGGTGATCTGGACATACGACCATAGACAACATGAGGGTTTAAGCCAGTCATACACTAGTCTTGGATCAGACAAGACCCTGTTCTTGTAGTGTTTTAACCCTTGGATCAATTCTGCAAGAGCAAGCAACTCATGGATGATGCTTGCTCTTCGCCTGCTACCAAGCCCCACAGCCTACTGGAGAATTTAACCTTCCATCCTGATCTACCTCGTGGTCCAGGTAGGAAAAAATCCCACTTTTCTCAAGAAGGTCCAAAGTTAAGTAAACGAGAACATTGAGTTTGATCAGTTCCATGTCTCAGAAATGGCCTCTTGGTTACATTTTGGTCCTTTTTTTTTTTCTTTTTTTTTTTTCATTCATTAAACAAGTTTTCTAACTTGTAAACCTGAATACTTGGAGGGTAAGTTCCATCTTACAGTCTGTTTGCTTGCTGCTCTCCATCCCATGGCACTACACCTGGATGCCCTTGACAGCTTGCTTGATGCTCTCCAGCAGGTCCTTGTTCTCAGGGTTCTGGTAGCACTCCTGGTTGGTATACATGTCTGTCAGCGTGTTCACATAGGCATCAAAGTTCTGCTCACTAATTGGCTCCTACAGCCAAAAAAAAAAAAAAANNAAAGCCAAATGAAAGTGTTAGTAGAAGAGCGAGAAGAGGATGAGTCTTTGCAGTAAATCATGTGTATTTATTGCCCAGAGAAGTGGTGGATTCCCAAAAGTGCTCAAGGCCAGGCTTGGAGAAACCTGGTCTAGTGGAAGGTGTCCTTACCCATGGCAGGGGGCTGGAACAGCATGAGTTTTAAGGTCCTTTCTGACCCAAACCTTTCCATGATTCTATGTACAGCCAGCCAAAGCCTCCACATCAAAGCCTTTTTGTGTGCAGTGCTGCTTCTACAAGAATCTCATCCTCGCCCTAATCCCACTGGATCTTAACCAAGTCCTTAATTTTATGCACTGGCCTTGTGGAGCTATTAACAGCATCAGGTTAAGTGTGTGTAGGCAGCCTGACAGGCTGGAGGCTGAATTAAGGCATGGAAATGAAAGGCTGAAGGACGACAGGACTGCTGAAACATCACAGAGGGAACCAAAGGCAAAGTTGGGTCACCTTGGGCTCACAGCTGCCCAGCCCAGCTCCCTGCTGCAGCACAGCTTCTGCTTTTGAGGGGCATTGCAAGTATCTAAATTGGGCTTAATGGGGGAAAAAAGAGAGGGAGAAGGAAGAAAAAGAACGGGAATAAAATGAGCATAAAAGTCTCATGGGCATCATTTAATTAGAGTTGCCTGAAACCTTGAAAAAATATTTGCTGAACAGTTTATTTGACCTTTATGTGTCAAATACTTTACAAAAAAGCTCTCAGCAAGTGGTTTTCTGCCAGTTAGGCAGCTGGGTGAATACTATCCAAAACTGCTCTGCTGGAGGATGGCTTCTCTCCAACCAGCCTGAATTTAAATACAAACCCCAATGAAAAGGATTCCCAAAAAAAAAAAAACAAAAAAAAAAAAAAAAAAAAAAAAAAAAGAAAAAAGAAGAAGAAAAAGGGAAAAAAAAAAAAGGATGGCAGAAAAAATAAATCAAAAGCTCATTCCTCTGATCATTGGAATGGTCTTTATGAGTTGTAAGAGGACAGCTTCCTCAACAACACGAGCCCCACCTCCACACACCTGGTTTTGACAACAGTAATTACATTCCTGGGAATAGAGAGAAGGTAATTAATAGCCTTTTGTGGTTTTACTATTTTAATGCAGTCTTTTCATTTCTCAGTAACTCTATGGTAACATGCTGTGGGCTGTTAGACCTTGTTAAATTAAACAAAATACACTCTCTTTAAGAATGCTATTCTTTAGCTGCCAGCTATTCAAAACTGAATGGAAACTACCTGCATTATAATAGGAGCTCTAAGATCTTTCTGACGTTGAAATCCAATCCCTCCTGATCTCTGCTTGTGCTGTCTTAGCCTAAAAGGCACTGCATGCCCTTGATAAAGTTTCCTATTTTGTGATAGTGCTCCCAGATGTAATGAGACAGAACAATAGATAAAAAAGGGAGATCAGCAGAAAATGACAACAAAAGGGAGATACAATGCAAGCTTCGGAGATAAGGGAAAATTCTGATCTTACAAAGGACACATAGGTGTATGGAAAGAAATTCTCCCACTCTTTAATTGTGAAAAAGCCTTATCATGAACTGGGTTTGGCACAGCTCCCTCAATGACACCGGCCTGGGCTGAGTGCTGTCAAAGTTTCTTACCATGTGCGGAAGGCGGATGTTGGCAAGACTTTGGATGAGAGCCTGGCTCAACCCTGAGAGCTCCAGGAACAGGGCCTCGTTTTGCTCCTCTATGATTTTGTTTTCCTCCTCAATGTTCTTCAGGTTCTTCTCCATGGTGGAGATCTGTGGAGCACGGAGCACAGCAGGGTTACCAACCCTCGCTGGTGGCACCCACCAACACCCAGCACCCGTGGGGCACCCCTGGGCTTGGGTGCCTGGCCAAGGACACAAACCTGGGACTGGAGTTTCACCATGGCCGCTTCCATCTCCGAGTTGGACTCGTTCAGCTCACTGATCTCCTTGTTCAGCTGCTTGATCTCCTCATCGTTCTCCAGAACTGCAGGAGGGAAGGTCATGGGCAGTCAACAAAAAAGCAAATGTGGGAAAAGCAAAAGTGTTGGGCTTTCTGCTGAGCCCATCCTGCCTTCACCGTCCTTACCTTGGCTTTTACAGCCTCTAAACAGGACGTACTTCTCACCTGCCTTTTTTTTTCTGTGTTTTTAATAATTAATATTTTTATTATGACAGTTCAATGGCAGTTGAACAGGTCACTATGTTAATGCAAAAGCGAAGGACAGAAGAGCAGCTGGGGTCTAACACATCCCCATACCCAGCAAGGTCGATTGTCCTGAACAATCAAGTCACTCTCTCCAATCCTGAGTTTGGAATGATGCCATTTAAAAAACTAATGCATGTCTTGATGAGAAATTACGAGGTCCATAAAATAAAGCAATATTTCTAGAGGAGTGCAGGTATTTATAGGTTCCAAACTATCAAGTTCAATGCTTGAACCTTGTCAAATACCACAGAAAGCTCAGTAATAGCACTGGAAATGCAAAGTGCAATCGTTAACAAAATTCCAGATCCAGAAATATCTCAGTATTAAAAGCCTTGAATAGGTGAAAATTGCTGAATGACTGAAAGGGATTTGTAAAAATGCCAGTGAATATATGAAAAAAAAGAGAAAATCTGAATTTCAGCATTACTTCTTTTGCCTTCTTTATTGTTACTCCTTTAGAATGTGGGTCTCAAGGAGTGTGACTGGTACCACATCACCACAAACACTCAGAAAACAAAAGGAATGGATGTTCAAAGCACAGGATGCCCTTGAAATTTGTCCAGATTTCAGCTGAAACCTCCGCAGTCTATAAAGATCTATAGGCTCAATACCCTGACACACCTGCAAGGCAAAGGAGTAAAAGACCTTACCGTCGCTGGTCTTGAACTTTGTGTTGAGAATTTCATCCCCTGAGAGTTTTCCTTTCTTCCCAGCAAAAGTAGCTCTTGGACACCCTGACAAACTGAAAAACAAGTAAAAATGGGTTTCATAAACTCTCAGTATTTATAGGTGCTTATGTTCCCAACATAAGAGCATGTGCCATTTGGTGGAATTCAAGCTGTGAGACAGTTCTTCTAAAAGCTTTTTATGGTACAGAGGAAATTGCTTTATGAATAATGCCACAAAACGTCCCATTTATAAAGTGAGAGTAATTTTGTTTAAGCTAGGATTAAAAGCACATTGCTTCCTAAAAGAGGAGGTGTGCCAGGTGGGGGGGTGAGATGGGTCTGGTTGTCTCGGGCACCAAACTCCTATTTGAGGTGCTCAAATTCTGTTCCAGCATGCAAATAGAGATTTAGATTAGAGGTTGGGAAGAAATTCTTCCCTGTGAGGGTGGTGAGGCCAGAGTGGCCAGAGAAGCTGTGGCTGCCCCGTTGCTGGAAGTGTGCAATGCCAGGTTGGACGGGGCTTGGAGCAACCTGGGCTAGTGGAAGGTGTCCCTGCCCATGGCACGGGGTTGGAATGAGATGAGCTTTAAGGTACGTTCCAACCCAAACCATTCTGTGATTCTGTTAATATTAAAACAACCACACATTTTCTCCATTCAGTAAACTTCAGCCTGACTGAACTCAGCATCAAAAGCACCAGTTCCTGAACTTCATGTGAGGAGCTGAACGCTGCTCAAGGTAGGTTGGGGCAGGCAGGTTTGTCCACAGCAAAACCCTCACCCTCACACTGACCTGCACCTCGGGATTTACCTCCTGTGAGTGAGGAAGCTCCCGTTGGCGTGGCCAGAACCGTCGCAGCCTGGGGTGGGGCAGGTTGGGCCTTCGTTCTTCAAGGACTTCCAGGAAAACGAGGAGCCGTTGAGAGAACCTTCCTTCTGCCTGCGGGCGGCCAGCGGGCAGCCCGAGGCGCTGCGGTGAGACGCGTACTTGCCGCTGATGTGTCCCAGCCCAACGCAGCCCGGAACCGGACACCTGCGCGCGGGGAAGCACCCACGGTTACAGCACGGCCGGCGGGGAGGAGCAGAAGGAAAGGAATAAAGGGGTGAGGAAATCGTTGATGAGCAGGAATGAGGGAGGCTGGGAAGAGAGCATTTGCATTTGGGTCTCGTCTGGAGTTTACGGGGGAGATACTTGGTTGATGGAAATAGCAGATGGGAAATTAAGAGCTGCGACTGCTCCTTCAAAAGAGCCAAAGAGAATCAAGGAGAATTCTGCAGGAGGGAAGTCTGTGGAGGTCACATCACACGCAGCAAAAGTAGGTCCCAGGGGCGTCAGAAACCAGGTATTTGGGGACACTGGGGACCAAAGTAGCAGTTTGGGCTGCATGACATGCGATCCAAGGCTGACACTCTGACTCAACCATCACATGTACTCTGCCCAGTGTCACTGCTGATGAACCCAGGCTCATCTCTTATCACCCTACACCAGCACACAGCATAGGAGCACTGTCTGTGCCCTTGGGGATACAGTCCTCCCCAGGAGCCAGTCCCTGAGCCAGGAGCTGTTTAGGCTGTGCACAAAGACCTGAAGCCCTGCTCCTGCCAGGAGGGCGTCCGAGGGGTTTCTGAGCCTGCACCCCATCAGACAGGACAAATCACTGGGCCGTCACTCACCCTGCAGCCACGGCATGGCCTCGCTTGCCCCCTGCTCCTCCTCCTGGTTCACATCCTGCTTCTCTGGGGAGATCAACCCACGCTCTCAAGGGGATAAAGTGGGAATTATCAAGGCAGCACATGAGCCCTGCCCTTACCAGGCTTCTGCCTCTTTATGGCCAGGTGAACACACAGGAGCTGTGAGGAGCCTTGTGGAAGCAGCAACACAACTTGTGCTACTGCCCAGCACACGAGTGGCTCTCTAAAAGGCACCTCTCTCTTCCCTCCTCACCTAATTGTATTCTCCCTAAATCCAGCCATCCTACAAGCCCAGCGTATCTCTCAGGATTTCTGCTGTGGCTTGCATTTGTTTTAAAAATGCTTGTCAATTATAAATACAGTTAAAAGTTTATTACTCAAGGGAGGTTACTCAAAAACAAGAGAGATGGAAGGAGGTAAGAAATGACAAAAATAATCCCCATGTCTTCAGTTAGGAAGCAATTAGGGACTTTGAGGCTCTCCAGCAAAAGCATTCGCGGAGCTGCTCCTGAAAATCACAAACTGCGTTTCATCGCAGAAATTATTGCCCTGATTGTTTACATTCCACACAAAAGGGAGATGACAGCAAAAGGGGGGAGCCCTACACCCAGCCTTTTCCCAAGATAATTTGAAAAATGCTGATCTCGATTTTAATCAGCTGCAAATGCAGCACAATTCACTTATAATATCCCTGCCAGCAGGATCCTCAGTAAATTCATAACATCATTGCTTTTATATGATCACGAGCAAATTACTGAATCCTCAGGAGGAAAAGGAGAAGGGGGAGAGGGGGGAAGAGCAAGAGAGAAATAGACAAACCCCAGCATTTTGTGTGCAGCCGTTACAGCCCAACCTTTACATATTTTACACTGTTAATTTAACTTTTATTACATTTTCATTGTTAAAAAATAAACCAGAGCCTTATTGTGCAAAACAGCTGTCTTGNNNNTTACTATTATTTAATGGGAGCACCAGTAGCGTTTGATCAATTAGACACCTGTGGATGCTTCTGCTCTATGGGCAGGGCTGAAGGTTGAGGTGATCTGTTCAATCACATCCGCAGCAAATTACTTGAAGGATGAACAGCACAAACAACAGGGACTAAATGACTTTCTCCTCGGTGACAACGTGCAAAACTCGGCCGGGTTCCAAGCGGAGCTCGGCGCAGACAGAGGAAGGATTTAGAGCCAAAGCTCCTTAACATAAACCCACACCAGGCACACCTTGCCATGGGTACTGGGACAAACACTTCCCCAGGCACCAGCCAGGGATTGCTGTGCCACGTTGGTTTGCACATTTCAGAGGAGCTTCTGCTCCTCCTGACTGTACTGGAAGAGGGGGTGTTGCTGTCAGGCCGTGGGATGTCAGGGAATGCCTTCACATCCCGCTGCTGCAGAGGCCCTCACAGCCCATCCCACATTTCCTGCACCCAGGTCCATGGTGCCACCAAGACCTGTCTGGGGGAGGATGGCACCAGCTTTCTAGGAGTCAGAAAATCCAGCTCTGGGATGCTCCAACCCCATTTGGAGCCTGGAACTTGGAGAATCAATGGATGCCTCACCCCTGCAAGTGTCCAAGGCCAGACTGGGTGGGCCTTTGAGAAATCTGGTCTAGTGGAAGGTGTCCCACCCCATGGCAGATGGTTGGAACCAGGTGAAATTTAAGATCCTTTCCAACCCAAACAATTATATGATTTCTTGCAACTTTATCTTCCCAGTTTGCATCTTTAGGGTGGACCAGGACAAGCCCAGCCCCTGGTGAGGATGCTGGTGGGGACCCTCACTCTGCTGTGGGTGTCCTGCCAGCCCACTCCATGTTCCCCATAACAAAACAGCCACATAAAAACTCCTTTCTCCTGGCACTGGGAAGTGACTTCTATGCAGAGAAACCACACTGGGGAAACTGCTTGGCTTGTTCTTGCCCTGTCCTGCTCTTAAGGGGGAAGGCACAAATGAGCAAAACCACAGCTTCCCCAGCCCCACAGGGCACGTGTCCCTGGGGAAACCATGGAAAAGGGTGAGCTCCAACCAGGGCCTCCAACCACGGTGAGGTCAAAGCTACAACAGCCAGCAGTTGCACATCACCAATTTGCTGCCTGCCCTTTCCTTCCATGTGTCACTGGCTAATGGCACAGCATTGCAACACCACCAGCAATTCAGTGCATTTGAGCCAAAAGAGGCTTTTTTCCTGCAGATTCTCTAGTAGGTTGCTTAATTTTTAATAAACTCTGCAAACTCCTGCTAATTATCACACGGCTCATTTAACTGGGAGGCTTTTCCTTCCTGTAGACTGAGGAGGAGGAACAGAGCAGATGGCTCAAATATCATCTTTTTCTGAAAGGTCCTTCCCCCCCAGCAGGCACATCCCAGCTTCCCACGGCCCCTGCAGGGTTCTTCCACCCCCACTGGCTAAGCCTGTGCTCCAGGCCAGAACCTGGGCACGTGGAGATATCCACCTCTGCTCCTCTGGGAGGGCAAGACCTGCCCTGGGAGTAAAATATTTTAAAAAAAGATCCATTTGGAGACAGTCTGCTGAGCCAAAGGGGTTTGACAGATGTGCCAGCACTCGTGGGCAGCCAGAAACTCTTGGAAGTGGTCGATAATTTTTTCTATGTTTCTTTTTACCCTCTTCCACCTGCACTTGCTGGGTGAGTGTACAGGCTTCAGAAAGGCTGGAGATGCTCTGAAGTAACAAAAATAAATAGAGTCCTGGAGTCAGTGCTGCCTTTTATGTCCTGTAGCTGTGTAAGGAGATACAGATCCCAGACCCCACATGCTGAGCCTGTGATGCTCAGACTTGCTAAAAGTCAGGACAAATGGATTTCACAGCTCATGAAAACTCCTGAGGTGGACTAAGCAATTTCAAATCTCTATTACCCACAGGAATAACCCCCCTGGGATGTTTTGAAAACTTCAGCCTGAGGGAGCAGAGAAAGGTTTTTTTCAGTTCACTTTGAATATTCTGCCCTGGCAATGACTCCACAAAACACAGTTTGTTCAGGGTTACCAGATCCTGACCCAACTCAGTGCTGGGTAATTTCTACTTCTGCTGTGCTCCTGGCAGTTAAGCCTGTCCACCAGTCCTTGCCTGCCCATTGCTTCTCAAAAACCTGCAATGTTTGGCTTGACTGTGGGGTTTTACCCTCATTTACAAGACTGGTGTGGTTTTCCAGGAATTATAAAAAGTAGAGGTAGCAGAGAAACTGTTTATGCCCTACCAACTTACCTTTCACATCTGCAAGAAAACTACACCATTACCTCCCCACCACCCAGCTTTTCCATCAAATATCAAAATTGCAACACCAAAACACAGCAAAGAGCTTTGGTAGAGGATGCTCAAAGCAGCGTGAGGGAGGCGGGGTTTGGGGTGGGTGCTGATCCCCCACGTAAATCTGTGTGAGGTGAAGTGCATGAAGTGACAAGCTCTGTTCAGGAGTTACTTCCAGACTTACTTCATCAGCTCTGGGTCTTCTTTATCATCCTTTGTCGGGGTGATCTTGATCCCACTTTTCTTGGCACGAGGGCAGCCTGACAGACTGTGGTTAAAAAGAGAAGAAAGGCCTGTCTCACTTGCAGAATCTCTGCATTTGCTATTCCCCCGCTTCAGTCATCTTTCCCTTGAATTTGGCACTGTGTTTTTGATCTCTCTCGTTTTGCAGCTTCACATCACGAGGAGAAGTCAGAAGGAAAAAAAATAGTAAAAAATTGAGGGAGATGGACAGTAATTAATGGTGTCTAGATAAGAAGATATCTGCTAACAGCCTGCAATGTTTAATGGAATTGTTGAAACAGAAGGCTCAGATCTCTGCTATTAATGTTCTAAAGTGATAATAGAAGTCATAAATAGGTAGCAATATTAACAGGAACATTGCATCAGCTAAAATCTGACCCTTTGTCTTTTATTCTGTTGAAAGGAGCTTCTAATCAGATGCTGGAAACATCAGAAAAAAAAAAAAGAAGTCAGATTAAAGAGATGAAAATAGGCTTCAGTTGTCAGTAACATTAATGTTTTATTCAGAACTTTACAACTCTGCCCACTGCAGGGAAAAAAAAAAAAAAAAAAAAAAAAAAAAAAAGAAAAAAAAAAAAA